>JBBJLS010000041.1:23045642-23057178 GCA_037577275.1 Bryconaethiops microstoma | reverse complement strand
GAGAGAGAGAGAGAGAGAGAGAGAGAGAGAGAGAGAGAGAGAGAGAGATGTGATTCAACTCTGATTTCTCAGATCAATACAGCCCATATGCAATAAATCACTGCACACTGCTGTTCATCTTCATTAACGTGTGCCTATTCATCCCACAAAGCATCTGTTTGTTGGTAAGGGGTATCATAACAGCCCTACATATGTGCTTGTCTGGTTGTTTGTATGATGAGTGTTTGGCACAGTGACACAGTATGTGGGATGAAAGACAGGTGGATGAATGGTGTAAAGATGACAGAGATGTTAAGTGTAAGCTGAATCCCAACAATACAAACTGAAATAAAATAAGTTTATGTTTGCAGGTATGGTTCTCTACCTGCCCTTCCTGAGGGGCCGCTGGCCGTCACCACTGTACCTGCGGAGGCAGCGCCCGCCTGGGCTGTCAGAGGAGAGGGGGAGCCCACTGGCGTGGATGGGTTCGAGGGGAAACTACTGCTGGTGTGGTCAGGAGAGTAAATCTGAGAGAGAGACAAAGAGACAGGAAGACAATATTACAATACTAACATTATTAATCAAATTTAGTGTGGTTTTCATTGGAAATATTTATTTTATGTGTGAAAGGTCACAGACTGGGTGTAGTATCTCGATCAGGCTAGCTTATTCTTTTCTGATCTGCTTGGCTGCAATAGGTCACAACACCATAATCCAGCTGCACAATCCATACTAGTATTTTAAACTGGAATTATAATGTAGTGAATCTACAAAAATCAACAATTAATTCAGCTACTCATTTGGTTAAACGGGATTGTTGACGAAGCTTGTTCGTCCTGGCAAAAGCGACAATGAAAGAATGCATATGTGGAAGGAGTATGGATAGAACAATTGAGAGTGAGTGAGAGAGAGAAATAATGCCAGTAAAAAACAGCACTCGCTTTAAGTGCAACCTGTCGTTCCCCTCTCTGGCTTTATGGTCTCTGTTAGCGTCCCTCAGTCAAAATTGCCTCATCAATTCTGCTGATTTTACTGGCTGAAAGGCCATAAAAGAGCCTACAGCATACATATGGGTCTTTAACAACCTACACCTCCCTTTATAATGATGGCAGAAGAAAAAAAAAAAAACCCAAACCAACACCTCCTGTGCGACACCTGCACGCCAGTCCTGTTTCCCAGAATGCCCCACTCATGGGTCTGCGGCCCTTCTGCAGCCTCACACGACACACATGAGTCATGACCCATAAAACACCACACAGAGGCACGAGAGCAGCTCCCAGCCCCAGATAAACACGGCCCTGTTTTTGTTTTTTAGGTCTGTGACACTTGCTGAGCTCCAGCTCTCAAAAATCTTCATTAAAACCTTTTACTTGACTTTAACATTCATCATAACACACGACAGCGAGAGAGAGAGAGAGGAGAGAGAGAGAGAGAGAGAGAGAGAAAGAGAGAGATACAGAGAGAGGAGAGAGAGAAAGAGAGGAGAGAAAGAGATAAAGACACAGAAAGAGAGAGGAGAGATACAGTGAGAGAGAGAGAAAGAGAGGAGATAGAGAGAGAAAGAACGATAGAGGAGAGATACAGAGAGAGAGAGAGACAGAGAAATAGAGAGTGAGAGAAGGAGAGAGGAGAGATACAGAGAGAGAGAGAGAGAGAGAAAGAGGGGAGATACAGAGAAAGAGAGAAAGAGAGATAGATAGAAAGAATAGAGAGAGATAGAAATAGAGAGAGAATATAGTGAGAGAGGGAGAGAAACAGAGAGGAGAGATACAAAGAGAGAGAGAGAGAAATAGAAAGAATAGAGAGAGAGAAAGAGAATATAGTGAGAGAGGGAGAGAAAGAGAGAGGAGAGATACAGAGAGAGAGAGAGAGAAAAGGAAGAGAGAGAAATAGAGAAAGAAGAGAGAGAGAGAAGAGAGAGAATATAGTGCGAGAGGGAGAAAAAGAGGAGAGAGAGAGAAAGAGAGAGAGGGACCACCATTAATCTCTCTTTCGGAGCTCATTAGAGTGAATGAGTTTGGCTGTGAGGCTTCTGCTCTGCTCCTGTCTCATCTGCCGTTATGGATGAGAGGTAATAAAGCAGCACACACTCGCTCACACACACTCGCCCCTCTGCCCAATAACCAGCAGCGCCGCATCAGGGACCACCACAGCACATTAAACCAGCTGCAGGTGTGTGTGTGTGTGTGTGTGTGTGTGAGAGAGAGAGAGTGAGAATAGAAGCTTTCCTGCCTCTATATTTGACCTGCCTCTGTTTCCCAGCACTGTGAGGGAGCTTCCCAGCTTCACCCGGCTCGGGGAAGGGAGGACGCTCGTCTTACAGCAAAAGTTCTGCCAAAAGCCTTCATTTGAACAGAAACCAAGACATGTTTGGTTTCTCTCTCCCCCTCCCCTTGCCCCTCATCACTCACTAGCATGATGCTAGCCAGCGTGGGCGTCTGTTAGCTGATGGGGCAGAAATGGGCAGTTAGTGTTTTCCTGCAAGTGTCAGACGTTGGATTACAGACCGTTTGAAATAATGTGGTGCCACATCAAAGCATGTACTCGACTTCCCCTTCTCAGTGTTGCTGGATTCATGTGATTGGGGCAGACCTAGCCAGCAGGTGGGAACTGGGCATGACTAACAGGACATGAGAAAACATGGTGGTAATAATAACAACAACAACAACAACTAGAACGCATTTCTACAAGAAAATGCAAATCATGTTTGTGCTGCTGCTACAGTAACTGTGGTTGTTACTAGGTTATTAATATGGTGTTGCTAGGTGGTTACTAATGGTGCAGCAGTTATATTCTGGCAACTTTACTTTGATAACAACAACAGCAACAATAATAACTAAAATAATAACTAGCATAGCTAAAAACTTTAGTCCATTGTTATACAAAACGATATGCCATTTAGTGTCAGTTTATCAGACATCACAGAATTTGTAAGAGAACTGGTGGGTCTAATCCTCCAATACAGCAACCTCAGGAGGCTATTGAAGCAAATGCCTAACATCTTGTTTGCTGGACTATATTTGGGGGGTAATAAAATCGTGTAAAATTGATTTTCCACCAAAGTATTGCTTTTAATGTAGAGATGTTATCTTCAGAACGTCTGGAGCATTCAGTTTTTGTTTAGACTGATGCTGGATTAGCGTACACATTACCTTCTTTTCCTTTCTTTCCCGGCCCCCGATGGCGAAGCTTCGAAGCTCCACTGTGGAACATGCTGCGGGGGCTCGCCGGAATATTAGGGTTTGATTCCTACTAATTAGTACGGACACGATGCAGATCTGGCAGGATTTAGCTCTAAACGGCTCTAAAGTTTCAGGACATCTCTTGCGGCAGGATCACGGAGCTCATTTGACTTTCAAAAACACATCAAAACGCTGTTACTATCATTATTAATCTTCTTATTAAATCCTGAACGCCTCACTTTTGTGTTTCAATCAACTCTGCAAATCCCGCCCGAGGCTTAGCAAGTGCAAAACGAGGGAGAGAGGAAGAGAGAGAGAGAGAGAGAAAGAGAGAGAGAGAGAGAGAGAGAGAAGGTGAGAGAGAAAGAGAGAGTGGAGAGAAAGAGAGAGAGTAATTTGCCTCCCACGTTCTTGGTTAGACACAGCTGAACTGTTCTTCCATACAGACTGTAGTCCTCAGCCGAAATCTGCCATGCGACTCATATTCAGAGACGTTCAGGCTGACTGAAGAAGACATAACTCTTGACAGAACTGTACCAAACAATAATAAGTTATAGTAAGTAACAGTGTTTCAAAGTATTGTTACGTACAGAAATATACATTTTAATGTGCATTTCTATACAGACATTTATCAATACTTTTTCCAAAAATGTCAAATTTGTTCATAAATGCCCATACGGCCATCTGAGTACCAGATGGGGCAGATGGTAGCCTAGTGGTTAAGGCGTTCGCCCTGCGATCAGGAAGTCGTGGGTTCGATTCCCAAGATTGCTAGTGGCACCTCTGAGGTACCCTGAGCAAGGTACCATCCCCACACTCTGCTCCCCGGGCGCCGTGTTCCTGGCTGCCCCCAGTATACCAATATATAAAGCATGGTTCATACACAGTCCACTCCATAATTATTAGCATCCTTTCTAAAGATGGGTAAAAAAGGTTCACCATTGATTAAGTAAATGGTTTAGTGGTGTTATGTCCCGACTCTTTTTCTGGTAGTCAGATGGAATTTTAGAAGTGTGCACCCTAACACAAACGTCCAGTAGTAAAATGAGCCACTATCCAGACAGAACTGTTCTTTGTACAAGCTTTTATATACTATTCACAAGATACATTTACAACACCATCCACTATTTACACCAACACAAATACAAATTCAATTATATACAATTATTTACACGAGTAGTACTAACCATAACTAAAGTGGGAACAGACAACGCCAAAGAAATCAAATCAACAAAAGAATCCCTACACCTACCTAAACCAAAACCTACCTTCAAAACAAACGGCGTCTGCCCGAAAACCCACAAAGTAATACACAAACAGAAACGAAGTTCTTTCCAAAAACACGCTAAAGTACACAAAAACTCTCTCAAGCGCCTTTTTCCTGCTTCTCCCGACCTTTTTCAAATACTGAAGGCGGGACGTCCTGTAGTCGAGCGTCCAATCCTGGGATCCAGTCGCGATCAGCGAATCAGCTGCTAGTGGAGACGGGACGGACCAATCAGCCGCTGCGTAGCTGCTTCACAGGATACTGGAACAGCGAGACAGAGAGAGAGAGAACAATACGTGACAAGGCACGTAACAAAGATGAAGCCAAAAATGTCAGTTATTTATTTGGGGAGGTTAAGCACTGACTGGGATCAAATTGACCTCGAACCCAATAGGAGGGTTAAATGCTTTAGTTCGCTTCCCAAATACGAGAAAATGTGGTGTTTACACTAGCTCATGTCACGTGTTGGATCAGATTTTATTCACATCTTGTTCACGCTTTGTCTCCGGTCAGTCAGATTGAAGCCCCATCACTATACAGCCAATGTGCGAATCAGCTCATCTACAACAGCCAATCAACTGCGTCGCTAATGTTTTTTCTGTTCTAAAGAAAAGCCCAGTTTTGCAGAGACAGTGTTTACAGACGAGTGTTTAGAATAATGTTCTCCACTTCTCCTTCATTGGAGCACTTTTGGTTGATTCTGACCACTGAGAACCAACAAAAGTGTCTCAGATCTATTTGTTCGTTCGCCAGCTGTGGGGTTTGTGCAAATAAACACAAATAAGTACAAAAAAAGAACCTGATTTACTAATAATAGTTATTATTACTGTTTTCTGCTAAGCAGTGTAAAGGGTTGGTGAAAGTGTATACTGAATATTTTAACAACTCCCTTCTTTATAATTCTGAGTTTAAGGTGTAAACATAGTGGGTTGAGGGTGGGTTTGGTGGTTCTGGAGAAATTCACTGAATCAGAACTGTTCACAGTGGAGGTGAATGGAACCAGACGTCTGCCTCTAAAAGCTCCTCACACAATGTTATTCCATCAAATTGTTATGGTTGCGCCACCTGACACCTGAGACGTTGTTCTACCAGAGTTTTGAGAAGATTTTGGTCCTAAAACTAAACCCATTCATGGTGGAGTGATACATGGAGGGCGTCTTGAGGTAAAATAGTCCCCAAAGAAAAGTGGTTTAGTTCAGATGCACTATTTTACATCATCAACATCCATATGAACACGCAGAGACACGTGGAGCTTCACGGGGGGGGGGGGGATTGTGTGACACTGAATAAAACGGCTGGATTTGTGTCAGAGACGTCTGGTTCCGTTCACCTCCACTGGAAAGCGATCGGTCTCTATAATGAACCCGCTAACTTCAGAGTCTGGATTAATTTTTGCTCACGTGCTTTTCTGCTTACGCAATGCCATGCCTCCTCTTTGTGATTGGCTGTCGGGACACAGGCTCTCCCTACAGCCTGTACCGGGTTTAGTATTAAAGGACACATTTTGGGCGGTTTGTCTGCGATTGACGACTGATCTGCTTCAGAAATGACGATGAAACTTTTTTATTGGGACATCCGAGGGGTAAGAGATGAAAGGACACGAGTAGGAGGCATCAGGTCCTGAATTTAGGAGGGTGCTAAAATGCTTGTGCTTTTCACGTGCATTGCAAATGTGTAGTATTTTATCTAAATAATGCAGCGTAGATGCGAACTGCTGCATTTCTAGCAAATGAATGCGATTTAAGGCTGAAATTGGGCTTTTCATTGGAACTGTCCGTTCCACCTTAAATGCTGCCTGAAGCGCCTCACTGCAGCTGCTGCAGCATTTAAGGTGGAATTGAGAGTTTTAATAAAAAGCTAGGAAATGAGGGCAAATCCATGTTTAGATGGACGATTTCAAACATGCAGTGACTTCCAAAAGTTGGCCAGTTTGAGCCAGTTTAGTCTGTGTTAAAACTGCAAAAAGACCCAGGTGTCCTGTGTGTGGTGTGTTGCACAGCTCGCTCAGCCCATCCGGCTGCTGTTGGAGTTCACTGGAACCGAATACGAGGACAAGTTCTACATCTGTGGAGAAGGTGAAGTGTCCCTCACTGTTTATTCCCTCCCCAGACATCACTGCTTAGAGGAGAAACTTTCTTTCGAGTGGAGGTGAATGGAACCAGACGTCTCCAACACAAATACAGCCGTTTTATTCACCATCACCCCCCCCAGTGAAGCCCCACGTGTCTCTGAGTGTTTCTAGACCAAAATGACCAGGGGGGCCGAGGTGGGGCCAGTCTGTTTTTAAGGGGGCACATATAACGGCAAAACAGGTCAATATTTTAGTTTATCTTTAGCTTTTCATTTATTTTCATTAGTTCTTTTTCACAGCATGAAATCTTTTTTAAATCACACCATCATCTCACTGTAGTAAGGAGGAAAAATAAAATCACATACTGTGAGTGGTCTCAAAATCCCATAAAGCATTTGCACTTGGCTGAAACACAACAACAGGATTCTGCGATTGTGACTCCTTGAGAAATGGTCTACAGATGCATCAAGGTTCAAAGCCTTGGACCTTCTGGATTCAATGGCCTTGAACCTTCACCTCTTTGCAGTTAGCCCATTTACAATTCGCACTGCTGGTCTTCAGGTTGCAGATAAGTGTGTGTGTGTGTAGCACTTTAAGCAGTCCGTGTAGAACACGTAGCCAGCGCAGGTCGCAATAAGAAATTCATATTTAAATCATTGGCTGTTCAGTGCAGGGGACATAACAGGGGCCAGGAGCAATTCTACATGGGCCCTGGCCCACGCTGGCCCAGGTCTAGAACCGCGTATGAGTGTTTATATGGATGCTGATGATGTAAAATAGGGAATCTGAACTAAATCACTTTTCTTTGGGGACTATTTTGCCTCACGACGCCCTGCATGCATCCCAACCATGAATGGGTTTAGTTTTAGGACCAAAATCTTCTCAAAACTTTGGGAGAACAACGTCTCAGGTGTCAAGCGGAGCAACCATAACCATTTGATGGAATAACTTTTAGAGTCAGACGTCTGGTTCCATTCACTGAATAGTTCTGTTCTCTGCGATGGAAAACGTGATCTGATGGTCTGATCTTTTTCATCTGCAGCTCCCAATTATGACAAGAGCTGCTGGTTTAACGAAAAGGACAAACTCAAGATGGATTTCCCGAACGTAAGCTGTGACCCAGGCTCAAGTAAAGCAGCTGCTTTTGTGTTTTTGTCAAGGTTTGAAGGTACTACGATTAATTTTTTTTCTGCTGTAGTTGCCCTACCTGGAGGACGGAGACAGGAAGATCTCACAGAGCAACGCCATCATGAGATACATCGCGCGCAAGCACAACCTCTGTGAGTGATGAGTGAACTATGGAGGAAAAGACGGCCCACCTGGGGTTCAGTCCTGTATTCACTATGAAACCAAACCCCTTAATGTTACTCCTTAAAATTACCTTAATTTCCAGGAAATTAAGGGGAAAAGTGCACAGATTTGGGTTGATTAAGGGAAAACTACAGAATCTTCCCCTTTTTCAAAATTGTCCCTTTAATAATAGAACCTCCTGAATTAAAGATTAAGGGCTTTCATACTCATGCCTTAAATCCATTTTTTCACAAATTAATGGCCACTTACTTCAAATTAAGGGGTTTGGTGTATTTTCAGGGGTAAACTAAGGTAGGGTTTAGCACAGTTTAAGTACGTTGTGTTTACACTAGAATGCATTTCGAAGTGCGAGGTGTTTGTCTTTGTGCCTGCCACAGCTGGCATCACAGTGCTCGCTCAGACTCTCTCTCCTTATACATCCTTAAGGTCACTCGGCCCTCTGCCCTCTCTCTCTATATTGCTCAAGTGACTTGACCAAAACAAATTTAATCTTTAAATGATCAGTACTTCATCTGACCATGGGCGCCAGAGCCATTATAGCAGCGGTGTACATATCCCCCCACTTTTCAGAATCATTCATTTTGCGCCTCAAGGGGGCAGCACCACTGCTTCACCACTGGTGAATGGGTTAAATTTATCCTCCGGGATAAATAAAGTATTCAACAAAAAAAAGAGGTGCTACGTACCACCTCTAGGGCAACAGGTGGCGTAGTGTTTAGGGTGTTTGCCCTGCGATCTGAAAGTCATGGGTTCAAATCCCAAGACAGCTAGTGGCACCTCTGAGGTTGCGTAAGGTACCGCCCCCACACTCTGTGTTCCTGGCTGCCCGCTGCGTCACTAGTTGAATGTGTTAAATACAGAGGAAGAATTTCGTGCTGTTCACTCGGTGTGCTGTGGTGTGGTCACGGATGACAGAACGGTCACTTTACACACCCTGTCGCGTCTTCATCCACATTCCTTTCACTCTTCTAGGCGGAGAGACGGAAGATGAGAAGATCAGAGTGGACATCCTGGAGAATCAGGCCATGGACTTCCGCAATGGCTTCGTCATGCTGTGCTACATGGACTTTGTGAGTGTCCGCTGTGTCAGTGATGTCGATGATGGGAGGAGTAATGAATGAACTGATGTATGATGTGCTGAACTTCCTGCAGGACAAGAAGAAGCAGGCGTACCTGGAGGCCCTGCCAGGGGTCCTGAAGCAGTTCTCCAACTTCCTGGGCGAGAGGAAGTGGTTCGCTGGTGAGAAGGTAAATGAGACAGATGAGCCTCGGCCTGCCGGCGGCTGCCTGACATGTATTTATTTATTTTTAAAGCAAGGGTCTATTATACAGGACAGGTTGCTATGGCAACAAGTCACATATTAGTTTGAGAGAGGTCGCTAAATCAGCAGAAATCAGAATCGGAAAACTTTATTGATCCCTCAGGAAATTGCTTATGTAGTGACTGCAAAGACACACAGAGACAGGAACAGTGTAACAAAGTTTAAATAAAAAAATCTGTAGAAAGAAAAAAAAGCTCAATATGAATACCCTGTGCTACATAAAGACATGCTGGGTGTAAATACTATGTATAAGTAACACAGCTGAGTGGAAAAATTACCGACACAAATGGTAGTTTGGAGTAAGTTATTGCACTTACTGGAGAATCAGTAGTAATATAAAGTAATGAAAAAGTCATATTGACCTAAGTAGTAATATTGCAGAAGACTATAGCACATAAGATATTGCAAGTAACAGTGATTCAGCACCATTTAGAAAACGTCACATGATCTTGCACATAATGATAAGAACATTGTACAAAGTTGCACGTGGTAAACTGTTGCACGTCACAGCAAAAATAATGCACATAGTCCTTCTCATAAAGATAATTATTTAACCCAGAAAGAAAATGCAAAGAGAGAAATTAAAAGGGAAAGGGTATAGACTACAAACACACACAGGTACGTACGTACGTACAAACGTGCGTGTGTGTGTATATAAATGTGTGTGTGTGTGTAATATAAAATGTGTGTATGTAACTACTGCTTATTTTGAGTCTCAACCTGTAGAACTAAAAATGCTTGAGACATTCGAACTTCATGCTTCCGTTCTTCTCTGTTGGTGTAGATCACCTTTGTGGACTTCATCATGTATGAACTGTTGGATCAGCACCGCATGTTCGAGCCCAAGTGTCTGGACAACTTCAAGAACCTCAAAGATCTGCTGGACCGGTTTGAGGTGTGGATGCTTTAGAACAGGGGGTGCAACTCTGGTCCAGGAGGGTCTGTTTGGTGATTCCCCTCCTCAAGCACACACAGTAAATCTGCAGATAAATGGGTGAGTGGACTCAGGTGTGTTTGAGCAGGGAGATCACCAAACTGTGGACCCCAGACCTCCAGGACTAGATTTGGGGCCCCCCTCCCCCTTTTCATCGACTGGTGTAGAGTTTGGACAGATTAAATAACTGCTGTGCTTTATGTTGTACTTTTGAAGGCACTTGAGAAGATCTCTGCATACATGAAGTCCAGCAGGTTCATGAAGACACCTGTGAACGGCAAAATGGCGAAGTGGGGGAACAAGAAGGAGTGAAAGAAGTGACCTTTATTTCAGCACTGAAAAGTAGTGCTAGAGGTGGAGCTTATAGAGCGATTCCAACCGAACACCACTCCAAAACGCCTTAAATCCACGTACATCTCTCCATGTTCCAGTACAACACACCTGTTTTACATTTAGTTCAGTTTTGTTCTGAAAGTGCACTAATAAAAGCAGCATGAGCACCACACACACACACACATGCATGCACACACTCACTCACCCCAGAGTTGAATCAGCTGGTGGGTTTTATTTGGGTTTTGGAGAGACAGACACAATTGTTTGTTTTTGTTTTGATATTTTGATGGGTTTTAATTGTACACGTCCAGAAAAGCATTTTTCCATTCTTCTTCCAATAAAAGTTGGAATGTTTTTGATTTCATTTTCACTGCGTTTTCATTCCTAAATGGGAAGTCCAGACGGGGACACGTTTCCTAGGTGGATGTTGAAGTAACGAAACTGTGTGGGGAATTTCAGAGTGTGTTGCTTGCCACACCCCTTAGCAAGGCAAAGTCCAGTTTAAGGTGAGGTACTAATGTTATTTTTGGTCCTGTCAGTCAATTTTAATTATTCAAAACCTGCATCAATACTAATTTTTTCACTGAGCTGCGGATCCGAGGCCGTTAGTATGACAGTGCCTCTCTGACTCTACATAATAACTGCAGTGTTTCTTTTAAACACCGAAATAGGAAAATCCTCTCTGGAGAGAGACCGACGCCTGGAGGCCCTGCCAGGGGTCCTGAAGCAGTTCTCCAACTTCTTGGGCGAGAGGAAGTGGTTCACTGGTGAGAAGGTAAATGAGACAGATGAGCCTCGCCCTGCCGGCGGCTGCCTCGCATGGTTTTTTGTTTGTTTGTTTTAAAAGCAAGGGTCTGTTATACAGATTATACAGGACAGGTTGCTATGGCAACAACAATCACATGTTAGTTTGAGAAAGTTCGCAGTTTTTTTAAACACTGAAATAGGGAAATCTCTGGAGAGAGACAGAAGACTGAGGGAGAGAGACGGACGACTGAGGGAGAGAGACGGACGACTGAGGAAGAGAAGGGGAGAGAGACAGACGACTGAGGGAGAGAAAGGGAGAGAGACAGACGACTGAGGGAGAGAAAGGGAGAGAGACAGACGACTGAGGGAGAGAAAGGGAGAGAGACAGAC
>JBBJLS010000041.1:23028195-23040472 GCA_037577275.1 Bryconaethiops microstoma | reverse complement strand
TTCCATTCACCTCCACTATATTAGTGTTGGAGACGTCTGGTTCCATTCACCTCCACTATATTAGTGTTGGAGACGTCATTTTAAAGTGTAGTAGGTTTCAGTATCGGCATCAGTAATAATTTCCAGTAATTTGTTTTTTGTGTTCAGATCATTTTGTTTGTCAAATTATGGTAATTATCAAACATTACCATCACAAACTATCAGTATATTGACGATAATCTTGATTAGGGGTGTCTAAATCTGGTCCTGGAGGGTCGGTGTCCATCACAGTTTGGTGTTTCCTCCTCACAGCTGGTGATGGACAGGTGAGGTGATCCAGGTGTGTCTGAGCAGGAAGTGGAGACCCCTGATAAAGACGATTTCACTGAGAGATATTTTGGCAGTCAGATGGTAAAACGTCTATTGCCTGATTTCAAGCAACACATAAAGGTGAAAGAAATAACTAAAAACTAAAATTACCAGAACCAAAAGTTCATTTGACTGGAAAGCTGACTATTATTTTACCCGACGGGTCAGAAACGATCTGAAAGTTTCACCAAATAAATCCAGAGTCACATTTCATGCAGATTCGTCCAGTCAGAACTTCAAAGCTACAATCAGAAAATCCACTGCTTTCAATCGAAGACAGTCTGGAGCATCACGGACAGTCTGGAGCATCACGGACAGTCTGGATCATCACGGACAGTCTGGAGCATCACGGACAGTCTGGATCCATAGCAAAAATAAAGAAAAATAAAGAAAAGTCCATTCTGAGATGAACTGATTGTAGCTTTGGGTGAACCGAGGATCTCCAGCTGAGCCACTGAGGAGGACTCCACAGATTCTTCTCCATCAGGCACCATCGAGGCTCCTCTGTTCGATCCAATGAGTCTCAGGAGGTCTTCCTCATCCGCCCCTTTAACATGTTACGGGAAAAGAAACCCACAAGAAAAGGAAGACTGGGAATGTTTTCAGTATAAAGCCTGTTTTGAATAAACACACAATCAGGGAAGATGGAAACCTCTAGACTCTTTCAGCTCTGAGATACTAATAATAAATATAAAAAAGATATGCACTCATATTTCCAACAATAAAGTCTCTGTAATACTTAAACTTTCAGAAGGACATACAAATATTTCACACAACGCCTCAAGCCCTACTCATGTCAGTTAGAAAAGTAGTAAGGAAAGATAAATTATTTTACAAAATTCAACACTGGGCTGCTTCACAACAGTCCTGATGTTTGTATTCACTTTTGTCAGAAATGCCTGCAACAAAAATACTCAAAAACCTGAATTCATCCTCTTTAGAAAAATACAGCTTCCAAAAAGCACTCTAGAAAACATTCCCTTGGAGAAATGTTTGTCTGTCTGTTTGTGTGTTTTCCTCGGCAGCCTGTGGTGCAGTCCAGGCATGTGAGGACTTTAAGTGCACTTTAGATGGTCTGAACGCAGGATACGTCCTCAGACATCGGCAGACGTCGTAAACAAAAATAAAAACAAATAAAAATAGCCACACTGACTCTGAAATGTCCTAGTATGTGCACGGTTTGAGACAGGACACTAAAAATGTACAGCAGATGCCCGTCCTGCCTCTGTTCTGAGGGGGTCTCACTTTTGAGGGAGCAGTTCTATCAGACGATGGGCTTGGGGGCGGAACACCTCGGGGGCGGAACACAGTGTGATGGACACAACACTGCATGCAGAGGGGCGGAGCTTTAGGGGTCTCCACTACGCATGGGAGAGGGACGCCACCTGCTCGACTCTCTCCATCTCATGCTGTGTCAGTGATGCACCTTTGGCTGGAAAAACACACAGAACACATGAAATATTCCATAATGATGAACTTATTCATAATCCATAAACAGAGCAGTTCAGAGTGCGTATGGCTGAACCAACAATCACTTATACTACAGTAGAGGTGAATGGAACCAGACAACTCCAACACTAATATAGTGGAGGTGAAAAGAACCAGATGTCTTCAACACTAATAAAGTGGAGGTCAATGGAACCAGACGTCTCCAACACTAATATAGTGTTGGTGAATGGAACCAGACTTCTCCGACACAAATCCAGCCGTTTTATTCTCTGTCCCCCCAGTGAGTGTTTATATGGATGTTGTTGATGTAAAATAGTGAATCTGAACTAAATCTCTTTACTTTGGGGACTATTTTACCTCACGACGCCCTGCATGTATCCCTCCACCATGAATGGGTTTAGTTTTAGGACCAAGAACAACGTCTCAGGCGTCAGGCAGCACAACCAGAACCATCTGATGGAGGAACTTTCTGTAAGGAGCTTTTAGAGGGAGACGTCTGGTTCCATTCACCTCCACTGTGAACAGATCTGAATTTCTCTAGAATGGAGTGTTTCACACCAGACCTGCTCTAAACATCTAATCATGCCTTAAACAAAAAAATCAGTGGAATTCACTTTTAAACTTTAGATTACTGTAGAAGAAATTAGTTAAAGAGTTAAACTGTTGGT
Organism: Bryconaethiops microstoma; assembly: GCA_037577275.1. Taxonomy (NCBI): domain Eukaryota; kingdom Metazoa; phylum Chordata; class Actinopteri; order Characiformes; family Alestidae; genus Bryconaethiops; species Bryconaethiops microstoma. The sequence goes on along the minus strand of JBBJLS010000041.1, from coordinate 23,038,007 downwards.
ATTTATTGCATTACTTTGCAATAAATACCAATGTTGCAGTTATGTGGATAGTTTGGAAGGCTGCGAACAGCCAGGAACCTGGACATTGTTTAATTTCTTCCACTTCAACATCTTACCAAAACAGCGGACATGTGGAAATGAGGTCATGGCTGTGACATCACAAGTATGATAAAAGCTTAACTGGGTATTATTTCAGCTTTGTTTCAGTATACGGACTGCAGGACATTAACAGTGTTTTCAGAATTCATCAGAACAGTCAGGAAATTTGGGTTTAAAGGACTGCTGAAAGATCCGCAGGCAGAATCGCTAAAGGAGCTCACCAGTCTGGAGGGGGCGCTCTGCGGAGCCTCGACCGACGAGGACAGTAGGCCAGCGTTGGTCTCTCGGAAGATTCCGTCGAGCGCTGTCGCTTTGGTGATCTTGCCAGGCCTGTTGGCAGAGGCGGGGGTTTTGCGTTTGCGTGCCTCGGCGGGGCTGCAGGACAGTGGGCTGTGGGACGAGACGCCCCCGTGGTCCCCGGTCAGCGCCTGGGGCAGCGAGAGCTCCACACTGGGGTACCGATCCGAGTCCCGGGGCCCCTGCCCGCCCATCTGGGGTTTAGCCCGAACGCTCAGAGCTGCCGTCCCATTGCTGATGTGGGCGGGGCCTGGAGGCAGATGGTAGCCATTCCTGTTCCTCCGATAGGTTTCGGAGGTGGGAGGGGGCTTCCGCTTTCTAACTGCCCCCGCTTCCCCCGAGGTTCGGGCAGGTTTGGCTGCTTTAGCCTGGTGAAGCTTGGGGCCAGGGGCCGGGTCCCGGATGCAGAAGACGCCCGCACCATTGTGGGAGAAAGGGTTGGAGTAGGAGACCATGGAGACCCCGTCCAGGGTGTAGGGGAGCGCAGGGGCCGGGCAGGGGGCGGGAGGGGAGCTCAGAGGAGGCGCCTCAGATGGGTTGACCACACACTCCGCCACCAGGGGAACTTTTCTGAAGCACAGAAGAAATTACATCAGCAGCCTGTGGCGGAGAGCCACCATGCTCATGAGCAAACAGGGCATCATCACGACAACACACCCACGATGGCGCCCCCTAGATTCCACCCACACACCTACACGCCACGCCGAAGCACTCGAACCTCCTGTTGCAGCTGCTTTAATGGTTTACAGGCAGAAACTAATGACATGAAGTTAAAGGAAATTGTTCTTGTGTCGGGAAAACCTCACTAAGATACTGCAAATGCAGCACTTTATTTACTTTAATATAAACAATCTACACTGTAAAAACAAACATCATCTTAAACCTGGATAATACATGTAGCTTCCCATTGTGAGAATATTATAAAATGAATTAACATCTCTCTCTCCCCATCACTCAGTATAACTGTTTCTCTCTCTCTGGGTGGGTAGGGTGTGTGTGTGTGTGTGTGTGTGTGTGTGTGTGTGTGTGTGTGTGTGCATTCTCACCTCCACATCTGAGTGTTGATGTGTTTCTCCACCATGCAGTGCAGCGCGAGCCTCATTCTGTCCCAGCGTCTGTCAAACACGTAGTGGCCCCGCCCCAGCAGCCGGCCGCCGAACACACACCACTTCACCCGCAGAGGGAGGAGACAGGAGAGGAGAGGAGGGTCAGAGTCACTTTACCGCACACCCTCGCCGCTTACCTTTACCACACCCTCACCGCACCATTTACATCTCTTTACCGCACACCTTCACTGCACACCTTTACCAAACCCTCACTGTTCACCTTTACCACACCCTCACTGCATTCTGAAGGGTAAAGGTCACTAGAGGTCAGAGGTGCTGCTCTTACCCTGATGGGCCGCGGGTGGGATGGAGAGAACTGGTATGAATGTTTCTCTGCCTCCTCCGGGACCTCGGCCTCTCCTTCATCACTGGACACGCGGGCATCCCCCCCACACCTCTGCCAGCCGGGCACAACCGTGTCAGGAGCGGGTACAGGCACGGGCATGGAGCTGAGAACCACTGCACCCCCACCACTAGAACCCCTACACACACACACACACACACATACACACACATACACACACATACACACACATACACACACATACACACACACACACAAATAAATATGTCACTCCTGTTCATCCTTTTAGTTTCAGATTACTGCGGATGCATGTAACCCCCCCCTGCAAACAACAAATACTTTCAACAGTTTTAAGTCACAAAAGCTGCTTTTAATGCATTTGTAAGCTTGATGATAACACGAATGAAAGTTGAGTCAAATCTTGGTGTTAAGAGAAGCTGTGATCCCATCTTAAAGATGCAAATGCATTTAAAAGCTGAACTGCATGACTTTTACGCAGTGGTGTAAAACAGCACACGTACTTCACTACTGTACTGTACTTAAGCACTTTTTAACCATCTGTACATTCTATGAAGTCCTTTCACTTTCACCACATTTCAAAGCAAAATACTTGACTGTTGTCCGCGTGTTACTATGAAGTAAAAACGGATTTCCATAATAACAGAAGAATATGTCATATACATATATATATATATATATATACTTTTACTTTTGATACTTCAGTAGTGGAATGGACACTCACCAAAAAAAGTGCTTGCAAACATACTGCTGGGGGGTTTGGACGAAGGATAGGAAGGAGAATCTCTGTTGAAATCATCTGAGTTTGGGGATGGTGCATACACCTACAAACAGAGAAGACAGGAGTTTCCGTTAGAACAGCAATGTGTGAGAACCTCAGCTGAAACCTCTTTAATAAACGCTTGGAATGGTGAGATGAGTCAGAGTTAATTAAAAAAATACACACACACACACACAACATATATATATATATATATGAGAGAGAGAGAGAGAGAGAGAGATGTATACAGAGCACTGTGATTCAGCCGTTGCTTTAAAAAGACATAACAAAAAGAACTACTATCAATGTCACTCTAAATACACAAAGTATATCATGTAACAGATGGTTATTTGGAAGTGCTATTTCAAAGAAGAGAATTATCTTTGATGTGTGTTTGTGTGTGTGTGTGCGTATTTGCGCGCATGTGTGTGAACGAATGTGTGGGTGTATGCATGCTGGAGCTTAATTAGAAAATAATGGTGCTGATAAGCATACACACAATAAAAAACTGGCCATGTTTTGGATGAGAGCATTTATGCATTTAACATCTTAAACTTTATTATGTACTTCTTGACCAAAAGGGGAGATATATATATATGTAAATGCACTGTTGGGTGTGACATCACAAAAACAACTCAAGCAATTAACAGTGTTTACATATTATTTTATCCAATGTTATAAAAGAAATGTGGGTTTCCATGACACGGACACTTTAAGATATAAGTGTGGGGTCTATGCAATTTCTGGCCATGCAATTTTTTTACAACAGCGACCGCATGTGTGTTCATGAATGTACTTTATGCATATGTGTGTGTGTGTGTGTGTGTGTGTGAGTGAGAGTGTATTTTAGGCTCTGTGGGGTCAGTGCAGTGGTTGCAGCTGCAGCAGTGCCTGTCCCAGAAGAGGAGGATCAAAGCCTGGAGCCCAATGATGTGGCTCTCTGACTTCATCTACTCCAGATGGGGCCAAAACCAGCACTCCATGCCAGAGAGAGAGAGAGAGAGAGAGAGCGAGCGAGGGAGGGGGAGAGAGAGAGAGAGAGAGAGGGAGAGAGAGGGAAAAAGAGAGAGAGAGAGAAAGAGAAAGAGAGAGAGAGAGAGAGAGAGAGAGAGAGAGAGGGAGAGGGAGAGGGAGAGAGAGGGAGGGAGAGAGAGAACGGAGTGAAACAGGAAAGAAGAGTGGAAAGAGAAGGAAAGGCAAAATGCAGCCCCTCCGAAAGACAGATTCTCTGTTATTATCCATCATTACGAGGGACAGCTGTAACTCAGTCCAGCCACAATATCAGCATCTCTGTTCACTTGCTGCACGCGGGACTAATTGCATCTCCATGTTAGTGAAAAACCAAATCAGCATAACATGAACCAGATGGGCAAGGTGACTCTAGGGCCAAGCTGAATGTGCTTCACGTTCAGAGAGAAACCCGCCGCTCACTTCGGTACGTCTCAACCGATAAAAGTCATCAGCAGTGTGCGAGAAAACTAAACCCAACCTGCTTGTGGGCGTCTTCCTTACTTTGTTGAGCGCAGAAAAAGAGCAGCTGGTACATTATGGCAGAAAACCGTCAGACATGGCGATTACAGAAAAGGCTGATTTCTTGCTTAGTTAAAAATGGTCTGCAGTGCTCTGTGAAGTTCACCTCTTATGATGGGAGCCCAATTAAATCTAAAGACTGAAGAGCTGAAAAGAGCTGATTTGTCGAGAGTAACGATTACGAAGAAATGTTCTGTGTTCACCTGTCGTTTGCTTAAACTCAACACATTTTACCCTGGTAGCCCCCAACCCCCAAACAGTAGATGGGCCTTCTGTGAACGTCCGATTGAGTAAAATAAATAAATATTTAAAAAAAACAAAAACAAAAACAGTAGTAGTTAGTTGTAATACTGAGATGAGTTTGGACATCTGGGCATACTAGAACACCCGTCCCTCCAGATGTTCCCACCCCAGGTATATTGCAGATCTGGGGGAAAAACTGGGAAAGCAAATGTGTTCTTCACGCTGGCTTTAAAAACAATGTTATTCTTCTTCCAGGTGGAGAGGGCGAAGCATAAAAAATAAACGGCTGGTAATTTGGTGGGGCATAATGGTTCGATTGGACAAACCACGGAATAACAGCTGTCAGAATCTGTCAAGATGCATTTCAACTCAGTCACGCACAAACACCTCCCTCCCCATGTTTCTTCAGCAACTAAAGCCTTAGGACGGCTTATCCAGCAGGACGTGGCTGGATACCTTGCTGAGGCGGCAGAAACGGGGCCATGTGATTGGCTGCTGGTGTCATCAGGCCCGTGCGGGTTTCGCATGCTCCCACACATGTGGCCAGGCCAGTGGAAGTCCCCTGGTGATGTAAGGTTGGGGCGGTTTTGGAGGCTGTGACTCGCCCTCAGGGCTCAATGGGCAGCATATGGCTGAGGATAATGCTAATTGCCCTCTTTAGCCCGAGCTAACCAGCCGAGTCGTTAATAAACCACCCCAAAACACCGGGCGCCCCACACTGGCACCACCAGGAGAGAGGGTGGGGTGGGGGAAGAGGGAAAGGAAGAGAGAGGGTGTGTGTGTTCCCTTTTGACCAGAACATTAATTAAAGGCCTGTCAATCTTGCTGTACACCTCTGATGTACACACACAAGGCTGTTTTGGTTTTTTTTGTTGTTTTTTTATCTTTTTGATTACAGGATCACAAACTGCTGAGCCCAAGAATCCCAAATTAGTCCAGCATCATATACCAGCTATTATTAATTTTACTATTATTATTACTACTTCAGTATGTTTTTTTAACGATGCTAATAACAAGTAAGGACCATGTTCTGGTATATCTGTGCCGTTTCTATCGCAGTAAGTTAGTGTAAATGGGGCCGGGGCGGTGGGTAGGTGGGGGGATTTGGGGGGCTTGTAACTTCACCTTCATTGCTCTTCTCAGTCGTCACACCTTCCTTTGATCTCTGCTCGACACACATCACAACAACACATGGAAAAACCATTAAATTGTCAACATGTGGATAAACCCAATGACGGTGGTTAAAAGAGAGGAGAGGAGGGAGTAAAAAAAAAAAACCCTCTTAAAAATAAATGATTGTGGAAGGAAGAAACCAGGCCAGTGCAGAAAGGAGGGGAGGGGGGGCAGAAAAGCCCCGCGTGAAGAAGCTTGCTGCCGCAGGGCTGTAAGTGACAACAGAATATCCTGCCTGTGCACGTCACTTGTTTGGAATCAAACCGAAGCCTGAGGGCTTTCCTTTTCAACTCCCATCTCACACACTTTAGCGAGGCGAAAAGGCCCACAGCTCACACACAATGAGCCCCCATTGTAGAGCCTGACAGAACATGCACAATATTTAAAGCCACATTCTCCTACAATGACCAAACTTTCAAACTTCAGGGCTTCAAAGGGTTCTGCGCCCAACAGGTGTAGAAGCAGCCTCTTCAAGGAACAGCTTCAGGCATGAACATGAACATTAGTCACCAACAATTGGCATCATTTGTAGACGCTAGCTGGCGGTTAATTGTATGTAAGCACCAATATCAAGAAAAAACAACTTTCTGCTGAAATTTGATTATTGTGTAAACACGCAAACATGCCCACACGGTCCATATTTGGAAACGAAGCTGCCCTATTTTGAACTTGGTCTTTGTGATGTCACACAAACCAATGCATTTACATATCAGTTTATAGCCTGGAAATTCACGATGAAGGATGATCAGTTCAGCCAATCAAAACGGACCTCATTTACATATGTCAGTCTTAAAGGCACAGCTACAAAAACAGCCAGCTTAATTCTAAGAGGCAAATACATTTTGCTACATTAAATGTGGACCTCAGGTAAAAATGACTAAAAATGTAGGAAATGGGCCCTTTAATTCAATAATGCTAACATTATTGAATTAAAGGGCCCATATCAGTCCAGATTGGATTGTTCTGTTAGAGAGTGGATGGGTCGGGAAATGGACAGAAATTGTATTATTTAGCAGAGCTAAGTTCAACGTCTCCAGTCTTGCTCTGCCGACAAGCACGGGCTTGACTTCCTCGGAAGAAGGGGGATGCATTTGGGTCCAGTTTTCATCAGAGAGACAGAAGACTGTGATTAAAGTATGTTTGTAGCAGATGTCCACCGTCTGAGTGCTCAATATGTTTGGGACAATTTTCCTTCTAAAATAAGCCGTGCAACAGGCTGAGGAACATTCAGTAGAAATTTGGAAGCAATTTTCTTAAAGCTTTTACACAATGAAAAAATAAAGAAAGAAAGAAACAATGTGGGAGAAGGCCTCCATCCGTCCAGCTCATCCACATGTGACCCAGGCGTTTCACACATCATAAATGAGCCAAATCAAAGCGAAGCTGCACGCATTACATCGTCATTAAATTATTATGAACAGCTTGAGATTCTAACAGTTCACTGCACTCTTATTTTGTTGTTGGCATTTTAGTAATAATAAAAAAATACACAAGAAAGTAGGTGCACGTTATATAAATATATGAAGAAATAAATGGCATTTTATGAAAGGGGCATTTTATTGGAAGCTTAGACTGTTTCGGATTATACAGTTAAACTCTGACCCACGCGGCCCACATGCTCCTCGTTTGCTCTCTTTATTCCAGCTTTGCAATATGAGCCTGGAAATACTTAATATAAAAAGATCAAAGTGAGCTTTGTGGTGCAGGAACAAAGCGGCCGGTCGTAATGGGCTCTGAGCTCACGGCACCCTGGACTCTGTCAGAGGGCCTAAAGGTGACACGCTCAGTGCTGAAAGCACGACCAGGGGGGAATTAGACCCTTAAAAAGTTGCAAAAACACTTTTTGTCCTACTTGTTAAAAGCTGCACAGGCGATCTGAATAATACATGAAATCCTAAATAAATTAATTAATCAGAGAACAGGGAAATAATTCATTCTTAAATACAGAGACTAACAGATGGAGAGTCCTCCTGAGGGAGATGGGGTGAGAGAGAGAGAGGGAAAGAGAGACAGAAAAAGAGACGGAAAGAGAGAGAGAGAGAGAGAGAGAGAGAGAGAGAGAGAGGGTGACTGATAGAGAAAAGAGAAAAGGCTGAAAGAAAAAAGAGGAGAAAGACAGAACAGAGGAGGGAGAGGGAGAGAGAGAGAGACAGAAGACAGAGAGAGAGAGAGGGTAGTCAGAAATGAAAGAGACAACAGCCAGGAAAGAGACAGGAGAGATACTTTGATGGGAACTTTCCTACTTTCAGCTGAAGTCAGGAGTTCAGTCTATTCTGTCTAGAGCAGAACAGCTCACACTAAAGGAGATGTGGAGAAGTGTGTGTGTGTGTGTGAGAGAGAGAGAAATATATAATAATAGATAATAATAGACTGCAACTCTAATCTTAATGTCAGTAACTAAAAAGAAACTGCTGTGCATTTTAAAAAATGTTTTTTGTTTTCCTGCAGAATGCCGGCGAAATCTTCCTGATAGGGGTTTCTCTGCTTTTCCTAGAAAGTCGAGACAATTTTGTCCTGAGAAAAACAAGCTCACACACCCCAACACCCCCACGCCACCCACACACCCATCCACCCATCCACCCACACACCCATACACCCATACACCCATACACCCACCCACCCGCTCAGAAAATGAAGTTTTCAGAGGAGCACAGGAATCAAAGGCTGTGTACAGCGGAGGTGGAGGTGGAGGAGACCCATCAGGCTCCCTGTAGAGTGAAGAATGCCTGACTGATTGAAAACAGATGGAATAACAGCACACGCCGCCGCTCTGAGCTCCATCAGCAAACAGGAAAATCTAACCTCAACGCACAGCCTCATTCGCTTAATCACTCCCAGACTCGCACTTATTACTGCAGCCGAGTATCAGCCACTCGCAACACACACACACACACACACACACACACACACACACACACACACACACACATTCTGCCGGACTGACAGCGAAGAGAGGGCAGTGTTAAACCGTCAGTACAGTAATTTCATAAGAAGAGTAAAAACACTGCAAATGTACATCAGTGTGTTTTGGACCATTTCTATCGGTTCACTCCTTAGTACTTTGAGTAGAGGTGGAATTTAGGATCGTGATACATATTGTGATATTTTGACACACTGCACCTGGTGCCACATTAAAAACAGCTCACAATACAAATAAAAGCATTTTTATATAAGATTTCTCATGTTTTACTGTAGTTAAGGGACCATGCAGGATCTTCAGTATGCTCAGAAACCCTGTCTCTTCTCTCGATTTTTTTTGTACTTTTGAAAAAACAAATAAATAAACACCCGCTGCCCTTCACACTGCATGAATATTTTACGACAACAAAAATAGTAGAAATGAATAAAATCCATTTTTTTTCTCTATACCTTTTAATGTGGTTTTCTGGGCATTGGTTCCAGTAGTGGTGATATTGATAATGATAAACCTAAAATATCACACTATCCACCCTTAAGACTCAAGGTTTTCATATGCCAGCGATGATTTATATCAATTCTGCAGTTCTGAGCGCTCAGTAAGTTTGGACAACTTTCTCTTTAAAACAGGTCAAACAGCAACCAGACTCAATATAGACACACACAAAAAATCCCTCCGACGTCCCGGCTCCCTTTTTCAGCGTGACCCCGCTCTTTCTGATGTAATGGAAACATGTCAGAAGACCAAGGGAGAGAAAGAGACAGAGAAACACACACACACACACACACACACACACACACACACACACACACACAACCTTCAGCTCTGCTCACTTCTTTAAGTTAAGAGCCCAGCATTACCGCTCAACTTCAAACCTGATAGCCTTTCCAAGCGTGAAAAAGATGTTTACACACACACACACACACACACACACACACCGAAAGAGAGGGAGGGAAAAAAAAAGAAAAGCTCTCACCGATTTCCCGTTGTAGTAATACATCAGAGAGTTGCTGCCCATTCCAGGCACCGGGTAAGCGCAATACATGATAAAAGCTTCAGTAAGACCAGGCAACACTCAGCAAGTGCAACGTCTCAGTGCAACACACACACACACACGCGCGCACGCTTGCGTTCCAAACGTCCGTTTCCTACACATACATCCAGCCCGTCGGAGAGAGAGAGACTAATTCCTTCAGTTCTGGCTGCTACACATGGATCTACTCACACAGACCTTATGCAAAACAGGGCTAAACCATTTCAGCCGGCAGTTACGGGATGGGGGGGGTGGGGTTGGTGGGTGTGTGTGTGTGGGGGTGGCTTAGGGCCCACAGAGGGAGGGGCTTAAGCCTCATAAGTGCTGAGGTA
>JBBJLS010000041.1:22945452-22956555 GCA_037577275.1 Bryconaethiops microstoma | reverse complement strand
ATCAAGATGCTCAGCAAAAGGTTATATATATACATACGTGTGTGTGTGTGTGTGTGTGTGTGTATATATATATATATATATATATATATATATACACACACATACACACATATACATACATATATATTATGACATCATTAATCGCAACGAATGATAATACACCACATCGTTTGTCCCCGACTTTATCATGTAATTAAATTCTGCACGGTCAAAAGTACAGTCACAGAAATTTAATCACAAATCAAAACCTCAGCGTATTAAAGCACGAAAACACACCAACAGGGCCGAATAATCAATGCATCCTGTTACTTCATCAGACAAACATGCAAATAGCCAAGCACCACATCTTCTTATGCATGCGACGCGTGCCGAACGTTGTGTGCATCCAGAGCGCCGAGCACAAAAGGATTACGCTATCACACCCCTGGGTGCTTGCAATCAAGGCGGCGTTTATTGCATCAGGAGGATTTATTTTTATTGAGCCGCTCATTAGTAGGGTTTAATCAGAGCCGTGTCTTATGACTGCTCCAACGCTGGTATCGCATCGCTCATCAGCCGGCACGAGCGCAACCGCAAACAAAAACCCTCGCTCCAAAGCTCTCCATCTCTTCCTCCCTGACACACAGGCAAGGCAGCGCATATCAATGGGTTTTATACAAATCTGCAAACACACACACACACATGCACACACGCACACACGGATCAGCCACAACTTTAAAACCACTGACATGTGAAGTGAATAGCACTGATTGTCTCGTTACAGTGGCTCCTGTCAAGCAAGTGAACAGTCAGTAAGCGAACAGTCCGTTCTTGAAGTTGATGTGGGCAAACACGAGGATCTGAGGGACACTGACAAGAGCCGGAAGAGCATCTAAAACAGCAGGGTCCTGTGGCCTGTTCCAGTATACAGTCGTCGGTACTCACAAAACGTAGTCAGGAAGGACAACCAGGATCGCTGGAATCCAAGCTCACCTATGAGTACAGTGTGTGAAGGCTAGCCAATCGGGTCTGATCCCACAGAAGAGCAGCGGTAGCACAAACTGTTGAAAAAGTTCAAGCTGGCTCCAATAGAGTCTGAGAGACCAGTCTGAGTGCCGGGGCTTGCAATATTTACTATACAAAAATAGCCATTTAAGTTACCATCCAAAACAACCAGTGAACCTAGTCATCCTAGTCTTCTGAGTTTTAAAATGTAAATATAGTGGTAAATATCTGGAAAAACTACTATAAAACAGTTTTGTTTCCCATCACCATCACTATACAGTTTTTTGTTTTTAATTTAGAACAGAACACGTTCCATCAAACCATGCTGAATTATTTTATTTTACATATTTTAAATGATAAGTTAGCCCTGAACAGGGTGAGTCCCTGCCTCACGCCTGTTGACCCCAGGATAGGCTCCAGGTACCCGCGACCCTAGTGAGGAATAAGCGGTTACAGAAAGAGAGTGAGTGAGCGAGCGAGCGAGTGAAATCATAAGAGTTATCCTTGAATTAACCATGTTTTGACATTTTGTCGTTTTTAAAAAAAATAAATCGCTGGATCGGTATCAGCCGATACGGTTTCTATATTGTATCGGAAAAGAATATGTGCTATCATGTCATCTCTATCTGCTGCTACTGTGACAAAGTTTTGTCCATTTGTTAGTCGAAAAAAACTACGCCTGAAAAAAAAAAACCACTAATTTTTCACCCTAATATCTATCTGACACATGTGCAGTATACGACTGATTACCATGAACAACAGCTTTAACACTTTAACATTTTCCTGCACTTCAAAAAGACTGATTTAAACCTCACTCACTACAGAAACCAATGGGTAGCTGCAGAACTCAACCTCCCACCGGCTTCTACAGCGCGTGTGTTCTTTCCCCAAGCGCAGTGAACTGATATTATAGTCTGCGGTAATCGACCGTATGTTGTAGATACGTCGGGATAGACATTAGAGTGAAAAATAGCTGGAGTGCACCTTTAATTCGCACGCGTGCGCTGTCACACGTCTAACAGTGGGGGCATATTCTCCGTGACAATAATAAAACACTGCAGTGCATGAAAGCCCCCAAGTCTCGCCATGAGGACTGTAATGAGCCAACTCGGAGTGTTGCTTGGACGTCATCCTCCTCTGCCTCCCACCGGACTGCATGCTGGATGAGCCGAGGGTCCGGATGGGGCTGGCAGGGCAAGGGGGGTTGCGCTGGAGCCAAAAGCCTGACAGACAGCAGTGCCAAAACGAGGAAAAAAGGCTCATCCTTTCACACAGAACCAGGCATCGCTTCGCATCCTTCTTCATGTCATAGCAGAGTCAAGGGAACCAAGTTAGGTATAAAGGAACTCACTCAGCAGCAAGAGTAAAACACGAAAAAAAAAAAAACACGAAGAAAATGAAGACGACAGGCCAATATTAATGATGCAATAAACTGACTGATAGCCAATCAGAGCTTATGACCACTACCCTCAGAGATCCCATCTGTCACAGGCAGAAGAGGAGCCAAGATGACAAAGGCTGAATAACACACACTAGCTTTATATCGATGAACTCTCTCCGAGCATGAGAGAACACACCGTGGGCTTTATCGCTAAGTAAAGAAAAGTAGTGCCAAGTACATTTCCCTTATATTCCTATCAGAAAGGCACTCTAGTGACCTTAAAGGTGCTCAACGTGCAGCCATTATGACTAATAGCCCGTGGTCTGGAATGGAGAAATGGGTTCCGATTGTTAAACAAATTATCTTGAGACGGATGTGAATAAAATAAGTAAGAACTGCTGGGAGAATAAGTGTACAAGTACCAAGTCAGATAAAACTGAACCTCACAGAGCTGCACGATATAGGCAACATATCAGTATTGTGATTTTGCGATTTGTGATACTGCGATTGCTATGACTTTCGGAATATTGAAGGACCCGTATCATCACTTTTCTGGAATGAAAAAAAGCTTAAAGTCTGTAAATGTTGTTTCAAATGCTAAACTTACTCCCACCGTCCATACAGTCCATATATGGAAACTTAGCGATGTCACAAAACCAATATCTCCTTATTCTAACTGCAGCAGTTTAGGTCTATCCATTCATCAACCGGTTCTCCAACACTTTTTAATGTTTAAAAATGATACTTTTCCACCTCGATTAATCAAAACACATCTGTAACTCACCTGGAGCTCTGATTGGTTGCCTTGTCAGAAACACTGTGATTGGTTAGAGACTCATTTGCTGTGCCTACTGCTATATCAGTATTACAGAGACTGACTCTGCGATAACAGTTATCAGACCATATATTGTGCAGCCTTATTCTCAGGATACAAATACTGGGGCAAGTACCATCAGGGGAACATCTTCAGTATCTTGAGTTGGGGGACAAAACTGCACCATATTCCACCTCAGTTACACTTTCAACATTAAGTTGAACTGACTTCATGCACCCTGTCCTGACCCCCAGGCCTTTAATTTTGGTTTTCTATGTAAAATATTTATGAATTTATAAATATTTAAAGCTATGAAAAGCCACAAACATGCCCCTATTGAATGCACTGCACCTTTAAACCCCATTTGAAGGTTCCCATTTGGAACTCCAGGCTGTCCCTTTAGGGGTACATTCCTGTTTATATATTGGGGGAACTAAATTGTAATCAGACTGTAAAGGTGGGACATTACAGCAAAAATATGAGACTTTAAATCAATTTTACAATATGTCAAGACATTAATTTCTTCTGATGTCAGTGTCACATTTATATAATATTAGAAACTCATTACAACAACAGTTCACACACTGTGCTGCACTAAATCTAATTATAACACTAAATATAACAGGACTAATTATGTCCTGTTAGAGCTGAAACATGCAGCTGGTCAGTGTTCTTTCAAGAAATGCTCGAAGAGGCCCAGAGACATACTGTGATGTAATTTGCCATAATAACGACGAGTACGATTTTCATCCTGATGAAAATGGGTGACAGGCCAAAAATATCAAAATATCAATGTACCTGAAGATATCTTCATAAAGTACATCAGTTTGATATTTGATATTTAGTTTCCAGAGGTTTATTAAAAACCAAAAAACTACCTTTTCCCCTAAAATGTCTAATATAACTAAAAGTACAATATAATAGGAAACATTTTTCCTTTCTATAATCAAAGGTAATATAAAAAATTGTATAGCTTTGACATTTTGTGGATATGAAAAGAAAACACCCATTAATATAATCAGTTTTGAAACAGAACCCTTCGTATTACACTGTAATTTATCACGATACCGAAAACACATCACCATATTGTCCACCTTATTTAAAGAATTATGACAATAAGTATAGAAGTAGAAGTATAAAATACTAAATAAAAAAAGCAATTAACTCAATTTAATGGATGGGCCCCATTGCTTGTCAATATAAAAACAATAAAGGCTGAAAGGAAAGAAAAAAAATTTAAAAAACCTTCTCGTCATTACAGTAATTACCATGGTAACAAACAAGCGCGAGGCCGGGCGAATTCAAGTTTCGAAAGCTTTACAAAAGCTTTAGCCGCAGCCAATCGTCTTTAATTTATTACTTTAAATCCTTCAAAAGACAAATTAAAACCAGGAACAAATCAGTGGTACACACTAATCCTCAAGTCTTTTTCAAGAGAAGAGATTGAACTTCAATTTGATTGGTATTTTGCGGCGTTGTGGGAGGAGGGGTGGGTTGGTGGGGGGGGAGGGGGGGGTTGGATAGAGGGAGGAAAAAAAAAAATGTTTCAGATCCTGAACCTAAAAATACCAGAGCAAGTTAAGTGCAAATGCAGTGGCGAATAAATCTATACATAGGAGAGGCTGAGTCGGCCACTGCTGAGGATTAGAGTCCTCACCACAATGCCTTCCCCTCATCAGCATTTTCTGTATCTAAAATGGAAATCCTGATAAAAGTATCAGGCCTTGGGTCACGCTCTGCTCCGCACTCAGGCTGTCGCACAATCCTCGCAGCGGTGCCTGGGGCTTACAGAGTGCTCGTGTGTGAGTGCGAGAGAGTGTGTGTGTGTGTGTGTGTGTGTGTGTGTGTGTGTTTTTCAGGGAAAAGTGCACACCACTGACATGTTCTTTAACCACGACAAACTGCTCTTATTGCCTGAGTGCGAGTCTGCACGACATGCTATCTTATTCTGGGCCTCTTCAACACCTGCGGGGCCGGGCCAAAAAATGCCACTATCAAACCGGCCTTATCGTCCCACAGCGAGGAAACTTTTCCAGCCAGGAATCATAAACAGGCGAGCTGGCAGAGAGAGAGCCCGCTTAATAAACAGAGGAGGTGAGAGAAAGCCTCGGGCCGCACGTAAACCTCCCACGGCCTGAGCGGCACAAACGCAGAAAAGACACCGCCCCGAAGTCTCTCACCTGTGTGCTAAGGCCTGAACATAACTAGGTGCACGTGGGTGCCAGGATTACTCATTAAAAACCTTTGAGGTCAAGGAAGGAAAAAAAAAACCCATCAATTATTACAGCTGAATCAGGCTTGGCCGATTTTATGATAATATCGTCACAATGTCAAAAAACTTCACCAATGATACTAGAGAATTTAAGCACAGATGGCAGTGATGGTTACGAGTATCTGAAATAGGCCATTCCCTAAACAACAACTCCACTACAACAACAGAACCAAGTGTTTCGGTGTCTTTGCCCACCTAATGACACCAGAAAAATCTGCTCATTTTGTGCTTAGTGGAAGAACAGGGTCATCTATAAACAAGCCTAATGCTCACACTAAAACAACAAAAATTAACTCTCAATCAGTTTAATGACTGCAGCGGAAAAAAAAGCAGCAAGCCAGGTTCGCATAAAACACCAGGCTTTTCAATTTAGTTGTCCTCTTCTTGACAATTTGAAGGACTTACATATAATCAATAATAGCGAGGCATTTGCGGCATTCTTCTAAAAATGAAAAAAATGATTTTGGTGTCATTTTTGGTCCTCGATTGGGGGAAAAAACTCTTCTGTAAATGAGATGAGCAAAGTCTAAAGAACCTCAACATAATGCAAACATTCTTTCCCAACTAAAGTGTTTTCCCCTAGAACAGTATGTCCAGTCCTTTATTTCTCTTTCTGAAAAATGAGGATCATTCAAAACCAAAACACAAAGTCATTTCAGCCGCTAGAAAGTATTTGCGCTGTAAAAGGACATACAGTAACTTTCATTTCTAAAGGTGTGAAGGGTAAAGTGGAGCATACTAATCGGCCGTGGCCAAAAACCAGGCCTTCTCCGTCTCCCCAACTCTTCTGCAGCCTGGATCCCTGCACCCGCAGGGACGTGGAGAGATCAAAAAGGGACATTATTCCTCCTTCAGTAGCCGTCACTCTACTTATTCCCAGTTGAGGGCTGCGGACTAGAGCTTCGTTTCTGGTGCTGGGCGATATATCGTCTATACCAATGGACCACAGTTGCAACACAAAAACGGTCCCATAGACTTTCAGCATTACTGATAGAGCGATGGCTGTCTGATACATGTTTATTTCTTATGTAAGCCTCTTGCCTGGTGAAGTGTGCCTGTAAAAGGATGTCTTTGCTGTAATGTTAAGAGAAGCTGAACCCAACTCAACCTAGAGCATCAGATTAGCAATGGCTTAATTATCCATTCATTGACTTTAGCATTGGGAAAAATTGCAAACCTCACAAAATTAAGGGCAATTTAATTTATATAGCGCTTTTTACAAGCAAGTTGTCACAAACCAGTTCAGGTTTGAGGCCCTACTGAGTAAGCCAAAGGTGACAGAGGCGAGGAAATAACCCCTAAACTTGGAGGAAGAAACCTCGGGAGGAACCAAGACTCAAAAGGGGAACCCATCCTCCTTTGATCGACCCGTAGAGGAAGAGAGTCTCTATGGAAATCACTAACAAAAGAAGGTCTTCTTATACGAATTTAAATCACTGTTAGACAGATTGGCCATCTATGGCTAACAGCTGGTACAGATAAGAGTCAATAGAGGTAGATTTTGTTGGAAGAGTAGCTGAGAGTCTCTAGTCCATAAGAACAGGAACAACAATTTCGGCCTGAGCTTTAAACAGCAGTTGCTCTTGGATGGGGGAGGAGCACGTGGGGAGTCACACGCAGCCGAACCAGTCAAGGACATTTTGGTACGAGGCTCCAGCCATTGGTGACCTGGGTTGGTGATCACTCGGACTTTGATATTTCTAAGCCACAAAATGCACATTATGTAGCATGTGTTAAATTTGTTTTCTTGAGGTTGACTTCTTGTGTACCAGTAGTACTACTTTAATAAAATCCACTTTTAATCAATGCGGTAATTTGGACTACACCATTTGGCCAAAATTTGTAATTGGGATTTTTCTAACCAACCGTGTGACTGAAGCTCCAGGCCTGTTAATGTTTATCAAAAACACCAGCTTGAGTGTTGAACGCTGAACATGGTGCACCAGACAGCAGGTTGGTCGTGCTTGTGCCGTCATTTGCACAGCATTGGGCTGTTTGGCTGCTTCTGAGTAGTCTGACTCATCAACAGGCCAATTAGTGATAACAGGTTTCATCTCCACTCTTCAAACTAGTTTAAACAGCCTTGCTAATAACAAATGCTCCGATAAAAACTGAAGTTCCTGTTATCTGAAAACTGTATTTTAGACTGCCATTATGATATAAAAAGAATATTTCAGCTCCACTGTCAATCACTACATCTAATTAAAAAGGAACAATTATGCGGAATTCAGATATCACCCAGATCCAAACACTATTTTCAGAAAACAGAACAAAGCAAGGCATGCGCTGATGCGGGAAGTGTGAGCTAATGCTGATATCTAAAATTCCTCTTGCATAAAACAGCAGATGCTGATACATAAACATTAATAATAAAAAGAAGAAAGTCTGACCGAATTCATCTGCATTGAAACAGGAGAGAAACAAAACATTTACTTGAATAGGATTACAGGTGTAATACAATGAACAGAAAGCAGACACACTGGTACAAAAGTTCGATCTCACCTATTGTTCTACTCGACCAAAGCATAATAAACACATCATTAAGTGTCTGTTTGAAATATCAGTCTTATCTAAACACGCATCTAATGTCAAGAATAAATCTAACAGCAATTATCTAACGATTCTATGATGCAGTGCTTCAGCTAGGAGCATTTCTTAGTGCCGATCTGTTGTCAAAAAGAAGACAAATCAATCAGCAAGACAAACCCACCCCACCAACGCTGCCACCAGTCAACAAACCACGCCCATTAACAAAACAAAAGCATTCGCAACAGTCAAATATACAATCTTCCGGCTACGACTGACCCCTCAGCACCCCCCCCAACACTTCTCCCACCGCCTTCCGGGTGCCATGTCTCGTGCCTGGTTTCAGAACACACTTCACGACTCCGGTGCTGCAGGTGATATGGTTTTTTTTAATAAAGAAAGTTCAGGATCCAACAATACTCTCGGGGGACCTTCACTCCGAGTAATTTTCCACACCAACTAAACTAATGACTGCAGAATCTCTGTGTGTTCACAAGTCCCTGTAAACACTGCTGTCGCACCGGAGCAGATTCACGCTCTCGTTCCGCGCAGGTTTCAACAAGGTGCGTGCCCGTTTCCTTTTAAGCCTGCAAACACAAACACACACTCGGGCACAGTGCTTCCAGGCTGCAAGCCACGGTATGGAATGGGTGACCACAATAGATTCTGAGGTACAGCTGGCATATATACTCACTCTCAGCTAAATCACACCACAATGACAATCATCTACTTAACTATTTATTACACAGAACACACAAGACAGGTGGACAGGTCGTCAGGTACCTAGCCGCCCAGCTATGGAGCTGATGAAGCCCCACGACTCACACTTGGGCTGCTTAGGTACCTAACTACCAGACACACTACCTCCCCGTCACACCTACCTTCACGGCCAGATCCGTATATTTCCTAATACTTGGGCGAAGGACTTCGTTGGGGGCGTGACCATGAGGTACCAGACGCGACACCGGAACACATTCTCCCCCAGTTTTTTTGAAAGGCCACTGCCCATGAAATGTGTTTGTGTTTAGAAATTTGGCTCCGTAAAAAAATGATAAATGCTTCTAAATATAGAATGCAGCCAAAATAACATGAGGAATGAATACTCAAATATTCAAATTAACCAGGCCACCGCGACATGTCTGAAAAGAGCATGATTTTACGTTTTAACAAAAACGCCAGGTCTTACTGGTGATTCTAAGCCACATCCCTCACAGAGCGCCCTATGTAAGTAGGTGATGACCTGCAAGCTCATGCATTATGGTCATTAGAGGCCGGAAGCCTTACGGAGCGAATGATAATTAGAAGGTAAAGCTGAGTAAGCCAACATTGTACTTGTTCTATGTCTTAGTTAAGGCCGAGCAGTGTGTGTGTGTGTGTGTGTGTGTGTGTGTGTGTGTGTGTGTGTGGTGACAGTGGCCCTCTATCACAACAATTCCATTTCCCTTGGGGAAGAGCCTGACCTCGGCCTCAAAAACATACACTCCCCTCGCTGACCCGGCGACCTCATTCACAAGAGCTACACATCATTTAAAGTAGACAAGTAATGGGTAAAAAAAAACAAAACAAAAAAAAAATAAAACTAATCTTCAATGACTTGCACTCGCATTAGGCCGCATGCATGAGATGGGCGAAAAAACCTCCGCTCTGAGGACTGCTGCCAGCCCCGAGAGCTGCTGTGGATATGTCCCGACAAACATTTCAGTGCCTATTCCCCAGCGAGCGCTCTCAAATTCAATTCTGAGGTATGATTTAAGCTCACAGGACCTTAATCTTGTTTCCACATACAGAGAGACTTATGGGTCAGACATGTAATGAAATTGGAATGCGGTGGACGGTCCATCTCTCGTAAAAAGGAAGAAAAAAAAAAAGAGAAAGAAAAAAGCGAGATGATCTGGCCTCCGTGCAGTCGCTGGGATTAGCAAGTCAAAGGGTTTTCAAAAAACTTGTTTGGGGAGCTTGCAGTCGGGCTGAAATTAAACAGAAATCGTCGCTTCCCGTTGACCAGCAACTCGCTGACTGTTGGGGTTTGAAAGTGGGACTCTCACCATCGACTATAGCAGTGGTCAAATAATTAAGTCTATTTTTGATGATTAATCCAGTAACCAGACTTTTCCAACAAGGCCAAAGAATCTAAATGAACAGTAATACTATGGATAACCTTTCAATTTGATGAACTACTTCAATGCAAAATCAGTCAAAAAAAAAAAGATTTATAAACACTAGGTGGCCAAAACATTCATTTATCAGACTGTATTTCTTACTTTAGGAGAATTTAAACTACGCATTATGAACCACTGCTGATTTATTAAGAAGGTGAACTTCAGCCGATTTTTTTTTGCTTAATCGAGGAATCATGACGGCTGTATCTGAAGTGGAAATCTGTAAATAAGCCATTAGATTATAGTTAATGTGAGGAAGTGCACATCTGCTGAGGACGCTCGAGTGGTCTGAGGAGCAGGAAAGTGGGCGGGCATCATTTGAAACGTGCTGCCAAGGCTCGCTGCCTCAGCGGAACTAGGGCTCTGATTACCGCTCGTCCTGAGGCACCGGTGCTGGCAAATACATACGCTCGTGTCAACACGGATCCAGCGCTTTGGCAGAGCGGAGGAGAAAACTTCATCTGCCTCAGTTTCAGCTTCCCCTCCCCCAAACGAAACAGCTCTGAAGGCTCATCAAGCGCAGCGCTGCTAGAGACTTTGTTTGAGCCATCAGCCCAAAATAGCTATCATTATCCAATGTTAAACGCTGTTAGGGAGATAGAATTACTCAAATATGGGCAGCAATCTAAAGCCTATTCTGAAGCAACTGAGAGAACTGCAGTGTGGTACCATCTTTCTTTTTCCTTTACCACTGATCATGCTGAGACCATGACACAACCCTTAAGAATATCATCCAGACACTGACAGCGTGGCAGTAATTACAGGACTCGGGTCAATAAAAGGCCACCTTTGGGTCAAAATCACACACATACACACACACATACATACATATATATATGTGTGTGTGTGCGCGTGCTCCCTACAGCTGCACGTTATGGACAAAAAATCAGTATTGTGATTCTACCGCTATATATTGTGATTGTGATGCTTTTCAAGATATTAAAGGGCTCATATAATCACTTTTCCG
>JBBJLS010000041.1:22855554-22894493 GCA_037577275.1 Bryconaethiops microstoma | reverse complement strand
CACACCACACACACACACACACACACACACACACACACACACCACACACACACACTCACACACCACACACATACACACTCACACACACACACCACACACACACCACACACTCACACACACACACACACACACACACGTTCAGTCTGAAGAAGAGAAAACAGGGCAGTCTAACCCTTCCCATTTCTAACAGTGTCGAATTATTAATACACTTATTAGTCGTGTTTTGCGCCGCACGCCCAACAAACTCCATTATGATTGCGTTAGCCTCTGGCTGGAAATGCTCGATCATGTACGCGGCGCGCGTGAGGAGTTGTAAGGTCCTTCTCGTAACAGTTAAACAGCGCGTGCAGCACCGGAGACACAGGCCGCCTGTTTTTGGACTAATGGCTCCTCCAGGGTTCGAAGCACAGCCTCAGGGGAGCCTTCCAATTGCCGGCGAAGCACTCGTGCGCGTCACATTAATAAAGTAGTTGCCTATGAGTAAATAGCGAGGCAGCGAGGGAGAAACATCAAACATGTTTTTTTTTTCTCTTTTCCAAATTAAACGCCATCACATCTCACAAATGTGTTTTTTCATCTCTCATGCAGCGCTACACCTCTGGTGAAAAATGAGGCCTTGGCAATTAGTCAGGTTTGTAGAAGTCCGGCTTCTTTCTCAAAATGTATTTATTCTAGAAAACCTCCTTTCATGAGATATAAAGGAGCGAAGCGTGGCAGACGCCGAGATATCATCTGCCTCCTAGCTAGACAGAGTAAATGAGAAGCGAGGCTTCAGCTGCCACCCATTACACCACCCTCATTTAAATTCCCTCATTCCCACTGTGTTCATGGATCTGCCATCTAGTGGATGCCTTAGGAACTGCAGGCAGCGCTCTCCTGGAAGTTATGTGTATAGGCAGCGGGGATAAAATGCTTGAAATCTGCCATTTCTTCCTTAAGTGATTGGAGTTTGAGCTTTAGAAAGGCTACTAACGTCATCATTTACTGAAAGTACTGTCTCAGGCTTCCGAATGGGCTTCGATTCCAGGAGTGAAAAAGATCTGCTCGGATTTAATTGCTGTTTAGACTTCAAAGCAGGTGCTGCATCCACGGCCGTCATGCTTAAGAGCCACCCCGCCGAGTGCAGCTCCAACCCTAATGTAACACATTTCCCTTCGGCATTCAGATGCTTCCGAAGACCTTGATTTGCTGCTTCAGGTGTGTTGGATTAGTGCTGGATCGAAACTCTGCGGGTGGGTAGCTCTCCAGGAGCTGGGTGGAGAAAAAAACAACAAATCTGTGATGTACAGAAGCCTGAAGGATACTTCTCCAACTCCGGGCCTGGAGGACCAGATCATTGCACAGTCTGTGGTCTTCCCAGGCCTAACAACCAGCGATGACTATGCAGCATTGAGGACCTTCCTGGAGAAACACTTCAACCAGGTTGCTCTAGTCCAGTCAATTTCACACGCAGCCAATCAGTGAGCTCCACAAGCCCATGTAAAATATTCATAGACAAAAGTGAAATTGCCTTCCTGTCTGACAGATCTCCTCACCAGACGTGCAGCCGAAGCCGAGAGGATGTTTGCATGTGAGATATCGTATTTGAGCAGATATTGTGTGTCTAGTCTTGAGAGCAGCTTAAGTTCTGCTAACACACTCTGTGAGCAGGACGAGGGGAGCGCGGCGGATTAGACGCTATAGAAACCCAATTCGAACGATCACAACACGCGCGCTTTCGGGAACTTTCTCCCTCTTCCGGAAAAAGCAGCATCCTATGGGCTCAGATTCTGGAATAGCCTCGGGGAAGCTAGACGATCAGACCAATCAAGCTCGATTCAGCAGTGCACCACACCCAATCATTATCGTGGAACACGTAATGGTCCATCCATCCTGGGCTGATGCACTTTTACACACAGCCATATGCACAGTTCTGGACCGACTGATTGCTGGCTGTTCAGTAAAGAGACTGTTGGCATCTTCACGAGCCAGCAAGCAGAGTGCTTATGCTACCTCTCACTCTGCATTAATACGAGTTTCGCTGGGATCCATCGGGAAGCAGTGAGGCATTGGAGCTGACAGGCCGAGACCAGCGTGGGCCAACAGGTGGGCTACTACAGCTCTAAACAGCTTCCAGCACGGTGAGGGATCCCTGGCAAGGGTCGACGAGAGCCAAGGTTTACGGCAATGAAAAAAAAAAAACCTAGATGGATGGGTTGAAATATGCTACACTGCTTCTCTGGCACCTTCTCCACACACCCACGCTTCCACCCTCCTGCTCTGCCAACCTCTGCACAAGTGCATATGTGTAAGTGTGTGCAGCGTTCTGGGGATTTGTGGATGGTTGGGGGAGAAGAATAAAAGGAAAACACACTTTCCACAGAGCTTCCTGGAAACATCTGCCCGTGCAGTTGTGGGTTTACTCAGCATGGATCTCCCAGTGACCTCCACGAGCAGATGATTCACACATATGCTCTGATTTCGTGCATATGCAAATGGTATTTATCTATGTCTTATTGATTCATACAATATTTATTCTTCTGTGCCTTTCCAGAGCTGCCTCTCACTCAAGCAAACACCCCGTGCACCCCTTGAGCGAGCGAGAGCTGAGAGATGCAATGGTTTCAACGCCCCTCTGGAAAAACACAGAGGGAGGTTGAGAGAGAAGTTGAACGAGAGCCAGTGCGTTTTTCCTTTCCTTTTCTCCCCTTTTTGGCAGGCAAGTAAAGGCTTTTTTTCTCGAAAGAGTAAAAGCAAATGGAACTTCAAAGTGTGACCCCATTTGAAATCATTACGGATCGCCATTTCCTGTCCCCTTCTTCGCAGTTCGCCGACGTTCTATTGATTTTTTTTAACCATCCTCTCCCTCTTAGTCCGTTCCTTCATACTCGTCCCTACCTTGCTCCGTTCGGGATGCGGTAACTATAGCGACTGTGATCTGAGGAGGACTATGAATGACAAACTGGCCCCTGTGCCGGGTGTCCCATAAATCACCCAAACAATGACGCGCAGTCCTGCTCTCTGCCTGCCGTGCCGGAGATGGATTGTGGGTGCAGCGGGGGGGAAACAAAATGACGCACCCCATTAGCTCGGGGGGGGGCAGGCTTATTCAAATCGATAAATCGCTCTGCTGAAGAAAACGCCCTTCCCTTCCATCCCTCTTCTCCTTCCCTTCGTCCTCCCTCTGCCTCTGGAACCTGTCCAGCTCTGATAACAAGCGACACGCGTCTCGTCTGGACAGGCAGGTGCTGCCAGGCACCCAAAACAGATCACAGGACGTGAGGGAGAGAGACTCAGGAGAAGCAAATTAAAGAGAGTCCTGTTGCACTTGGGCTGGGAACTCGACATAACAGCACCAAACAGCTTCATCCTCTAGACTGGGTAAAACCAGAAACTTTAGATCATTTTAATTGGCATCTAAGGGCTTTTTTGGACTCAGGCAATTAGAAAAGGCCTGTCAGTGTACGAATGCGGATCCATAATAGGTGTAGGTATATGAACGGGAATCCTGATACAAAACCAACATTTTTATTCCAAGAAATGAATTTTCTTGGACAGCAAAATCGAAAGCAAGTAGCAAAGGGTGTATTCCTTGAAATGGAGTGCCCGGATTTGTAGGATAATGGCTTGTTCTAAATTCTGATTAAGGCTGCATGACTTATTTAGAGGACTGTGAATTAAGCAGCCGAGTGTGAGGCCACGTTACCTGGTGAACCAGGTCCAGCGCAATAACACAAAATCTCATTTCATAATGCTTTCAACCAAGCTGTGGTTTTAAATCTTGTTAAAGCAATATGAAGTCTGCGGAATGATACATGTCCTCGAATATCACTTATGCCATCCTGAGCCAACAAGTGGCTTCAGCATAAAGAATATTTTCCAATTGAAAGTACTACAGAAATGATTTCAATCAACATATACCTTACAGTAAATTTAGAGGGTTGGTAACTGATCCTTAAGTTATCATGCCATGCTAATATCTCCATAGCTTGTCCTCTCCTATTTATAAGAACCCAGAAATGATGGAGTGGAACAGGGAGGTGAAGGGGAGCAGGAGAAGGGACCGAGCCTCCAGCCGGCCCACCAGGGCCTAAGCCTGGGAAGTGCTGTTGTGTCAAGCATCATTAGCCTGATGACCCCATGCTGTCACGTGGAGCCCCTGCGGCACATGGACTTAAAGGACTCATAATTTCTAGCACTATAGCTGTTGTGTGGCTCGTGTGGGCCATCAATGGATCTGTAAGCCATCAATGGATCTGTCTGCTGCAATGGTCTGAGAAAAGAATCAATTCAGTGGATTTTAATGCGTCATTTATGTGCTCATTAAGCTGGACATAGTGTGGGATCTGATAAACCAAGTGAAAGGTAAGAACAGGTGTGAGCAGTGGTGCGCTCAATACAAATGCTATCAATTACCAAATTCGATCAATTACCAGAGTCCTGACCTTGGCAGTAGTTTGATAGATGGTACCTGAGCCAAAACTTTGCATGCAAGGCTAACATATTCAAAGCCTGTGTTTTCCTAGCTTCTTCTCAGCCAGAGGAGCAGAGTTAGCACAGGCCCAATGGCTCCTGAACCTAGGAACCCAAGAGCAGCACCTAACCACCGCACTAGTGATGAGCGCGTCACCCCCTGCTCCGGAGCCACCGTCAGTGGTGACAGTGCCAGTACCACTTCATGCTCAAGAGAGCACAGTGGTGACGGTGCCAGTTTGTACTCAAAGACCATGGTTGACCCGTGTCAGCAGTGTTGCCAACAGAGGCAGTATTCCCAGGAGATCTGGACCAAGGTGCCTCCGATGTCGGCAGTTCCACCACCACCAGCGCAGCCCAAGCCCAGGAGAGCGTGGCAAAGCTGTCACCAGCAGCATCAGTGCCACCTCATGCTCCAGAGAGCACAGCTCAGATCTCAGCAAACAGTGGTGGGTGAGGCTTACCCAGCATGCACCCTTGTCTCTCAGCCAGAGAGCCTGAACAAGACACATAGGAAAGAGAAGACAGGACAGCAGACGAAACCAGGTAGTTGAAAGCTAGCGGTCAACGTGTGAAGGTCCAGGTGAATCCTAAGCTCTTAAATGTCTCGGAACCAGAGTATCATTCTGCAGCAATGAAGACAGAACCAAGATTAAGCGACGCGTATCTTGGCTCCAAACGAAACCAGAGGCCTGCAGGAATGGAAAGGCATTACAACTAACTCTGTTTGTGCCAGCGTTCCAGGGCTGCCTCTCAAGGGAGAGGAAGAGACAGATGCTTTATAGTGGCTTGGGCAGGCATCCCGGGACAGGTATCGATAACCATCACACTTAGTGTGACACATCAGCCTGACAAGCGTTTTTAGACAGAGAAGAACGCCGGACTGGGCAGGAGGAGAAATGAGGAGGCCTGGAAGTTCTACCTCCTGCCCCAGACAGGGAGGGAGCGAGAGAAAAGGAGAGAAAGAAAATTAATTAAAAACATGAGCAGAGATAGTGAGAAAGGAAAAGGGGCACCTTGTTCCTGGGTAAAAAAAAAAAAAAGAAAAGCCAATCACGGCACAGCGAGCTGTTAGCGCCTTCCCTTATGTGCCTGCTGACAAGTTAGCGGAGGCAGGAGAAGCACATCATAAATCAAATCTGACAGGTCTCCCTCTGAACCCAAAGCGACTACCACTGCCTCGCTCTCTCTCCTGGCCACGCCGTCCCTTCACCTTCCTCCTCCGGGTCTCTCTCTTCACTCCAAACTCTCGCTTTTTCTCTCTGTAGCCTGATTCATTTTTTTCTTTCTACTCTCAAATGTGGTTCAACTCATCGTTCTTCTTCCCCTCCCTTCTGCTCTCATGGATCTCCTCCACCTCTTGTGCGGCATGGCCACAGGTCCTTCCCCAACCGTTCGAACCGCCGCGCTCCCTCCGCTCGACGGGCCATCTGCCACTTTCTAGCGGCGGCGAGAAGGCTTTGACGGAGCGATTCGACGACATTGCCAGCACTATCAATCAGCATTTTGCAATCTGTAGCCCAATTACCCACAATCCGCTGCTTAATGGGAGTAGACTACCACGATACCTCCATTCTAATTAAAAGATGCTCTGCGCCTCTGACAGTGAAGGGTTTTTTCATTAAAAGACAGTGGGGGGGGGGGTCTTCCACTATGAGAACAATTTGCACTCAGGCTTAAGACATGCACCACTAATGTGTAAACATAATGGCTGAGAGGATAAGTGCCTTTTTCCCCTTCACACTCGGCACCGCGAAAACACGTCCTGCCACAAAAGCGCCGCACCGATTCAGCCAATTACTCTCCTTCTTCTTTCCTCTCCCCAGTGTGCACCGCGCTTTTTGGGGGGAAGCGCCGCCCGTCTTTGAACCGAATCAAAGAGAGACAATGTTTCACGCAGACGCTTGTGAAAGGAAAACAGCGGTTGAATGTATGCTAATTGGAAACTCAAAGGTCAAATCACTCGTGACATGCAAATGATTCAGACAGGGCTTATCTGCTGATTGGCTGGAGGCTTCGTCAACACAATTGAGCGCCGCGCCACGGACCGAATGTCACACCACAAGAGAGACGATCGACGCACGTCACGTGATCCACATCTCACGTGCGCTGGCAGTACTTTCTGACTATGATGAGCCCGGACATCAGAAAATCTGCATTACCCAAACGAATTTGATGACGCGGAAACCAAATGGTATCGCTGTCGCAGCCCATTTGACGTCTAACGACGTGAAAAACTTAATTTTTTAACATTTAACCACATTCAAATCGGCTCTGGGAAGTGAAGTCTAGTCTGCGAAGCTCAACTGGTGAAGCGGCATTTGGACGGCCTACTGCCTTACTTTCAATAAAATATCTATAAAACTGATCCTAAATATCTATAAAACTAACTAACCCTAAAAAACACCCAAACCTCAAATCCAAGGTTCCCAACCTTTTCAGCAAAATGGACTGATAGTAGAGAGGAGGATGTAGAAACACACTTGATTTATTAACTACCATCCTCTCTGAACGCCACACATCGACATATTCATCCAGATTTTTCTCTGTGAACTAATTTCTTCAGTTACAGCGAATAGCAGCGACAGTAGCACCCTACACGCAAGCATAAGGTCAAAAAGACTAAATGTAAAATGACACTAAACTAGGTTGTGAAAATGTATTATGGAATGTATTACAGATTGGTCAGAATTATTATTATCACTATTATAATTATAACAATACACTCAGCTACACAACACACTAAATATCGTTATTGGGAACCTTGAGTCACTGTTGACCGTGCTGAATGTGTGTATGAGATTATAAAGAAAGAAATCAATTAAAGAGCAAACCATCAATTAATAACAATAACAACAACAACAACAACAGCAATAATAATAATAATAATAATAATAATAATAATAATAATAATAATAATAATACTGTTTTAAATTATGCTCAACTCAAAGTTGCCCAGAATCATCTCCCAAAACTTGTAGCAGAAGAAAAGGAGATGTTTTACGAGGGCCCGTCGGCTCCACCCACCCAAGCTCATTTTTTGTTTATGTGGAAGCTGGAAGAAAGTGCAGTGTGACAGCAGGGAAAACAGGGTTTCCTCCAGGGACCAAGAAACCACCCGGCGCCTCCAACGATGACAGGATTACAAATCTAAAGGCTTTTTCTGAGCTTTCTTTAACAGAGGAGATAACATGTAGTGTGTGTGTGTGTGTGTGTGTGTGTGTGTGTGTGTGTGTGTGGGGTTGAAAGGGACAGCGCTTCTTTCCCACCACCAGACAATCGCGGCTCCTGGTGTGATCAGGGTCCTAATCAGGCTGGCCCATCTGATGTCCTGATTAAAAATAGATATCTGGGATGGGGGACAAAAATGCGACCAGGAATCTTTGAACTTCCGAAAGGTCGGATCTTTTCTTTTTTTTTTTTCCGGCTCCTTCCACAATCTCATTCCTAACAACACAGAGACCCGGAATTGATTTGATTCCCTGCACCCTACTCTCTCACACACACACACACACACACACACACACACACACACACACACACACACACACACACACACACACACATAAACGGAGAGAAAGAACCAGAGTACTCACGGTACCGGTTGGAGACGAGATAAGTTGAGGAGGGCATGGACTCAATGTCTGAACACTGGTTGCTTACCACTTCGTTGTTTATATACCGAGTGACGCGCGTCATTTCCGGTGCCCCGTGTGCATCACGTGACTGGTGTGCGTGACAATAACATTCATTCTTAAATGGTGACTAATGTAAAATGTAAAGAACGCAGTCAGTGTAATAGCCCAGCATTATCTAAAACATTTTGCTCTTCCAGGGTACAAAACATTTATCATAAAATATTAGTTTATTAGTGAAATCAGTACTCTAGTCTGTTGGTGATAATTTTATTAATTATGTAATATGATTCTGATATCATCATGCATCCCTTGTCAGTGTTCCAGTTCCCAGTGTAGGGCTGTTGACAGTCATCCATTATGTCTGTTCTACTCCAGCAAACGGTCTGTGGGTTTGACCTCCTCCGGGCCAATGGACACTCATACGTGTGTGATGTGAATGGCTTCAGCTTTGTGAAGAACTCCATGAAATATTATGATGATTGTGCCAAGATACTTGGGTGAGCCAAAGCTTGAACTATACTTTCAGCATTTAGCAGGTTATGTAAAGTAGGTTCCTTAAAGTCAGTCATTGTTTCCTCCCTTTTTTTTTCTTTTCATTGATCTAAAGAGACAGCTTCCCATTTTTCACTTCCGTTCACAGACCATTCATACTGGGTTGATTTTTTTCCGTAACACTAACTGATGCATGGTATTCGTAACATGCACATAAACATTTCCATGAAAGATATGTAAACATTTATAAAGGCTTATTCCAAATACAGTCAGTTGCCATATTTTCTGAGGTGAAGTAACATCACAAATTGAATAAAGCCCTCTTTATGACACTTGACTTTTTTGTAACATATTTTATGAGGGGCAAGCCTTTATAAATGTTTATATATGTTTACATCAGCTGTTGTGAAAGGTTTATGTAGGAGTCACAAAGTCTTATGAATGCTGGCCTTGAAGTGATTTTCCTTCTCTACATATTTACCACTCTACATATTTACAAGATCTCAGTGAGGTTTAAATAATGCCTAACTTATTGGAATGTCAAATGATTGCATGCAAGCTTTTTTTTGTTAGGTGCTCATAGTTTTTGCTGTTTCTTGTGTGTGTGTGTGTGTGTGTGTGTGTGTGTGTGTGTGTGTGTATAGAAACATCGTGATGAGGGAGCTGGCTCCCCAGTTTCAAATCCCCTGGTCCATCCCCACTGAGGCAGAAGATATACCCATAGTCCCCACCACATCCGGCACAATGTGAATACACACTCTGAGAATTCATTTCATGCTTTACTGGTTTATAGTTACCATCTTAATTAAATAAACCATTCCCATCTGCAGTTTTTGCAGGGTATACAGATGGAACTAGTTTGCAATGATTGAATGATCGCTGTCTTCCGCAGGATGGAGCTGCGCTGTGTGATTGCGGTGATCCGTCATGGAGACCGTACACCAAAGCAGAAGATGAAGATGGAAGTCAGGAATCCCATGTGAGATCATGTGACTCGTAGTAGAACACTCTCACAGCATGACCCTAAACGGCATTAACCCTGCCACACCTTATGTCTCATTTTCCATGCAATCCGAGACTTTGTCTCCATTAACTTATTAAAATCTTCCCCTCAGTGTAGTTATACCATTGGTATGTGTGTGTTAGGACAAAAAAGGGAATCAGCATGTGGGATTTGATTTTTTTTTGTGTGTGTACTGTCCATGCTTAACAAGAAAAATGTGGCTGTATTTGCTTATTTATCAGTAATTTAGGACATGCATATTAGAAATCTAGAAATGCCACAATGACATGACATTTTAAGTGAGAAGAGAACATTTAAATGGTAGAGATTGTGTCCCTTTTTGGTGGGCATCAGAGGGTTAAGTTGTTTGTGTTTTTCTCAGGTTTTTTGAACTGTTTGAAAAATATGGTGGTTACAAAACTGGCAAGTTGAAACT
This sequence comes from Bryconaethiops microstoma, assembly GCA_037577275.1. Lineage (NCBI taxonomy): Eukaryota > Metazoa > Chordata > Actinopteri > Characiformes > Alestidae > Bryconaethiops > Bryconaethiops microstoma. The sequence goes on along the minus strand of JBBJLS010000041.1, from coordinate 22,884,472 downwards.
GAAGAAGCCCAAACAACTGCAGGTAATAGGGTGAATTTACATGATTAAAGCATATATGTATACATTTTTATGAAACCAAATGGCACAAAAGCTGCTTGTTTGGTATTTGTTTCATTTGTTTACTGTTTTTCTAATTTATGAAATCCTGCTGCTGTGCACCGTCTGTAGTCAGGCGCTCTGTGTTTGCTCTTTTACCCTTCAGGAAGTGCTGGACATTACCAGGCAGCTGTTGGCAGATCTAGGGCAGCACAATGACTGCGAGATAGAAGAAAAGAAGTCGAAACTGGAGCAGCTCAAGACTGTTCTGGAGATGTGAGTGATGTGTTTAGAAAGGGGCCACTTTAACTGGCACACACGGCCGCCTTCAGAAATGTCAAGAGCATCTGAATAAGGTGCTTTTACGGATTACCTCGAAAGGAGGATTAGATGGCAGTTGTGCTGAAAAGTGAGTATTGTTTATAAATGAGACTTTGCTGTGTTCCACCAAAGTTTGGAAGTTCCAGCCTCTGACTAGGAAAATGCAAAAAAAAAAAAAAAAGCCCCATCAACTGGGAATTGCTGGTTCAGCATTGGACGTCAACTTGACTGCTTACCACTGAAAGTACAATTTCTCTTCTTTGAAATTAGATTACATGAGTATGTGGTGTTTCTTAAACCTGTTCTCAGGGACCGGACACATTTTTACTCAATCCCACCTCCCAACACATACAGTGAAATTCAGTGGATCACCTGGGGTTCCCTACTGGTTTAGATCGATCAACATATAGAGCCACTACAGGGTAAATCTGTAAAACCAATAATAAAATATGCTCTTTTGAGGCCATCTTTTTGAATGTTAAATCTATTACTTATTACTTACATTAGCTATCCATCCGCTTTCATAAAAGCCTCTTTTATTTCCCACCTCGTAGCTTAAACACAAAGAATAAATGGTCTAGCTCTGATTTCCCACTTTTTACTTAAATCCGCCATTTAACTTTGGGTGCTATTATCTATGCTGAAAGCCACCTTTAGAAATTTTTGAACTAGGTGAGCAGCCAGCACTGAAAGGCGCTTGTTCTTTGTCAAAGCTGTCAGCTTGAGAATGTAATGAATCTCATGTAAAATCTCTTACTGGTTTGTTATGTCTGCTAGAAATGGAGTCAGAACATTCTGCATTTTGACTCACAAAAGTGTAAGAGTTAAGTAATTCAAAGGGAATTTACTAAACTATATGAAGTACTAATTAACAAATGAAGTAAATTCTTTATATTTTTCAGAGCTTTTTTTTTTTTTTACAATTCAAAATTTTTTACAGTTACATGAAGTAAAAACCCTCTGCTCTCATTGTTTACTAATTTGACTGTACAGTAAGACAATATTTGCTGCATTACAGGCTGTATTTAAATAATATTACTATATTTATCCAAATGCTGTGTCCACTTTGCTGTCAGGTATGGCCATTTCTCAGGAATTAATCGGAAAGTGCAGTTGACATATCTTCCCCATGGACGACCTAAGACTTCCAGTGAAGAGGAAGGTAAATGAGTAATTAGCTCTTAAACTCTGCACTCAACTGTATTTATATTTACATTTACATTTACATTCATATTTACAAGTCCTCAGCAGGACTCCTAATGCTATACTCACATGCATCATGTTATATGATTCTAAAAACATAGTAAGAAACTGAATCAGATCATCTGTCAGATGACAGATGATCTGATTCAGTTTCTTACTATGTTTTTAGAATCATATAACATGATGCATGTGGGTATAGCATTAGGAGTCCTGCTGAGGACTTGTACTGGTGTAGTGTGGTCTGTTTGCCCAGAGCAGGAGCCACAGCTCACAGGTCTTTGGCTTGAAGGGAAGCCTTATAAGCCACTGTGCTACATCCAACAGGCCTTTTATGTAGCTATAGAAATATTCGGTCTCCAAGAAAAAATGTGATGGGTTTATAGCAGGGCTATTCAGCTTCAATAGCAAGTGGGCCGAATATGAATATCACTGGTGGTTCGTGGGCCACACAGAATATTTGTCAACTAATGGCTAAAAAACTACTCTTGATGATAATAGATATTATATTAGTTTGAACGAATGACACATATCAATTTTCATTAACTTTAATACTTTCACATAAGGAGCTTTTTAACCAAGAGCCATATTTATATTTTGCTACTTTCAACACATTTAGGGCCCGCATCAGCCCCTACCCCTCCCGTAAAGTGGGCGTAGCAGCTGGCTCAGACTTATCTTTGTCTTTTTTGTTTATGGACTTTGTCAGTGTTGCTTTAACCATCAAAAATAACCGTTTTAATGGCGTCCGGTTCTAAACGAGAACTCAGACCGTTAAAGTCACGGAGTAGATACGTCACCGAGCTAAAACTACACAGGTTTTCCCCTCACTGTGTGTGGGACTGGATTCTCTTCTCGTCTCAGGTTAAAGCACAGACACCATTGTTTCTAAACGTCAAGTTCTACAGAGGATAAACAGACCTTTTTAATGCTCTCACCTATTTTTGGCAGCCTAACGGTTCTCCTCCATCTTCCGTTACTGCCTTTTTACGCTCTGCTCTGCTTTTTTTAACACATCCATTTTCTGACAAATCGCACCTCTTTCGGCTGCGATTGGCTAATAGTATGGCAACTTCTGTTCTCGGATTGGCTAATTGTATACAACACAGCGGATAACCAATCTTGTCGAAAGTATCGGAGGACTACCAGCCAATGATGATCCAAAACCCATAATTTTATTATATCACACACTGTGATTTACTGGCAGTCTTGCGGGCAATAAAAAATTTCAAAAGGGCCGTATCCGGCCCACGGGCCACTAGTTGAATAGGCCTGCTTTATAGCATGATGGCCTCGTTTGTTTTTTTCTACAGACACACGTAAGGACGGCCCATCTTTGCTGCTGGTACTAAAGTGGGGGGGTGAGCTGACCCCAGCAGGCCGAGTGCAGGCAGAGGAACTGGGCCGAGCCTTCCGCTGCATGTACCCTGGAGGACAAGGTAGAATGTGTGAGGCGGCTGTGTGGTTTCCTCTCCATCAGTTTTTTTTTTTTTTTTTCCCCTTTTTTGTTTCATTCTTTGTTTTTACTTTCTTTCTTTCCTTCTCTCTTTCTTTCTTTGTCTCTTTCTTTCTTTCATTTGATTTATTTTCTTTTTCTTTCTTTCTTTTTCTTTGTCTTCCTTTTTTCTTTCTTTCTCTCTTTCTTTCTTTCTTTCTTTCTCGCTTTAATTCATTCACTCATTCTTTCATTCTTTCTTTCTTTCTTACTCTCCCCCTTTTCCTAGCTCTTTCTCTTCCTCTTGCAGTTAAAACCGAGAGACATATATCTCGTGCTTCAGCCCCGCTAAAGTTACTGCACTCATTGTTCTTATCTCACTTGTGCCTGAAAACCCAGATCAAATTCAGGGACACTAAACCTAAATCACTAAAGTATCATTTTTTTTTAATCCTATTAATATCACACATCCTTCCTTGCTGTAAACACAAAAATCATTAATCAAGAACTGGCTTTTATTACATTCGCTTTAGGTTATTGAATATGATCTGAGTCTTCTCATGATAATTCAAAGCCTGGTTTCTTCACAGCAGTCTGTTAATTTTATATATCTTTTGTTTTTCTTTTTTGTTATGTTTGTTTGTTGTTGATCTCCCTTTTCTTTGCCAGTCTTCAAATCGTTTTAGCCTATAAATGCTTTCTTGAGCTTTTTTTGTCACCTCTTCTTCTTAAAGGCTATTGTAAAGTGAGGACATCGTCTTGCATGGGTGGTGATGCATGTGTGTGCCCTCACTATTTATTTATGGCAAACCAAAAAAGCTTTTTCTTAAATGTTTGATTCTGATCATTTTTAAGACTTTTTTTTTTGTTTGTTGTTGAAAAATTGATCTTGTGAGTCAGTTATCAAAGGAGGTAATAAACTAAAGATAAATTCTTCAAATTTTCTGTTAATCATATTTTTTCTTTTTTTTTTTTGCTTTCTTTTTTTTTTTTTTTTTTTGCTTTGTATGACTGGTATGTTAGACAGTAGGTGCAAGTCCGTAGGATGTGACTACCCTACTGGCTGTGGTAAGAAGGGCTTTGAAGTACTGTCTTGGACCCCTAAAAGATTAACTGGTTTGACGTATTGCTGCCTCAATTCCCCCTTCCAAATCAGTCTGCACCCAAAGCCTCCATTTACTAACACCTTATGGTGTGCGGAACAAATACAGCTTTAGATTAAATGCGTATAGAGAAGATTTTGGTAGACCAAAAACAATGTGAACAGCAGTCCTTTTCAATTCCTGGGTAGATTGGAATCTTGTGTTTTTTATTAATATTTTACAATAAATTGATGACAATTAATTGAACCGTAAAACATCAACTCATATTTAAAACGAATGTGTAGTAGCTTTTCTTTGAATCTATACTGCAATGCCTTTCTTTTTGTTGTGGCTAGTTGTAAGAGGAAAGTAGGAAGTAATACACTATATAAAACCCATCCTGAATATATTAAATGTTATGATGTGGAAGTGTTTAGTGTTTTAAAGCAGTGAAATGCTAATACAGTAATGGGATGGACTTTGGGAATGGTGAGGCCAAGTGGACAAGGGATTTAAAACCAGGGGCGAAAGACTGATGAACAAAACCTTAGAAGATTCTACAAAAACTGTATTTAATCAAGATTACTTAATAATATCCAAAATTTGTGTTTAAAAGTTGAAATAAAATGTCAAGGCATGTAACATGACAAACGTCATTTAAATAGCTAAGTATAGTTTATTAATTATCAGATTTTCATTCTCATTTATTCACAAATCTTGATGTATTGAATAATCATCTAAAATATCTTTTGGTGAATAGCTTGTGATACATTTTTTTCTGGTGTTTTGCTACTTTTTGTTGTTGTTAGTTGTGTAGCCTTTAGCTTACTAACGAGCAACCTAGCAGAGTAATGAACTTGTATCAGCAGTCATGTGTAACAGTACTTTGTCACATTAACTTTATTAATAGATATCTAGTGTTATGATTTGAAAATATTCAGTATTTTGTGGCATTTAAACACTGTAATGGAATGGTCTTTTAAGAAATGGCCCGGCCAAGTGGCCAGGGGATTGTTAACATCGATACTGAAAGAAGACTCCTCATGTTGCATTTGTCTCTTATATTAAGATGTTATGGATAAGAGTGTATGTTAAAAGACGGGATTGGTGAACATCAACACCTGCTATACAAAAGAAAGTTGGATACCATTTAGTAAAAAACAAGATTAGTGTGTTTTGGTTCAGGTAACATTTTGAATCTCCTTGTCAGTAATTTATTCACTTCTGTCATTGCATTCAGTAACTGCTCTTGAGTCCAAATTGTGGCCTTTGTGACTGGAAAATCATGTGGCCATTTAAAAAAATAACTGATGAATATCAAAGTACACATTTTATCCATATGCATAGAAGTCCTGATGTATAGTCGTCAAATTGCAGAGGATAAAGACAGGTTTCCTTGTTTGTTTGTTTTAATTATATTGTAAGCATTTTAATCCCTGTTTATTTCTGAGTGGTATGATATGATGTCAAAATGCAAATAATAATATTTTCTGTCATGCATACAGAGGTTCAGGTACATACAGAATGTGAAAGCAATGTTTATATATCCTTTTACATTCTCTGTGTGCTCTGTAGAATATTTTCTGTTACTTATTTGTATAATAAGTGATTGTTTTGTACTAATGCATGTGCCAGGCTTGTATATATCTAGGTCTACCTTCAGTATGTTCTGTTGTTTGTGTGTACAGGAGATTATGCTGGTTTCCCTGGCTGCGGCCTGCTTCGGCTCCACAGCACTTATCGACATGACCTCAAAATCTATGCTTCCGATGAGGGCAGGGTGCAAATGACTGCAGCCGCTTTTGCAAAGGTATCATGCAAATACCTGTACTGTTCAGATAAAGTAAGCGTGTGTGTAAGGGTGTGCTTTGGGTGTGTCTTGTGTGTTTGTGGACTGCATGCTACATGATCAACTTTATGGTGTTCCTGACAGGGTTTGTTGGCCCTGGAGGGCGAGCTGACGCCCATCCTGGTGCAGATGGTGAAGAGTGCCAACATGAACGGCCTGCTGGATAACAACATAGACTCACTAAGTGGTTGCCAGCACCGGGTCAAGGCCAGGCTTCATGAGATCATGCAGAAAAATGAACCTTTCAGTGAGGAAGACTTTGACAAGGTGAAGCCACCTGAAAATCTCTTAGACACAAACCTACACAGTCAGTGAAAAACTTGGATCCACCTAAATAAACCTGTCACCTCACAGGTTTATAGATAAATAGTAGGACTGTAGGAAGCTGTAAATAAAAACAGATGAACAGAAATATAATAATAAGTTACTTAATCTGAGAAAACTGTCATCTTGAATGATTATAGATGATATCAAACATTTGTATTTCATTATCTTTTATATTATTTGTCAATTTGTTCATTTCCCATGTATGCACAAGTCTTGATGTATTGAATAATCATTTAAAATATCTTTTGGTGAATAGTTTAATCTTTTTTTTTTTTTAGAAATCATTTTGAATGAAGTAATGATTGCTAATAAATGATTATGAAGACGTTTAAAAGTTGTCTTCAAGCTTTTGACTGACAGTGTAATTATGTAAACATATGCACATTGAAAATGATTTTGCTGTTCATATTCCTGTCCAGTTTGAATTGAATAAATAAACAGGATATACACTGACTTTGTTCTGCTCAGCTGGCCCCAACAGGCAGTGTCTCTCTGGTGAACTCGATGACTGCTGTTGAGAATCCAGTGAGCACATGTGATAAAGTCTACAGTCTTGTCCAGAGCCTCACTTCACAAATCCGCAAGAGACTGGAAGACCCAAAATCTGCAGGTTACTCTCCTTTTTTCTTCTGTTTGACACATATTTCTTTAAAAGCAGCAGCCAAGCCTAAATCCTCCACATTTTGTTGAAGCTTAAAGCCGGTTTTGGGTCTAGTGAACATGACCTTGGTATGAGTGTTGTTTGTGTGTACTTTGGCTGAAAATTTTTGCTTTTCTGGTGGTCAGTTGATCATTGATTTCCCACGATAAACCAAGAACTGTATTAATTTCAGTGCAATTTCATTTAATGTCTGTTTTCTGTTTGTCCTCTCAGATTTACAGCTATACCACAGTGAGACTTTGGAGCTGATGCTGCAGCGCTGGTCCAAACTGGAGAGGGACTTCCGTATGAAGAGTGGCCGCTATGACATCAGCAAAATCCCGGACATTTATGACTGTGTGAAGTACGATGTGCAGCACAACAGCTCCCTGGGACTGGAGGACACTCTGGAGCTGTTCACGCTGTCCCGTGCGCTGGCAGACATCGTTATACCACAGGTGCACAAGCAGAGTCAAAAGGGGGTTAAAACTGTCATGTTTCTTATTGGCTAGTAGGATTTTGCAACAGTTTGATTTTACGATTCTTTTGTAAACAGTTCACAAAATGATTTCCTGAATTGTTAAAATTGACACTTTTACCATCACTTTATTTTGGTCAGTTTTGTGTAATCAGTAATGTTTGAATCCACAAAATGCAGAGATATTTTAGGAGAAACAGTTTACACATTGGTGGGTTTTGGTCAATATAAACATGAAAATTCTTTTTGTTTTACATTTTAAAGTACACTAAATCGAGTGCCTGCTTAAATTTTAAGATAATGCATTTGATGCATTTTGGCCAGCGCTGTAAAGTACAAATCTGTTTGTCTCTAGAAGTGAGGGGATTTGTGGTAGCAGCTTTTGAAGAATTTAACATCCTTGGTCAAAGTATTGGTTTTATTTTGATAGTCCTCTACAGATTATCTACAGATACTTAAATTGTCTGTTGAAACTCAACTGATTGTTAATAACATTAGAATTAGGGTTAGATTTAATATGATCCAAGACAGGCACCCTGGTAGTTAACATCTACAGTGAAACCAGAAATAAAGGCTTATTGAAGTATTTTAAGACAGTACTTGAAATAGTTCTTTTTAGTATATATTTTTTCCTTAATTATGATTGATGAATTTCAAATTTTGCTTATGTGTAGGAATATGGCATTAACAAGATGGAGAAGTTGGACATAGCATATGTCTACTGTCTGCCATCGATGCAGCTGAATTCACCACCTTAAATTGCAAGATGATGCATTTGATGCATTTTGCATCTTAATGGCCAGCACTGCAAAGAACAAATCTGTTTTTCCCTAGAAGTGATGGGATTTGTCGTAGCAGCTTTTCATATCCTTGGTCAAAGTATTGGTCAGGTTTTATTTTGATAGTCCTCTACAGAATATCTACAGATACTTAAATTAAAAATTGTCTGTTGAAGCAATAGAAAATAAAGGCTTATTGAAGTATTTTAAGACATTCCTTAAAGTAGTTCATTTTAGTATACATTTTTTTCCTTAATTATGATTGATAAATTTCTCATTTTGCTTGTGTATAGGAATATGGCATTAACAAGATGGAGAAGTTGGACATAGCATATGCCTACTGTCTGCCCCTGATCAAAAAGATTCAGCTGGACCTGCAGAGAACCCATGAGGACGAGTCTGTTAACAAGCTTCATCCACTGTTAGTCTATCTCTTTCTTTCTTAAACAAGTTGTTTATCAAAAACAAGTTGTTATCACACGATTAGCTAAGAAATGTTTGGAGTCCAAAGTTTAGTTTTTTGTTTTTTTTTATTGGATCAATTACTAATCAATAAATAAATACTTAGCAGTCACCCAAATCTCTTCAGTAAGCTTATCCCCAAAACTTCAACTCAGTCCATTCAAATCACAACCATCTCCTCATAAAGGTGAAGTAGATTTGCAGAAATGAGTTAGGACACAGTATGACTGTTAGCTAAAACACAGCAAAGCTTCTGTTCTGTTCACTCTGATTTGCAGTACACACAGTCTTTTGTATGTACTGTTGATGCTGATGTGTATTTTCCTGTTGCAGGTATTCCCGTGGTGTACTGTCCCCTGGCAGGCATGTGAGAACAAGATTGTATTTCACCAGCGAGAGTCATGTTCACTCCCTGCTCAGCGTCTTCCGTTATGGAGGCCTGCTGGACGTAAGCACTAGCATAACTCTCAGGCGAAAGCACAAATGGACTGTATGCACACACATAGCCAGTCAGCTGAGAGAGTTTTTGATTTTGTAGGAAGAGAAGGACCAGCAGTGGAAAAGGGCCATGGACTATCTGAGTGCAGTCTCTGAACTCAACTACATGACTCAGATAGTCATCATGCTGTATGAAGACAACAACAAGGTATGTGGGGTTTCATTCCACAACTCTGCACATTCTCTTCAGAACACGATGAGGGAACAACACTATAGGCCTACCACTGGTTCATGCGGTGGTCCGTTTGATCTCAGTTTGAGTTTTTGGTTCCCGAAGTTTGCTTCTTTAGTTTTTCACTGAAAATAACACACTAACGTGGCTAACATGTAATGGAAGCATATGGCCACCAGTTTAGCATTGTGCAGACTGCGTGCCTAAATCATCATCCATTTGCCTTAAACCTGGTCAGGTTTTTAATTACTCTCAAACAGATTTGCTTATGTGGTTTTGACTCCGTGTGACACTGTGTTCTGTAAAAATGGACAAAAGTGCAGAGCATCGAGATGGCCACAAAGTGACTTCTTACTGTGCTATGTACATTTGTCCGTTTAATAGCTAAAACAGCTTTGGAACAAGCATTTAATGAAATGGCATCCAGTTTGCACAATCTTGTTCACTTTTCCACATAGCTCCAATGCAAAACTTGAGAAGCGTTTTTGGACACCAAAACTGACTTAGCCTATTGACTGCGTTAGGAATGATGGGATACATCATGGATATATACACAGACAAGAAATGAAGAGATTTCTTGTCCTTAGTAGTTCTTATTGAATTGTTTTTTTGTTCGAATGGAGGACCCCTCATCAGAGGAGCGCTTTCATGTGGAGCTGCATTTCAGCCCAGGGGTTAAAGTGTGTGAAGAGGAAGATGCACCAATAGGCTTTGGTTTTCGGCCTGCTTCCTCTGAGGTAAACTCTTTCTGTGAAACTTCCCTCAGCTTTCAGAGTGCTGAAATAGTGAAATGTTGTCCTACATATCATGATTTTAATGCCATCAGATTTTGTAATGCTATAATTTTGCCATATCGCCTAGCTTTAGCTGGCGTTTCCAAGCCTGTGTTTATGGATGATGGTGTTTGTGTTGGTTTTAGAATGACCAGAAGCAGACAGACCCTGGCAGCTTAGAGAACCTCGTGCGGGATGAGCCGGACCGAGCCTTGCCTCTGTCTGAAACGGTCAGCATTCAGCGCAGGTCCCCTCTGATCCGAAACCGCAAGACTGGCTCCATGGAGGTACGGCCTAATAGCCACCATGCAAATCCATCTTTATCAATCTGCTAATGCAAATCTGCCCTTATCTGCACTGCTCAGTACACTATCCAGACATGTTTACACTGCCTGTAATACGGTTACATTTCAACTGCTGTCACACTAACCCTTGACCAGATAGCAATCTATATGATGTCAGAGTGACTGAATTAGGCCTGGTTTTACATGTCTGTGCCTAAGAGTGTGTGTGCGTGCTTCATTGCAGGTCCTGTCAGAAAGTGCGTCCTCTAAAGCGGGCAGCCACCGGCTCTTTCCCTCCTGCTCACGTCAGTCTCCAGAAATGAAGCAGAGTGGATTAGGTGGGTGTCATATGTCTTGTTTGTCTCAACCATCCAAGCTGCACTGCCTCTCTCTCCTGTCAGAAAAACACTGTCTAGATCCAGACTCTCATGGAGTCTCTCACTGACGTAAAGTAGGTGGAAAAGTGATTAGTCAAAACCCTAAATAGTCTACAGCAGATCAGTTAGGAAGTCATTTCAGGCTCAAGGACTGTCAGGGAGCTGGATGATATTTTGTCCTTGGTGTAGCCTTAGAACTCTTGGGGGTTATGTTAGGACTGGGTAATATGGACAGAGGTAAGCCCAGTGCCAACAGAAACTCATATGAAGTGTCTGTGATTGGTCAGGATGCTCGCAGCATACAGTAAAACAGCAGTGATTTTGCTAGAAACTCCTTTGCTTCTGTCATAGTGTTTCAAAGGCCAGTATATCCATAACACCCAAAACAGTGTGTTTTTGGTCAAATGAATGACCTGACTCACTTGTGATCTACTACCTTTTGTAAATGCAGTAGTAGATTTTCACAGCTCAGAGCCATAGCAATTGCTTTAGTGCAAATAACATCTTGTGAAAGCAGTTAATTTTGAAGAAATATTCAAAATTAACTCTGTGATTACTAGCAAATTAAAGTTAGTTATAATGAGCTAATTAAAGGAGGACCCACTCAGTGGATTTAACAAATTTATTGCATGTTGTGTGCAGTACATATTATCTTAATTTTAGATCATGACTGATTTTCTTTTCATGAATTCCCGTTCACCTGACCGATATGTAGGTCAGTCGATAAAATAGGTTGATAAAAAAAAAAAAAAATTATTATTTATTTTTTTAATGTTGGTAATTATCAGCATGTCATCCTATATTTTCACAAGGAATCCCTTTCTACCTATATCTCAACAATGTAGACTAAAATGGTGAATTTAAGCACAAAATGCCAAAATGTTTAGCTTCACTCTTAGTGGTGCTATAGTTTTCCTGTTTTCATGAAGTTTTGAAAACACCAGATGCCATTCATACTGTGAGATTTTCTGATAAATGGGCCAATAGAAATGCTCTAAAGGGATAATTATTACAATCTTGCATTAAATTGCATTAAAAGTTAAGAATGTTTTTGTAAAGTTACTTTTGAGATACAAGGTTTTGTCTGACAGTGATTGTAGATCATAGTACCAAATATTTGAGTGTGATCATTGAAAAGTGACAGTTTTCTTTCTGTAAAGTATCGCTTTAACTAAAATTAAAATTAAAAAAGTCAACCAGTGTTATCAGTGCTTAGAATCAGTGTCCGTATCAGCCCCAAGATTCCACAACAGTTGTGTCCTAATGTTGACATAGACAAAATGTTGTACTGAGGTTGATGGCATGTCCAGTTTATTAAACACAAATTTAGCTTATTCTTTGTTTAAGTTACTGTTTTTACATTTAAGTGGCACTGTCCTCTTATACGCAGTTACATTTACCAGCAGTCAGAGATCATGTTTATTAATGTTGTATATTTTGCGTATTTAAAACACTTCCCGGTCTGAGTTTTTGTTTGTATTATTGTTTTGTATTTTAGAATGTTTGTGTATTTCCTGTTTGTACTAGAATGAAAAAAAATTATAAATGGCTACACTGTGATCCTTGTGGTCACTGAGTGTTAATTTCACAATAACTTTATATTATTTAGGCAAATATATCATGTGATTCAGTGAAGGGCAACAATGACAAACTAAATTGTGAACGCTGACAGATCTAAAATCTGTCAGATACTTAGAGGCGAGTTAATGCTGAATCACTTAAGTGCTATGATAGATAAGGTTTCAACGAACCAGACACAATAATAAAAGTAATCGACCAGGTCTATCCTTGGATGAAATTAAATTGAATATACGGTGATCCTGTTCTTAGCTGTGCTGTGAGGCAAGTGAGACTTTTTCACCTTACAGCATTTCATTAAAACTGAAATGATTTCCTGACACAAAACTTTAAACCATTTATATTAAAAATGTACTTTCAGGTTGTCAGTTTTGAATGGGGAGCTATAGATCTAAAATTGATGCCTAGACAGAGTTAATGATTGAAGTCATTAAAAAAAATTTTTTTTCTTTTCTTGAAATTTGAATGTGGCGGCAGGAAAGGGTTGAACACCTTTAAATTGCTGATCGAGCGTAATCGCTTTAGTATGAGACTTTCTGAATCTAAAAATATTAAAGCTGTCTTACCTCAGTTAATCGAGTGTTTGTGTCTGAATAACCGCATGTGTGTTTGTAGTGAAGACTAACATAGTGCTCTAACCCCCCCACAGGATCTCAATGTGCAGGGCTCTTCAGCACCACTGTCCTTGGGGGGTCCTCTAGCGCCCCCAACCTGCAGGACTACGCTCGCACACACCGCAAAAAATTCTCCTCGGGCAGTTTGACCTATAAAGACGGTATGTGCTCGGACAAGCTGTTGTGTTTTTTCCCCCCCCAAGAGCCAGTGAGAGGTTAGAGATGCTTAGATCAGGGCACTTCCACCTTATGCCTGGTTAAAGGAGCAGCTCAGCTGAAGATGCTAAAGTTGCTGACAGTCAGGACTAAGCCAGTAAAAAGTTCCTTTTTTTTATTGTAAGCATTGATAAGCATTACTGCCTGAATCATTCTTTTAAAAGGAAGTGTTGAAGGGATGGAGTCTTTAGCATATCACTGTCATTTCAAAGTCTTTGTTTTCTGTTCTTGTGAAGTGTAGTCACATTCATTTTACTGTCATAGTCTCTTCATTACTGTCCTTTGTTTTGTAGCAGCTCATGGAAATCTGTACACTTGCCATTCATTGTCTCTTGGCATGTTCGTGTCTACAGTGTGCATTGGTTCGTCTCAGTATTTTCACTTTTGATTTCTTTGTCCAATTTTGCCTCCTGAGTTAGTACTAATACAAAGGTCACATCTAGTTCTAAGGTCATACCTATTAGTTTATTGTTAAAAGTAGAGGTGTATGATATAACAGGAATACTTCACTATATTTACAGATGTTTTCACGATACACAATGCGGTTTGAAGACTTGGAATGGACAAATCAAGATTAAGTAGTGCTGCGTTTTTAAAAATTGCGTCATAAACTGTGGGTGCAGTCAGTTTTATTAAACATTTCGCTCATCGCACTGTGCTCAGTCCAGTTAAATACATAATAATAGCATTTTTATTGAAACATGCATAATTTAATGATAAATATCATCATACATCCCATCCCAAATTAATGGAACACTCTGCTGTTATTCTTCGGAATATCTATCCTGTCTCATGCATAGCATATGATTATCACAAATAATTTCAATGTACTGACCATTGCCTTCTAGTATGTCGGTTTTTCGCAAGTACAGAAAGCCATACTGAAGCTTGTCTATGGCGATTTACCATATTCTACAGATGAAGCAGATGGAGATTAAGTTAAAAATTGCTGCCATATTCCTTTAGAGTTTCCTATATGATAGGATGTCTGCTTTCCATGAAGTGAAACACAGTTAGGTATGACCTTTATAGTTGGAGGGAAAGTCAGGCCCTTTTTGATTTTTCTGCTTCAGTCAGGAACCGTTTCCTCTTTTAAAACAAACGTAATTCTTCATCCTAAAACTACATCACCTTTTCACAAAGTGGTGACACCTGAAGTAGAGTAGTGTTTTCGGAATGTTTCTAGTCCGCCCAGTGTGCAGAGCATGAAGGCCCACAAGGTGGCACTGTGACATTCTGAATGGCTGTTTCTCTCGCCGCTGCCATTTTCCAAGCAGTGTTTTGTGTGCTGTAGTACTACGATAACTGTAATGTCTGTACTCTCACCTTTTCCACATATTTCCACATATTTGATGTTCATTGAAGTGCGTGATGAACTTCTATTCCAGTGTAAACCTCAATATCGCCTATTGTTTATGTACAGATATTTTTTAGTCCTCCAGTTTTCACTGTAGTCCATACTTGTGGCCTCTATAGGCATCTCCTGTTGCACTTTAGTGTTATTGTGTCTGCCATGTTGATTGAGTGTGTGTGTGTGTGAGAGGGGGGTTAAAAATGATAGATCTCATACTCAGGATGTTGTTCAAGTCTGTCCACCATTTTGTCCTCTGAAAAAGATGCCAACTCATAAGATGGTGTCTGACTGCCATAGGGAAGTGCCCTGAGGCTGAATTTTTGGAAATAAAGCCAGCCATGTTATTTCCACCATGTTTGGTTAGTCACTGACAGCAGCGTGAAGGTTAAAACAAGCATCAAGGTGAGAGAGAGCCCACCAAAGGGGTCCCTTTTATTTGTCCCTTTCAAAGAATACGTGCACCGACTATTGAAAGAGTAGAAGTGTTGTTTAAATGAAAGGATCGTGCCTCATGTTTTATATGGTTTGGTTAATATGTGTCCTTTAGTGGTGAGCGTTAGTTTACATTATTAGCTTATTTTAAGGAGTAATACATTAGTAATGTATTTTAATGTCACGTACAGTGAACTAATAATCAATGTTTTCATCATTAGATAACATTTTCTAATGTACATACATTTTTTTACATAAGGGGTAATAGGGTAATGGTGTCAATTTACCATAAAACTAAACCGTATGTGTGCATGAGTTTAGTATGTGCAGAATGATTATGTGTAAACATAAAAATTAATGGGGGCATATTGTCCCACCTTCAAGGGTGAGATTCTCCTTATCTGGCATATGAATCCCCCAGTGAGTCTTACATCAGTTAGCCATCCCAGTTTCACAGAATATGTAATGTACATATCAGATAGTTTCTAGTCTTTTTTTCAAAAATTGTGTTAATATTAACATTTTAAAATGTGGTTTCTGTCAGTTTGTCTTAATGATTACAATAAGCTCAAATTAAGCAATAATAATTCTGCAACAGTAGCAATCTGAAACTAATAAATGTAGATGTAACTTGTAACAATAAATGTAGATGTAACAATTTTTGCCCCTTGTGCAGCTTAACATAAACACACAGATCTGTGCCATCGAATGAAAAATGTCAGGGTAAATGACCCTTGGAGGAATAAATTCCAGGAATCCAGTGAACGGAGAGACTTTAGTTTTCTGTAACATGGGAAGGATCAAACAGTGTAGATCCATGTATGGAAACCTGCCTTAGACGTTCAGTTGTGACAGACATTCGGTTACCCAAAAATACACCGACTTGCAAGTGTTTCAGTCCGCCAGCTGCACACTTCAGTCTGTGAATCACACTGAGTTCTTCGCTACAAGCTGCTTTTCTTTCTTCTTCCCAGTGCTCCCCTAACAGTATCTTGCTGTAGGTACAACAGTAGCAAAGTCCTTCGCTGTTCTCCCTAATGCCCCTGAATGTCTCTCACCTGGACCCCCTTCCAAATAAAACAGCCCCCATCCTCTACAGCTGAACTGTGAAAGATGGTAACACCAGTGACCTTTTTTATTTCCTCAGAGTTGTTGTCTATGCCGGCAGTAAAGCGATTTTCTGTGTCGTTTGCAAAGCATCCGACTAATGGTACGTCTGCTTCTCTTCAAGTATATTTCCACTTTTCTCCACCTCCTTTGTCTTGCATGTCTATGGAAAACATCTTTTTCATTTCTGCATTGTTTCTGCAATGTTTTTTCACTTTTCGGTTTATCATGGTCAACATCATGTTTCCTCCCCCACCCCACCCCCACCAGGGTTTTTTTTTCTTTTTTTTTTTCTGTTTCTGTCTGCTTATTCATTCGGACGCCAGCTCTAACATCACTCTCACATTCTGTTTTGTAACTTCCTGCGTAAGACTGTCACTCTCACCTAATAACTTGGTGTTGATAAGTTGATGTCTTATTCCAAGACAAGTTGATGTCTTATTCCAAGCAGTGTTTATTTCTAGAGATATGTGAGAGTGTTTGTGTGTATGTGCGTGTTTGTTTTGGTCAAGCATGCAAATGTGCTTGGGGAAGTTTGTGAATTTGATCCACAGCTTGTCAACACCCGTATGAACCCTTCCCCTGTTATCATATTTAACTTCTCATCAAGTAACTATCATTGTAAAACGCTTTTTCGTTGTTCATAAAATGCGGTTTTGCATAGATACTAGATATATAATTTGATAATACTGGCTAATACTGAGGTCCTGCAGATTTATTTCTGTTTACTATTCATTGAGAAAATATCTAGTGACATGTTTTATATTGTAATTAACAAAGACCTCTGATGTGAGAAAACATTATTGGTTTCAGTCTTCAGTGCCAAACATTACTGGCAAGCCAACAGCCCCTCATACTATTGATCTCTATTTCTTTTTTGTTAAAATAACACAATGTTTAATTTGAGGATGACTTATTTTTTACAATAAGCATTTATTGGAGAATTGCTGAATAGTAAGAAAAAGAGCTAATTAACGGAAAACAACTAAGCTCGATATGTTAGGAAGCTCTGTCGCAACATTACAGTATATAAGAAATTTCTGCTGTTAATTAGAGTTTAAGAAAGTTGATGCTGAGTCTGCAGTCATATTATTGATGTTCATATTATTAAATTAGATCATTCACAGTCAACAAAAGGCAAAAGTCTCACTAAAATGCGAGTATGCTCTTTAAATTCTGTATCGTTACAAACTTTTAATATCAGGATTACAACATATGCTGCATCAGTATAACTTAGAAACAGTGCTGTGGAATTTTAGATATTTTCAGAGGACCCATGTCATTCCCATCAATTTGGTTGAAGCTGGTCATTCCCACAGACACTAGTTGCTATTTGAATATATGACTGTGTTAATAATCACGGTCACTCTATCGGTCAGATCATCAGTTTGCAGAAATATATCTTGGAATATGCAACTCTCTAACTAGGATTCTGCTTTGGGGATTGATAATAAGGAAAGGGTTAACCTGTCATTTTTGTCTCCACATCACTGTGTTCTCATTATTATTATTATTATTATTATTATTATTATTATTAGTTACTTTTTATATTAACATTCCTTTATGTGACTTAATACTACACAAAATTATTTGTGGTATTATTGTTATTGGGGTAATAGTACTTTGGCTATTTTGTCTTTGATCATGTCTGTGTTAAAAACATTTTAAAGGCCGCACAATATTCAAAATTAGGATTTTTAAAGGACTGTAAACTTAACCATAAAAACATTAACCATAGCTGTAGCCTGTGTTTGTGCCTGTAATGTTGTCTAAAATGAACTATATTTTCAGAATGTTTCTACACTGTCATGTTTTTGAGACTTTTAATATATTAGTTGTAATACCTTGTATCTACCCACGAAAACTGCTTTGTTTTTAATAGGGAAATGCAGTCATGCAATGGAAGTTCTCATTATAGTATCTGCTTTGATGCGTAATGCACTAAATGACTGTGTGTGTATATATGTGTGTATGTATGTTTGCGTGTGTGTGTGTTGCAATAAGCATGCTGGTGGAGTTTGTAAACATCTAAGTTATTGGTTCACCTTGCAGGTGTAAAGTTACTGATTATAGTTCACCTGGTGCTGCACAACCTGGCTGGTCATTCTTTAGTCTTCATAAGTGGTCAGTTTCTGGTCACAGGACACTGTGGACTGAATATTTTTGACTATTCTCACTCCAGTAACACCTGTTCACTAGTGGCTCTGTGGGGTTCTTGTTCATTGGTTAACAGGATAATGGGGGCTAAGAAGGGACAGATGATGGGCTACAATTTTACATTTTAAAACTCAAAATATACCTTTGTGGTCAGTACATCTAATAAAGTGGCGGTTTTGTGGTGTTGTGTATATGTGAGTTGGGTGTGAGTGTGTCTGTTTATATATACATAGTTGTCAGAACAAAACTCGTTGAAACAAAATCTTGTATCTCAAAACAAAACATGAGAATGGCTTTTAACTTCATTTTAGGTCATGGTATTTTGTGTTTGACATTTTGACTCCATATAAACAGCATCTGCTATTTTCAAATTATGTGGGGAAAATGATAATGTATATTGTTCCCATAGCAGCAATATGTTAAAGAGAAAGCATTATTGTTACACTAATATAATTATATTTGTAACTATAATGGTCTGTAGTACACTTGCTGAACCATGCTGAACATGGTTAGATCTGTGCACATTAGTGTTATCTCACACACACACACACACACACACACACACACACACACACACCAAGCCATACAATCTCTCTGAAGTAAGCTGTAAGCCCACACACTACACCCACCACCCGTTACTAACCATACAGCCTGCCTTTAAACATCCACCACCACTTTCATGCTGTTACTTTTTCGCTGTGCCAGGACTATAGACTGAGAGTAAATAAACACACATTTCATGCTTTTTTAGCATGAGGTAGAAAAGCAGTGGACATTCACTTCGGATGAGATTGTTCTGAATTGTTCTATGAATTAGATTTTCAAGCTAAAAGGGTATTTTCAAGTGACAACAGTCACACATATGTTCATGTTTTGTCCTGTATTAATAGAGATCATTGTAAACCTTCATAGGTCTTCATATATTACAGACAGTAGATTATGTACAGTACCAGTCAAAAGTGTGGATTCACAGGTATTATTCGTGTTTACTATTTTCTACATTTTTAAATAATAGTGAAGACACCAAGTGTTTGAAATAACACATGAGATTATGTCAGGACCGAAAAAGCATTAAATAAATCCAGAATAATCTATTTTATTTATTTATTTTTGAAATTAGACCTCTTGGCCCTGATGCAGCTTCTCATGAAGTTTCTAATAAAAAGCCACATCAAATGCACAAAAATCGGCATAAAATTCAGTTTGTTTCTGTCTTATAAAGAAATTAAATTTGCTTTCTAACATAAGTTAGACACAGTGTCTCAAGATTATAAAAAATGCATGTTCAATTAGGTGTGTCCAAAGTTTTGACTGGCAGTGTATTTAAACTATAATCTGTATTTTCACATTTTCTTTGTTTAGATTATAAGCAAAGGTAGCAAGCTTGCCTCTTTATAGGCAGTTTAATCAGTGATTTATTAGTCACTGTGTAGTCAGCTAGTGTTTTCGTATGCATTATGCCGTTCTCTTCTCAGGACTGAATTCCTCATTACAATAGGATACAAGCTTGCTTTGTGGTGCTTTTGATCTTTTTGTAATGTTGTGCTTGTTAGGAGGACTCACTCTGTTATACCCATAAAGATACATGAGTTCACTAGAACTTGTGTTTATTTTAGAGCCACATAATGAAGCCTCTTCTGCTGATATTATGCTGTTTCTATGGTAGCTCATCTCCAGTAACTAAGGATTTTTGTTCTACCACTGTTTTGCAAGTCAGTCACGTTGACGAAACAGGTGGGTAAAATGTCACGAGCATCAGGAACATGTTCAAACACTTCAATACTGAGAACTAGCTGAAGGAGGTAAATGTTACTAAACAGTTTACTGACTTGATAAGGTTTAGGCATTTCTTACAGCATGACAGTTTATTGTTCACTTTTGTTGTATTGGTTTTTGTCAGTTTTGTTATTTCAGTCAGACCCATGCGGTCTCATGCTTTAAGAGAGTCTAAAGACTCTCTTTAGTCACATGACCTTCATTTGTGTATCATTTTGAATAATTATAGTTTGGTGGATAATTAAATTTATAGAGTTTGTCACTTATGTACTCGATCATCCAACACTCGTTTAGTTTTATCCTGGCAAGGGTAAGCGAGACAGCCAAAGACATTTAAAATTTTTCCTAAGAATTTAATAGTTATTTGAAGAAGATTAATAAAATTGAATACAACCAACATACACGTCAGATACAAATGAAAATCCAGCAAGAACTGCTGTTGAACAATTCGGCCTAAAACAGCACAAGTGCATATGTTGCAGTGTACTCCATAGTTGTGGTAATTCACATAAATCGCACTAAAAGACTTATACCCATAATCCAATGATCATAAAAACCCTGATGATGCTACATTTTATACCATAAATGATACATTTTGTCCAGGGTGTGTTTGGACAAAAGCATAGATGACTGTCTATAGGCGCTGTATCTATTAAAACGAGCATATCAAGGTTGCATAGCTAAAAATAGTATCAGCAACTATCTTGAAGCCAGTATTTTTGCTTTAGCCGATTCTGTTATTAAATTTGGGAAGTTTCCAACCTTAGACCTCTGGGCTACTATCAGTGTGCTTAACAGTCGGAGTTATTTTGAATGGGTCGTGTCCCTGCTGTACTGTGACTTCTCCTTTGCTGGAAATTTTGAGTCTAGTAAGATAAGCGCTGTCATCCATGCCCCTCCCCCCAACGACCACAAGTTCCCACTCCCCTCTTCCACGCTTTACCTCTTCTTCCTCAGAGCCCCTGGAGGAGCACCAGGTAGCCCAGCTGCTGAGGCGCTTCTCCACTGACCCCAATATTGGCCACTCGCTCTTTCTGGACAGTGCTCTGGCCCACCACCTCCACCAGTGCTCCTACCACCTGCGCCTGTTCCGCAACTGGTTAATCTCCGGCCAGGACCCCCTAGAGTATCTCTACGGTCAGCCAGTCCTGCCACTCCAGCGCCCCCTACTGTGTAGGGCTGCACGATATAGGCCAAAATGATTGTGATAATTTACTCAGAATTTAAATCATACTTATTCACCACCATTATTTAGCCAAGTAGTAAATAATACAGATCATTCAGACAAAAAATATTTCTTTCATATGTATACTTTTTAAATCAAAATGAAAGTCTTTATACTTATTGAAAAAATAGTTTGGCTAAAAGTTTAATTTACAGAATTATCCATTGACCCTAGATGTAGGCAATCAGCCAAGATGGGTTTGGAGTCAAAATTTTGCTTCTTTAGTTTAGAACTGGTGATACAAAGCTACCATTACTAATTAACACACGTTCAATAGTCACCCAGATGTTTTTTTTTGCAGTCCAGCTCTTCATCAAGATGACATGGACTTGTGGATGTGTTTTAGGACATAGTATGGCACAGGTTCTCCAAGATCAGTCCTTGTTACGACTGTTTTGTACATACCATATATAGTGGTGTTCTGTTTGTTTTTAAAGCTCACAGCGAGTCATTCTGTGTCCTAAACCCCATTCCCAAGTCTGAACCACTCTAGTAAAGAGATGGATGCGCAGTGTTTAACAACATTAGCCTTGTAGCTCCATCACTAAACTGAAGAAGCAAAGTTTTGACCACAAATCTGGGGTGAGTGTAAAATTTAATTTATTAATATATGATTTATCAACTTAACTGAGCTTTTAAATTCTAGAAAAAGTTATGCGCCTGAAATAAACAAATTGTCTTACAACCCAGTATGTGACAAATTTTTTAACTTTATAAAATATATTCAAGTCGGTCACTCTTATGACATAAAGCAAAAGTCAGTAACAAACAATATGTAACATTAGACTGTTAGCTATCTAAGCTATATTTAGCATCAGTATGTATTAATTGACAAAAGCAAAAGATGTGATCATGAAATAAATAGAATTAATTGTGCAGCCCTACTGTTGTGCCCTGCCCTGACCTGCCTTGCCCTGTGTTGTACTGCGCTGTGCTTGCAGTGGCGTGTGACCTGCTGCCACAGCCGTCCCAGCTTGTGTGGAGCATGTAATGCTTGCGTTTTTATTTTAGATGTTGGCTAATGCAGCTGGTTTGAGATTTGTAGCATAACACAGTTTTCTTAAAATAACAGCAGCAGTTCTTGTTGTGGCTGATTGAGCTTGACTGATCTAGACCATGTTTGATTTGGATGTAGTTCTGCTGCTGCATGTTAATGGCGTTTGAATGCTCACTCAGTTACACTGAACATTATCCCAGTTTACACCTGTTTGAACTGGATCGCAAGTTACCAGTGAATAATATTGAACCACAGCAGATGCAGATAGTAGTGATAATAAGAGGTGGGAATTTTATTCTGAAACAAGGGACAGCAAATAAACAGCTAATAAAATGGAGGCTAGTGCCTGAAATCTCCCTCACTACATGAGATGGTACTATCAGCTTATTACATGAATTTTGCATTTTAATACACATTTGCATTTAATACACTTTCTGCCCTGCCTCACTTACACACATTTGCCATAAGACAGAAAGTTGTCCACCTAGAATGTAACAAATAATTCTGTTTGTGTGTTATTTGTGTCTTTTGGTGTGACTGGTTCTAACTTCTTGACTTCTTAAGCAAAATGTTCTGGTTAAGGCTCTGAAAGGAGTGCACATCCTTGGACTAGAGTTGTCACAAATACTTCAAAGAGATTATTAGAATTTACCTTAATGAATCAGTAGTGATTTGTCAGCCATGTGCATTAGTTCTTAGTGCACTCTGTTGCCGTAAACAGCAGAACCTGACGGACACACCTGTTTGCATTTTTAGACACTTTTTTTAAAGGGTTTCTAGTTTCTCTTTGGGAATTTAAAAAAATCTTTAAAAGGCTATGCATGGATTGTTGCTCAGTGAACTTTATTTGCATGGAAAATTTAAAACTCTGATTACATCATTATTCGTCAAAATAATTAGTAGATTATTTGATTACTAATACGATTAAAAGTGACCGGCCTAATATGGACTTTTCTACATGGTCTGGTTTGAGCCTTTTACAGAAACAGCTAAAACTTCTGCTAAATGCAGTATTTAGTGAAGATCAGTGAAATCAGATCTACGATGTTGCTTGGTTTTAGAGAGCATTAGAAGGTCAGTTTTTTTTTGGTGATGATTCAGTATTTGTGTGTATCCTGACCTTGCCTGTGGTTCTCTCACTAACCAGGATGTGGTGGAATGTTGGATGCCTGTGCTCTGTGGTGGTGTATGGATGGGTTTGTAGTTTGGCACCTCAAGATCTGATACAGGCACACACTGATAGCAGGATGGGACCACTGTCTGCGTTTGTGTCTCCTCTGTGCTGTGTAGGGTTTGAAGGCTGCTCCATGGTGCCCTCTATCTACCCTTTGGAGACACTGCACAACTCCCTCTCGCTCAGGCAGGTGGACAAGTTCCTGACAGCTATGTGTGAGAATGCAGAGGACTCGCACAGCAGGACAACCAGAGGTGATGTCCAACATTCATCTCCTCTCCACTCACTCTGTAAACCTACACATTTCTATAAGGGAATCTTCACAATACACAGTGCATATAGAGTCATCTGAAGAGGTTTGGGAGTATGTTATGACGATTTTCTAACTGTAAATACAATGCACATTTGTTCGCTGAATTTAACATGTTGGGGCACATTTTTTTAATTCGAAAAACGTTAAATTCGGCACATAAATTTGCAGGGAAAAATCTGTATTTAAGTTTGCTCCCCATCGAAGATGTCAACTGATTTTTGCTTAGAAAATCAACAAAACACGTAATTTGACCATGGGTGTTCAAACTTGCATACAGTTGTAATGTGTTTTTCAAATAGAACTAGATGTTTGTGCTGGTTACCAACTTCAGCACATTTTCAGCACTAATGGCCTTATTTTGAGCTTAATCCTAAGCCTACAGGTTCTGATACACCTGCGCAACATTGCCATCCATCGACACTGCAGTTTAGTCTGTGTCCACAAGAGCAGTTCTATTTGTTAAAAAAGCTTACTGGTTTCTTCTACCGCAGTCTGGTTAAGTGTCTCTGCCTGTATGCTCTGCAGCCTTGTCTGCCATGTTTGACTGTCAGAACCAGCCCTCTGTGGACTCCTACATCCCCCAGAGAGTGCTCTCCTCCTCCGTTTCTCTACGCCAGCGCTCTGATCGCCCGCCCTGGTGTGAGTACTGCACTCCTTGAGTCTCCTTAAGGGCAAAACTACTACCTTAGCAATCTCTGTAATAGCCCCTTCAACTGCCTGAAGACATTAAAGGAGGAGTGACCTGTTTGTATTCATGTAATTGCAGTGAACAGCCTACAATTGTTAGCACAGCTTGCAGTGCTGTGCACAAGTGTTAGAGCCACCAAGAAAAGTATTTATCTGAGGACTGAATGTTGTCTTTGTGATAAACACTATAACATCATTAAAATCTTATAACATGTAGTCTAATACAAATAAACATTAAAAAGCAGCAAGGATTTCTTCACGTGATTTTATGTTGGGAGATCCAATGTGCACTCCAGTGCACTGAATAAAAAAAAAACATTGATTTGTTCAGTTCCATCAATAATTTAATCAAGGACTGATTAGAACTAGGTATTTAACGGTAACTGCCAATGCTGGGCTAATTATAATTGTATAATTGTTTTGTAATTTATATAAGAATTTTCTTTTGCAGTTATTTGGCTAGTAATAATATATGTTTGTTTTTTTTTTTTCCTCCCTGCAGACAGCAGTGGTCCCTCCAGCACTGTGTCCAGCGCTGGCCCCTCATCCCCTACCACAGCTGACACCTCTCCTCGTTTCAGCTTCAGCGAGAAGGCGGCTCTCACCCCCCAGAGCAGCGAGGAGATCCACACAGTCTGCCAGCCTCCCAGCCAGTCTGCTCCAGCCTCCTCACTGCCTGGCAGCCCACCCACTGACCTCTGCTCCCCAAGTGGCCCCCAGCCCTTTGAGGACCCTCAGCCTCAATGCCCTGAGAGGCCCAGTGATCTGGCTGCGGACAGCCCAGATGTCCCTGACTGTAATCCAGCTGAGGAGGCGGACCGCAGTGCTCCCTGCTCCCCTCTGGCTGAGCTGAGCCTGCGTATGGAGCCTTTCTGTGGCCTGCCCAGCTCGCTGCCTGTGCTGCTGGAGCTCAGAGAGAGCAGTTCAGAGGCCGGCTCTAGTGCCCAGACACCCCTGACTCCAGACGAGCCTGATGAGTTCTTTGACACCCAGGAGACAGTGGAGGTGTGGAGGAGCAGCCCCAGGAACCTGCCACACCCCGGCACTCCTCTGGAGGTGGGAGCTCCACATGTATCTGAGCCCTGATAAAGACCTGGAGCAGCTTACACAATGGATCCCAGTTCCACTCTTGGGGAACCCCTTTCTGTAGTCATTTTTCTGTTTTCCCCTTGTTTCCGCTTGGTCCACACATTTCAAAACCCAGTTTTTGCTCCCACACTTCCAAAGCTAGTCGGGGGTCGACTTAATGTCCGTGGTTATGCCAGTAACAGGTTCTGGTAAAACACATTTTATAACAGGGTGAAGAGAGTTCAGTCCCAAACCCCTCCCCTCCACTTATGAAACTAAAATTGTACTGTTGTATCCAGCACACCTAATTCAACTGATTTACCAGTTAGCTTCTAATGTGCTGGGTTGCAAAAGGTAAACCCCATTGAAGCTGGCAGATTTCTACAGGATGAAGTGACTGTAATTTCTCCAGATTTTTCCCCTTATCCTTAATTTGCCTGAGTCAGCATTGCATTTTTTGACAGTCACATTCTGTCAGACTGTAAAAACTACACACACTGCAGATTTACACTGAATTAAAATCACTCCACAATTATTACTGACAGACAGTAAACACTGCACACACTGCATTAAACCACGTACCTCTGGTGTCATTGTTTTGGTTGCAGCATACCCACATAAAACAAATCCAGCTCCAGTAAAGATTTAGAGCAGAGAAAAACAAAACAAAAATGTTAAAGCATGTTTCCCCAAGACTCCCATTGGGATCCACTCCCTCACACACAGCTCTCATGTTTAGATGTGCACCTCTGCAATGCTGATCCATGCTCCTGCTGTAGTGCCTCAGTGACGTCCAGCCAAGTCCCATGCAACTCCTACAAGGCCCTGAATGCAGAGAGGAAGCAGAGCTCACACCCCAGTTAACAAGTTAAGGTATCTGTTAAGGGAAATTATAGGAATGGAGGCCTTATGTGTTTGTAGCCTGTTTCTGTAATTGTGCATGTCTTTGTTTCAGTGCAAAGCCAGTGTGGTGTGGTGCTCAAAACATACGCAAATTACAGATTTTCAGTTTCGGAATGAATTATGTTGCTAGAACCTAACATCTACAAAAGATTTTATTATAGGTGTTTCTAACCATTTCTATTGGTTTGTTTGTCATGAAACCTTCACAGAATGCAAAAGGATGATATGCTGGGAGGGAGGATTTTTTTTGTTTTTGGTAGTAACAGTGACGGTTACTTTATCACATACACACAGCGTCATCCCTGTTACTGTTGCTACGAGTGCAATAGCAAAGAAATGGCCAGTGATCTAAGCTGTCAGGTGCACTGAAAATCCATGCTGTTCATTGTTTTGTTTTTTTTCTGAACAAGCTGCCTCCGTATTCCCATCTGCTTCTGTCTTTTGTTGGTCTTGGTACATAAGGAGATTATTATTATTTTTAATATAAATATTTACCGTTGCTGATGCTGTTGACTGCCATTTTTCATGCATTTGGCAGACCAATTTCCTCCAATACCACTGACATAACTTATTAAATCAGTCAACTGCATATCGATGTACAATATATATAAATATATATATATATATATTTATCCGCTAATGCAAAGCATATTTTTAATATAGAGACATAAATGGATCGTCTCATCTTTTATCAATTTTCTATTTTTGTAAAACATAGTATTACCACGGTTTGAACTAATAAATAGGCTCCTTATTTTATCACGACAATTTCAGAATTAATTTCCCTCTTTGCTTTGTAGCTTCCAGCGCTTTCAGATCCGGATTTTGTACTGCAGCCCGCTTAGCTTCACTCTGCTCTGCGATATACAGAGCGATCAGCATCATGAAGTAAGATTCAATTTTTGCTTTGTTTGTTTTTTTTATTATTGTTTTTAATGTACAGTCAAAAGCTTACAATATGAGGAAAAATAGTATTTAATGCTAATCAGTAAAATATGCTGCTGCGCAGAGGTTAACACTGTAAAACGCTTTGTTGTGTGACTGGCACAGATAATTGGTCCACATTGAGGACAGAACAGAGATTATTCACAGTTACCTGAACACGGAGGGCATTATTACTGTGTACTAGAGAAGTCGCCTCATTTCACTGGTCTATGAGCAGCATTTCGTGCTGATACGACCCTTAAATGTTGTAAAAGAAACTACAAACCTAAGAGATGATCCTCCTGGGAAGACCTTTTATTTTACTCAACTGACCGACTACTTTCACTGTAATTTTTCCAGCGGAGTCCATAGCTATTTTCACCAGAATGTAGGTATTGCAGTGAAGCTCGTGGAAATGATCAGTGTAAATGTGTTTTTTTTTTTTTCCCCCAGTAAATGTTGATTCATAATCGCTGACACTGAATCTTGTGGCCCTTTAAATTTCACCTCAAAGTGCTGCTGGTGCTCTATATGCAGTCTGTGCAGTTGTATGTAAGTGGCAATATTTCAGTGTCCCAACGGAAATGGCTCTATTTGTCCACATGAAACGATGTCCTAAATAAAAGTTGATGTAAGCTATTTTGTGTTTATTGTTACTATGTGACTTTCATAAGTAAAATGTCAGATACACTCAGTCAGTCCCTCTTTGTACGCAACCATCTCATTTCTTTTTGCATTGCACTGAAGCTACAAGGCTAACATGGTTAAGAAATAATGCAATTTAACCATCGCAGTGTGTCTATTAGAGATTACTTAAGAACTCCGTATAGTTTCAGGCGAGTGATGAAATTAGTGGTACACATTTCTGCTACTTGTTAGCCACATTAGCTCCAGCGCACAACCAAAGAAGCTCACTTCAGACACAAAGCATGTCTTGCGGGACAGGGAATGGACATGAAGTAATAAATCTGTGGCCAGGCTGTGGCTTTAAGTATGTTTGTTTGCAATTCACGTTAAGCCTGTTGTCATCACAGCGTTCCCATTATAACACCTGATAACATCAACTTTAGGCTGCGTTTCTATTTTATTAAAACCTTTTTTTTTTTTTTTTTGAATGCCTTTTTTTTATTGGGGAAAAATAAATAAATAAAACGCCAATACTATGATCACCATCATTAGGACATTCATTGATCAATTTCATCTAACCTGTTCTCATTTCAGCACCATACACTGCATGTTATTCATTCTTTAATAATTAATCACAGTTAATGGTCTAAAGGGTCATATTCTACTTTTTTTTTTCTTTCTTTTTGTTTAAAATCGGATCCAAAAACAGTCGAGTATCCTTTTCACGTTACTTTTTTGTGACTGGGCCTTTAAGATATATTGTTATATGCAAATGAATTTTGTTTTGATCCTGCAGTATGTTTAGATCAAAGAAACAGCCCCTACTCAGAGGCATAACTGGAATGTACGTGGTCGGGCCTAAACGGCTGCATAGATGAATATATGCGAATGTGTTTTTGTGATGACGCAAAAACAGTGATTGGTGCATTCTGAAAATGTGAGTATGACAACCATTCCATGCCAGTGTCTGTTAAATTCCTACACAAGCACCTCATTCTGCTTTCTGAGGTACTGATTAGTGATCACCTGAATCACATCTTATTTAATGAGGAA
>JBBJLS010000041.1:22836110-22848846 GCA_037577275.1 Bryconaethiops microstoma | reverse complement strand
GCAGGACAACGATCCAAAACACACCAGCACGTCCACCTCTGAATGGCTTAACAAAAGCAAAATGAAGGTTTTGGAGTCTGGACTTGAATCCAACTGAGATGCTGTGGCATGACCTTATAAAGGCAGTTCACGCTTGGAAACCCTCCAATATAGCTGAATTAAAACAATTCTCCAAAGAAGAGTGGGCCAGAATTCCTCCGTAACAATGTGAAAGACTCATTGCCAGTTATTGCAAACGCTTAATTGCAGTTGTTGATGCTAAGGGTGGCACAACTAGTTATTAGGTTTAGGGGGCAATTACTTCTTCACATAGGACCATGTAGGTTTGGATAGTTATTCTCCTTAATAAATAAAATCATCACTTACAAACTGCATTTTGTGTTTACTTGCGTTATTTTTGTCTAGTATTCAAATTTGTTTGATAATCTGAAACATTTAAGTGTGACAAATATGCAACAAAAAAAAAAAGAAATCAGGAAGGGGGCAAATACTTTTTCACAGCACTGTATGTGTTAATATCACAGTGACAACACATGTTCAGCTTTGTGCAAAAGTCTGGTGTGTGTCAATTTTGTTAATAAATTCATTTAAAATGTGGCTTGTTGTTTCTGGCCTTCACCAAATTCATATGATGTCTTGTGTAATGCTCTACCTGAAGATTAGACCCCCACTGTGCCTTTCCCTCCAACAATGCGTCCAAGACAACACGGCTAGGCTCCCCGCTGCTCGAGTCATTTCCGCTCACCACATAATAGGCAGAGCGCACACGTTTGAAGAACTCCTGGTCAACATTTTTAGCGCTGCAGTGGTTTGGAATGTAGGCCAGGTCCACGTAGATGGGAGCACCAGGGGGTGCAGTGGAACTGGATTTTGCAGAGTTAGAAACTGTTGGAAGAAAAGACCCAATGTTTTATTGAGTTTTATGCCAAAGATACATTTGACTGTTCTACTTGTCTTTTACTGTGTATCCAAACTGCAAATGAAGACCTAATATATCCAGACAAGTATCTAACATTTTTTATTGCTTTTTTTACTTGCATTTATTACTTTTTTATTTGCATTTTACTTGGGGTATAACAGAGCATCACAATGCAAAAATGTGAGAACACAGAGATGGAGACATGGCATTGCAGGGAATAGGCATTGAGTTAATTATGACATTTAATGCAATTACATTGTTTACAGTTAATCATAAGAGCAAGTAAAAGCCAAATACAGCCAGCACATACCTGACAAGCTTTTAATTCCATTTACAAGTCCCCTTCCTGTGTTGTGACTTGACCTGGACACATCATCCTCGATCTCCTTCTTCTTCAGAGAGGTGGTGCGAGGAGAGGGGTCTTTTGACGGGGACCTTTTACGTCGGGCATCAGCCTTCCTGGCAGGAGACTTTGACTTGCTTGATTTACGCAGGCCCTTTGTCTTAGGATCTTTCTTGAGAGGTTTGTCAGTAAGGCTGGAGAGTGCCTCTGGGTCTACCATGCAGACATCAGGATGAGGTGGATAAGGGACTGGATCCATCATAGGTGAGGGTAGTGGATCATGATCTTTTTCTGAAGGCCTAGATGAATAATGTTTTCCACCATAAGCTCCAGAAGACTTGTCAACAGGGAGGTAATCTGCATCCTCATCAGATTCTGCATTTCCTTCAGCTGTGATGGAAGGACACTCCTCAGTTCCTGGCGGAACATCAGAATCTGTCTGTGAGGGCAGTGATTCGCTTACAGAGGTTGGGGGCGTGTCCTCTCCTGCTATGCCTGTGCCTGTGGCCATGGCTCCAGAGAGTTGCAGCGATTCACTGTCCTTCCTGTGAGATCGATGGTGAGGTTGGTTGTGGTATCTTGTCTTGCCTGAAGGCTGCTGCTGATCAACCTCCTGACTTCTTTGTTCCTCATCATCCTCATCACTGGACATCTGGCAAAGACTTGGATTGATGAATGATGGGGAAGTGTCTCCTTTCCTCTGCTTGCATTCGGAAGACGAGTATCCCGGGGATGCTGAAGAGGAGAAGGGGCTGAAACCCATACACACATCGGGAGGGTGGTTCGAGTCATCCTGCCTGCCTGGATCTTCTTTATAGTAGGAGGAAGGAAAAGACTGATCAGCGGATGCAAGAGAAAGTGGACGAGGCGGATGCTCAGGTTCTGTTTCCTCTTCTTCCTCGTACTCATCCTCATGGCGATAGTGTGGAGGTGAAGCCCCTGGGTAGAGTCCTCTTTGCTGCAGCACTTCCCATTCAAATGGACTCCTAGCCTTGCCAACTTCAAATTCCTCGCTTTTCACTTCGGTTTTTGACAGGCTTGATGTTACTTTGCTGTCTCCACCAAAGGCTGCTGGTGCTGCCAAGCTGATTTCTGCAGGACCATTTGCAGTATCTGGCTTTGTAGGTTGTGGTGTTGAGGAAGTATAAGAAAGCACATCAGGGAGTGTGCCTACCTTACTGGCAGATGTATCCATAGTTAGTTTTTCGGTCAAGGAAAAAGGACTAGCCTTCTTGTCTGCTTGGGCCATGAAAGGAGACCTTTGGTACTGTAGTTTGTCCTGTTCTGTTTCACACATATAATCTTCCTCCTCTTCACTACTCTCTGTGTCTTCATAATACTGCTTTTCAGTTATATCAGTGTGAGTTGTTAAGGAAGCACCAAACAGACCTTTCGTCAAGGGGTCTTTCTCCGCAGACTGAGACAGAGGATTATAAGGCCCAGTAGCGCCACACTCAGCCTGCAAATTTGTATCGTCCGTCCATTCTGGCTTGTAAAAGCATGCACCCTGGGGACCCTTATCCAAAGCCCCACTAGTAGAGCTGGCAAGTTCTTCTTTTTTATCCTCTGCAGATGGGACTGAATGAGAAGGGAAGGGCTTGATCTCCTCAAAAGGTGACAAAGGAGAAAATCTTGCAAGACTAGAGGTGGATTCAGCTGTGGTGGTGGCAGGAGTCAATTTCTCAGACACTTCTAAATACTCATCTTTAAGCATCCCCCCCGAACTGGAGAATGGGGAATCCATCACAGGCGAATGCTCATCTCTGAAAGATGAATACTCATATCCAGTACTGGCGGGGGTCTCTAGCTCGTCTCCAAACTGGCGGCTGGTGGAGAGAGAAGCTGAGGCAGAGGAAGAGTGGCTGTAGGAGGAAGAGGAAGAGTAGGCCGTGGCTGTTGTAGTTGCATAAGTGAAGCCTGGTGAGTCTTCAGGTTTTTTGGCCACAACATCTGGGGTTTTTTGTTTCTCAAATTCAAGATCCTTCTCATCAAGACGGTATTTATCTTCACTTGACTTTGTGGAGAAGGGTAAGTAAGACTGGGCATAGCTATCATCTTTTTTTAACTTTTCTTCAGATGGAATAGAGAAAGAGTCTTTCTCCTCACCATAAGAATATGCAGATCCAGAGGAATAATCCTTCATATGGCTGCCAGACAATAGTGACACACGTTCATCTTTAACCATTTTGAATGGCTCCTCAGGGCTCTTGTGACTAGTGGATTCAAATGGAGAAAGGGCTGGAGGTTTGCCAAAATTGTCAGTGCTAAGGCCATAGTCTTGCAAGGTGTCCTTCTTTTCCTGCCTTAATTCAGGAGGCACTGTGCTGGTGGCCCCACTGAATGGGCTGAATTCCTTCTCTGTTCTGTCTTTGGTGCCCTTCTCCTGGTCACTATCAATGACATGTCTTCCATACATATCGTCATCATCCTCATCTTCATCATCATCTTCTTCCTCCTCCTCCTCTTCGTCATCATCTTCTCCATGTGCTAGCATTTTCATGTCTTTTGCAGTTGCTCCTTCCATACCACTCAAAGACTGAGCAACCGTTGGAGTGCTACTTTTTGCAGAGTAGCCTGGAGCAGTGAGGTCAGCTAGATAATCACTTGATGGTGAAGCATTGATTTCTGTCTTTCCACTGACCAAAGGCTTATCAAATTTGACAGAAAAGGGGTCTCTTTCTGGTGAGAAGCTATGTGAGAATATTTCAGCTGTCACCCGGTCATCTTTAGCCAATTTGTCTGTACATTTTTTCTCTTGAACGTCACCCATATATGATGCCCCATATGTGGTTTTTGTTGCAGTGTATGATGATGAAGACACTTCTTTTAGAGGTTTTTCAAAACCTGACATCTTTGTGGTTTCCACTGAGCCCCTACTATATGTGGCATCTTTCTCCTCAGAGGCCTTGAGGCCATCATCATTCTCTTCAAATTTCTCCACAAAGTCTTTTTGTAAATTGGGAGAGTATGAACTATCCACTGAACTAGATTTACTGTCATATACATCGGAATATGTAAAACTCTTACCAACATAAGGTGTATCTTGCCTTACTTCACGCGCATACTCATCCTTCAGACCCTTCTCACGCTCAGGGAAGGAGTACAAGTTAAAGTGTACACTTTTATCACTGTCTTTGGAGGTCGCTGTTGTGTCATCCCTCTCTGAGAACAACACATCTTTTTTGCCTTGGCCTACTGACACTGAATCTAACTTGCCCTGAGGCCCTTTTACACTCGAGTAGGTACCATCTTCCTCCTCCTCAAAGCCAAGCATCTGGGATTTGCATTCTTTATCCAAATGGGTCATGTCTTGTGGTTTATGTTCCTTATCCACCTCCTCCTTTTCTTTTCCAAACAGCTTCTCCTCTTTTAGGGACTGGGGTTCACACGTGTATTCCTCATCAAGGAATGTGCTCTCCCTCTCTTCTTTGTATTTAGTTTTACTGCAAGTCATAAAATCTCCTTTCCTATTATAATCATCTTCCTCCTCCTCTTCTTCTTCTTCTTCCTCTTCTTCTTCACCTGAATCATCAAATGTTGCCCGTGTGCTAGAGAAGACCTTTGGGTCACCTTCACCCTCAAGTATGTTCACAGAAGTTTTCTTTTTATCATCACTTAATGGAACCGTTTCATGTTTTTCAAACATTTTAATGTCTTGAGTGCCCTTGTCTGTTCTGTCCTCTTTCTCCATAGTTACGCACTTCGGTGCCTTCTCCTCTGTTGGGGAATAGCCACTGCTAGTAGGACCTGACTGAGTAGGTGAAGCCATTCTCATGGTGCTGTCATCTGGACTTAGACACCTCTCTTCTGTTTGTGAAGCTCCACTTATTTCTGGTGTGCTGGAGACATTGTCTGCAGAAGGTTTCTCAGGAATTTCTGCTTTGGTGGGCACAGCCTGAGGAAGGAAAGTCACATTTTCATCTTTTGGTTGCAAGACAGGTGGTAGTACAGGTGATGAAAGAGGTGCCACTGAGGAGGGGGATTTATCCAGATCTTGCCCCTGGTCTTGTTTTGCAGCAACAGAGTAACCTTCATACAGCTTTGCAAGAGGCACGTCAACATTGGGCGTCTGATCTTCATCCTCTTCTTCATCTTCATCGTCATCTCCATGTGCTGGAGTGGTGGGCTTTCCAGCAGCTTCCAGTTCTGGGACAATAGGCTGGTAGTCTTCTGATGGTGGTGACTTGAAGCACTTGTCTTCCTCTAAGGATGATGTTGGTGAGATTGTGCCAGCTGAGTGTAAATACTCCTTTCCTTCTGTGCGACTAGATGATGGTATACTATTGACAGTGTCCAAGAGTAAGGAACTTTTTCCTGCATCCTCAGTAGGAGGAGCTGTCACTGATGCAATAGACTGATCTTCAGTTACAGAGGTTGCAAAAGAGGATAACTTGTCATACTCTGTAATGGAGGTGGCAGAAGATATATGCTCCTCTTCAGCCAATGGTGCCGCAATAATATTGGTGGCATAAGCTGATAAAGCTGGCTCTTGGCCCATGGTATCTCCCTTTGCAGTCAGGTCAGATGCAACAGATATCATAGGGGGCTTCATCTCCTTTATACCACGGAGGGCGTCAAAACTGCCAGGCTCATCAGGGACAGAAATGTCATAGGAGCCGACATCAAATCGGAGATGTGATATCCTATCTTCTGCATCTTCATGAATCTCCTCATCAGAAATGGTCTGTTCTGTCTCAGAATATCCAGGAATGGTCTCGTCTTGGATGAAAGAGATGTGCTCGGTGACACCAGCAGGTTTGACTGATTTGATTTCACTCTGTTTGGCATCCCAGTCCTTGTCTTTCTTGGCCACCTCAGATTTGCATTTCAGCTCGTCCTCATGCACAATATCCTCCGCTTCCTCCAGCTCAGCCTTCTCAATAACATCCTCTTCCTCCTCGCTGTCACTCTTTTTTGTTTTCTTTGCAATATCCTCTTCTTTCTTTTTTGTGTCCTTCCATTTCAGCTCATCTGCCTTTCCGATGTCATCTGAAACTTTGGATGTTTTGGCCTCTGTATTGTACTCCTCCTCATTGTCATCTTCTGTACCAGCACCTTCGTCCTCAAATTTCTCTCCACTCTTTGTAGGGGATTTACTTATCGTTACTCCATAATGTTGCTTTTCCTCATGAGGGGATTCAGTTTCAACATCAGTGGTGGTTATTCCTTCATCAGGGGACTCAATGTGAGGGACTCCTGTGTCAGGAAGAGTTGTTGATTGAAGATTTTGGAGCCCTTTGCTCTCAGAAACCTCTTCTTGTCTCAGTGCTTCAAAGTCCTTGGTAAGGTCCTCTGGGGATGAGACCAAGGATCTATCATTTTCTTGCTTCTCCTTTGAAACCTGTTGTGCAGCAGGTCTGTTCTCCTGCTCTTTGACTGCTTTTGTCTTCTCAGTCTTTGGCTTTGCTTGAACCTTTGCCTTATTCAGGGTCTTTCTGACCTCAGGTGTGAAAGGCTTTAAATCAGGTTTGGTGATCTTCCTCAACTCTGTTTTCTTTTCTTCCTTCATTTTGGAATCTTTATTGTCATCTTTCTTAACAGATTTCACTTCCTTCTTTTCCTTCTTAACCTCTTTCTTTTCTTTATCTTTCTTTTCCTCCATTTTAGATGCCTTATCTTTGTCATGCTTTTTAGGAGACTTCTCTCTCAACAGTTTCTTTTTCTCTTGCTTC
This sequence comes from Bryconaethiops microstoma, assembly GCA_037577275.1. Classification (NCBI taxonomy): domain Eukaryota; kingdom Metazoa; phylum Chordata; class Actinopteri; order Characiformes; family Alestidae; genus Bryconaethiops; species Bryconaethiops microstoma. Next base: position 22,841,912 of record JBBJLS010000041.1, on the reverse strand, counting down.
ACAGTATCTTTTGCATCTGCATGTGCTTTCACGGGTTTAGGAGTTTTAACACTCTCCTTTAATTTCCTCGGCTTTTTTTCAACTTTGTTCTCTTTCACGGAGTCACTCTTTGACTCAATGTCTTCATTTGCCTCTTTTTTGCTCGCTTTAGTAGTGGCGTGCAATTTGGGTGAAGATTTGAGGCTTTCCTTGCTATCAGTCCTCGGCTTCAGTTTGGACTGTTTAATGATTGGAGGGGGAGCTCCGGATGATATGTCCTTCTGAGTAGCAACTGGATAACGCAAAAAGTCCAGATGCCTTAGCTTTTCCAGACCCTCAAATATTTTGTTCTGCGGAGCATTACCAGGAAACAGCACTCTCACTATCTTTTCAGTGGGAGCGGCAGGAACCCACACAACAAGTGCAGTTACTGATGTGAGGTACGGAACAGAAATTTCTCCCTCTTTTCCATTGGCCAAGGTGATGCCAGTCTTAGCCTTACTATTTCCTGCCCACTTCTGCATGAAGAACTGCATTTCTTTACTGTCCTTGACAGGGTTCAGAATGTACATGTCTAGCCTGCCAACACCTAACTTGTGAAAGAGTGTGACAGGTTCAATTGTGTTGCTAACGACTCGGTACAGAGGCTCGGGCCTGATACCCAGTTTGCTGAGGTACTGCAAGGTCAGAGAGGCCTCTTCAATACTCCTCTTCACTTTCAGGGTTGGTTCTGATGTCTTTAGCTTGTCTGGAACGTTAAAAAACACTACACCAAGCTCAGGTGAGATCAGGTTTTTCATCCACTCCCCATAGGCATTGGAGCCTTGGGATTGTTCCTCTTCTTGCTCTGCAATTTTTCTCTGCAACAGTCCATTTATCCCAGCAAGATTGTCTGCTCCAATGTGGGTAAGCAGAACCGAATCTATCCGATCCAAGTGTCGCACCAGCTTCCAGAAGCAAGACTTTCGTTCTGAACCACCATCGATTAAAATGTTAAAGCCGTTGACTGCAAACAGGGCTGAATCACCTCTTCCTCCAGGGAAGATGTAGCAGCATGGCTTGGACAACTTCAGGAACCCCCCAGAGGTGGGTGGTTCCAACAGCTCAAAGGGGGAAGGGACATCCACTGTCTCAGAGACATACTCTGTAAACTCTGCCACACCCTCCATCTCAGGCAGCACAGGGTCCGGGTTCAGTCGAACGTCCAGCAGGTACTGCTCCTGGTTGAGCTCCAGGGAGCTCCAGGCCCCCTCTGCGGCACAGCACACAGTCAGATACGCCTGCTCGCCTGGACCTGATTGGCTCAGGAAGTCTTTAATCTACAAAAAGAGAAAGCCCAAATGGTAAAATCTATGATACTTTTGTTTTTTTGTAGAATAGACTACTGTACATCATTTCTCACCCTCTTTAACCTTAAACTCCTTGAAAGACTCTGCACATTTCAATTCTTCCCTCATAACTACATAACAAAGGGACGTGTTTAACCCCGTACTAAATAATTCTTAAAATTAAAATGAAAATAAGTCTAAAAATGATTACATGAATAACAATCTATAGGTTCAAACGGATCATGATATGTGTGAACATAATATATACTTACTCTATGACTTGTGATGATATCAGAGAAATTCTTCCAGCCAAACACACCACTTTGTAGGATGATGCCACCACCTTGCTCAGTGCTCTGACCACTTAGGACCAATAACTTGTGTTTGGCTGAGTCACAGAGCAGTGTTCGGATCTGTTTGAGGGAATAAAAAGGTTGCATATCTTTTATGTTCATTTATTATTCAGCTTTACAATAAAAACATTGCAAGACTATACAAGATAAAAGTCAAGAGATCGTAAAGCTGTATATATAATCCGCTTCTTTTACCTCTATAGCGATATTGTCCTCAGACGGATTCACCAATACAACTGTCTCAAGGACATCACTCTTGTGTTGAAGAAGTCTTTGTCCTGCAGAAGGGAGAAAAATTAACTCAATGGAATTGTAAAATCAAAAGAGCATATCAACAAAGCAAACAGGCACAGAGTACATGGTATGTCTTGGATGCATGATCGATGCCCTATGTGCACATACTGGAAAGTAGGTTTGTTGGAAAGCAGGTATATTAAAGCTAGAGCAATTTAATACGCTTGTTTCCTGTAGTGGAACTGAAAAATCTGCAGTAGGATGTGTATGCTTTCATCACTTTTACTTGAATGATTTCAATTGTGGATCCCCTTTGTTATTTTTTCATTGCACCGCCAATGTGTAAGATCTCCCTAATCTCCCAGGAAAGCAGTCTGTCAAATTCCATGCGACCAAAACAATGTTGCAAAGCTCCTGCATGCAAATCTATTGGATGTTGCCATGGAGACAGTGAGCGAGCGGGTGCCGCCAGCCGAGTTACACTGACCCAGTCTTGGAGCTGTGCGACGCATTGCAGCATTTCTGCAAAGGGGGGTGGGAGTGAGGGGGGAGAAAAGCCCTCCTCTCTGCTGCATGTAAAAATGCACAGCATTGCAAGAGAACCTGAGCACCATGCAGAGATGTGCAGGTGCCACATCATGCTATATTAAGCACGATTCTCTCATTGGCTGTGTGAGAGCTAGAGAAACACATCAGCTCTTTCCATAGGGTGTGGGTCATTTCCACTGCAGTCAGGGAGGAGCAAGGGCATCAGGTCTTAAATAACAAGGCAGATGATTTCCCAGGGCTTTTCTCAGTCTCACAGCAGCTTAACACACAGGCTCATAAAACCTCACGTAATTAGCATTTCAGAGCTTGATATGTTGCTGGGTAAAATAGGAGTGTGCACAGAATAAATGTGTTCTTAACACAGAATACTGTACTAAGACTTATTAATCCTCTTTATGCAATGGACCCATCAAGGGCAATTCATTCACTGTATTACTCAGTGAGGACAAGAGGCACTCTTTCATATCACACTTGGTACTCTAGTGCCCTACTGAAAATGAGAAACATAGTGTCATAGTGAGTATTGACAACAGATAATCATTTAATTGCATCATTTTTTCCCAAAAGAGAAGCCCCCACCACCTGCCTTGATTTTTTTCCCCCCGAAAAATCATTTTAGTTCACTTTTTCTGTCAAACTGACTTGATTTGGGATTGATTTAGAGGTCACTTTAGTAGCCTGATATAAAAAAGCCATTACATGCAGAGGTGCTGTGTCTGAGCCGTGGTGGATATGACCTTCAAATGTGCTTTCAAGGAAAAAGGAGAATGGATAGAGGTTAAAGTGTCGAAAGAGACAAGACAGTCCCCAGTGACACTACACATTAAGACAGAGGCCAAACACCCCGCCAAAGTCACCTTACAACAGAAGGGGCAAAGATAACCCATTGAAAACAGTGCTGCATTCGACTCAATAACCCGATCCAAATGAACAGTTAACGTCATCATAAATAAAAAGTCGACAGAAACATCGATATGATATACACAATTAAAACAAGTACATTAAATTCACTGCCAAATTAATTCATTCAGATTCATTCAATATCAGTTTTTAATTAAATGCTTCTGTGTGCACAGTGACCCAGTTTATGTGTCTATGCATAGTAAACATATACAGCACAGTTCAGTTGTTTCCTTACATGCATTGCTTTAAATATAGAGTGCTGACTCCAGAGAAGCCATACAGTCACATTAGTGTGTGATGACGCTGCCAGCGTGACCAAAACACACCAGATTCGCACATTGGCTCACACTCCTCCCGCAGGCATATTGCAGCAGAGCTGACAGTTAACCACAAGTTCGGGTCATTTATACTTCTGCTCTACTGCACGTTCTCCCAAGTGTATTAAAATGGAGGAAAAAAGGATTTTCGGGTCACCGCCCCGAAACGTAACGGACATAATATTTACAGGTAGAGAGTTTTGACAAGTTGAATAAAACTCTTTTTGAACCGATTGTGGAAAGAGCGAGAGAATGAACTCTGCGATAATTATACTAATCAAAATAACAACAAAAAAATAAATAAAAAGTTAGAATATGGTTTGAGATACCTGGTAAATGTGATTAGGTACTATCAAGGCCACATTTATCAGGCTGTAGTTCAGAGTATCCAGGAAAATATGCCAGGAAAAGATGCAGAATAAGTGCACTTCCATATAGGCAACGTCATTTAGTTAGTAATTAATTCCGAATGAGGGGAAACCTGAGACATTAAATAGTTACTGTCAGCATGAAAAGAAACCAGACTATAATTGATTTGGTCTTTTTTTCCACCCATAGTAAAAAATACATTTTGGAAATAACCTGCATCTGTCTGAGGAAAAAAGTTTTGTCCTCTTTCAAAAAACCTGGATATACTGTATAAATGGATCTGGAGAGAGAATATGAGTTGAAGGCTGTTCAGCCCCAAATGCACAGCTGAATCTGTCTTAGTGTGCCAGTGTTGTCTGTGGATGAAAGCAGTCTGACAGCGGTGCAGGCAAGACCTCAGAAGGCCTCATTTCTTACAGCTGTTTATATGAAAACATGTGTGTATATATATTTTTTTCTGATCTATTACTCATTCATTAATTATCTTATTATTCAGTCATCTTAAGAATTATCATCATTATCATCACCACCAATTTTATAATTATTATTCAGCAACTACCATGAACTCTTTATTAAGTATGAGGAATGAAATATGAAAACTATGGGCTGACGCTAATATCTGATTTTTATTTTGTGTCCTTATATGACGAAAAATATTTTTAATAAAATAAAAAAATATTCAGAGACTGGGCCCATGTCTACTTGGATTAGCATCATGGACAAATATAACACCAATTTCTGCAGAATAACAAATGCAACATAACAACCAAATGCAACCATATTAATGGTTTAGCTCACTGTCACCAGAGCACAAAAAACACATCATAGAAAATCAGTTTAAAATACTGCTAAAATTTAAACATTTGTCCAAAACAATTATCTGTTGCTATGTGAGATTTATATATTATTGTCCACATCTAATTACTATGAAACAAATATGTAAGTAGTAGAGTTATGAAAGGGGGCGATAGAAGTCTGAATTGCACTGGAGCGATGAGGCTAACGTGTAGCGTAAGCTTTCTTAACTAATTGGTTTTCTGTCCACGTCGGCAACAGTCGTCTTACTGAAGTGACAAAGGCCATGTTCCTGTGATTTACATATCCCAAACATGCCATCATTTCTAGGCACAATCTCTGAAAGGTCAACAGATCTTCATGCAGGATAATTCGCTGGTTTTCATCCAGTAACTTCCAGTAGAGAACTGTGCTATGTACATCAGACCAAACAAGCAACATATCAGTCCAAACATGCTTTAAAACCTACAACACAAAGCTAAATGTACAAAAACACAAACATGCCAACATGTTGTATAGGCATTCATAGCAAGTAGTACTCTGTATGAGTAGTACTTCTTTCTGGATGAGCAGTGCTTCTTCATTAATAGGTTGTTCTAAGAGAACCATTCAGTTCTCATTGTGCTAAATGCTAAACAGTGTCAGCTTTACTGCCTCGCCAGTAGGAACTGACAGCAGAGCTCCACGATATGGACTAATAGCATTGCGATTACACTGCTACCTACATAAGCTTTCAGTATATTAAAGGGCCCATTTCATCACTTTTCAGGAGTTTCAAATCGTAGTTTTTCATATCACTGTTTTTGTGATGTCACAAAACCAACAAATTTACATATATGTCCTCATTCAGCCTACAGCAGATTAGCCCCACCCATTCACAATTACGGCATTTAGCAGTTTTTATCCAAAGCGACTTCCATTCCCCAACTACAGGGGGCAGTCTCCCTGGAGCAACTTGGGGTTAAGGGTCTTGCT
>JBBJLS010000041.1:22800963-22821145 GCA_037577275.1 Bryconaethiops microstoma | reverse complement strand
TTGGACTTCCATGAGGAAAGAGGTCTGGAAATGGTTAGGAGAACACTTTGCCACACATAAAACCACTCTTTACTGTAGTAATGTTAATAATAATACAATAAATTGTATTTATTGTAATATTAATGTTTTAACACTAACGTAACACGACTGTCCAGTAGTAAACAGTTATTAAGTATAATTTTCACAGTACTGTAATTATTCCAGTATAATTATGCTCTTTACAGCATTGCTGGTGACAGCATTGAGAATGGTCACATAATGTACTGCCATTGACGCTTTGACACTGGGGCGTCAGTGATCTCTCAGCCTGGTGGGGGAGAAGCTACAGAATTACACACAGTTTTCCTCCAGTGTTCCTGACCTTGAGTTTTCATGTGAAGGCTATAAATAAAGCTCCCTCAGCAGAAGGTATTTTGGGAAGGCATTAAATGGGTTTGCTAGTGGCCCGTTTCTTGTGCAGAGTAGTAGTATGCCCTACTTCAACTATCAAAGGTGCTCATCAGGAGGCTATTCTGGGACAGAGCCAACAGCCCACAAACAGAATGGGAGGGGGGCAGCTGTGCTGCTTATTTTAGGCTGATACAAGGCAGTTGTAGGAAAGTTCAAGATTCAAAATGTTTATTTATTTTATACACCGTTATGCATGAACAACATGCAGTGAAATGTAACCTTTAATTCTGAGTGCAATAAATGGAATAGAATAAACTGACAAATATACACAAATGTAAACATAAATATAACACTGTACAATATTTAGATATTTGTATTTATTTTATATGTAGTGTAAATGTTGATTGATATGTTTGATATAATTTATTGTCCCCTCATTTTCACTAGCTGTGTTCTTTCCCAGTTTAGCCGCAAATTGGCCTGCAAATATCACTCTAATGATTAATTACAGTACTAATTTGATGGGTATTCTATTAATTGCCGTATAGCCAGTCAGTGGTTCTCCAAGTGCATTCACAACCTCAAGCTTAATGTTATTATTATGGTGGGCAAAGTGCCCCCCCCCTCTTATCCTTGGCTGATATCAGGTGCAGGAATAGGGGTGTTCACCAATTTTATTTGGAATGTGCTCGGTTTTGTTTTCTTATTTCCAAAAAAGCATTGATTGTTGGATATCTTACTAGGTAATTTTGCTGTAAATTTGATCAAAAATTTGTTAAATCCAAACCTGTTTTGTCTTCTGTACATCTTAAATATTTTCCATCTGCCTTTGGCTCCTAATTTGATGTTTTTTCTCCCTCATCCGCTAGATGTCAGAGCCAGACTGTCCACAGTCTCCTTAGCAGCGTGGACTCTGGCCTCTCTCCTGAGCGCCCCCTGGAGTCTGTGCGTAATGGCACAGCTGATGAACTCAAGGCTGTTCGCCCTCCATCACAGCCTAATGGCACGACTGCAGACTCAGAACCTCTGGCAGCCCCTCTGGCCGAAGAGCAGCCCCCTGCGAACAATGAGAAGGAGGCTCCTAGCACTTCTGGACAGTCACAGCACAGGACACCCGTACGGCAGAAAGCCGTGTCTCAGCAAACCAGCTTCGACTTATCCCCCAGCCCTCCTAGCAAGGTAAAATATTTCAAGACAGACTAAGGCTATTGAAGGGTAAATCATATTAGAAATTAGAGATAAAACAATGAAATTGACCCATCTGATGTGAGATTTCTCTTTTTACAGAGAGTGTTTTCTCAGCAGACCAGCTCCGATGCTTCCGGACCTCAGGGTCCGTCAAACAGGGTAGGACATCACGGAGAAATGAACAATGTGTCCCTTCTCCCCTTTTCTGCCTTGAGATGTTTCTAGGACAGTAGTAACAATAATAATGTTTCATTTATTTTATCTTTTTTTTTTTTTTGTATGAAATGTCAAGTTTAAAAAGAAAAGAAGACTAGTTTCAGTGTTTGTAATAAAACATGTGCAGTAATCATCTTTATAGAGTATGTATTATGTGAAGTGCCCTACTACTATACTAATGTGTGTATAAAATGTCTAGTATTAGATCGTTTGAGCCTGTGTTTCTACAAACTTGACTATGTTATGAAGTTGAGTTCCCTCTTGCTGCTCTTATTTAAAGGTGGAACCAGTCACTCCAACCCGCTCCCAGCCAGGGCCTTCTCACCGCCGGCATGTCCGCACCATTCAGGAGGTGCGCACGACCATCACTCGCATCATTACCGATGTGTATTATGAAGATGGCAAGGAAGTGGACCGAAAGGTTGCTGAGGTGAGGAACACCACTAGCGTGCTTCTGAAAAACCTTTGGTAATGATCTGAGAGCAGGAATAGAACAACTTTGGGAATAAATTGGAATTATTGAGGCCTATAATTATTTGGGTACATGTACGTATGTTTGTAAATTATGTAGTTTATTCGATGGATAAACTACAGCTTTTTCCATTATATTGCTATATTTGTTGATGTACTGAACATGTTCTTATAAATTAGTAATGCAATATGGACATAGATTGGCCTGCTTTATTTTGACCAAAATAATGCACGTAAATACCTTGTAAATCCCTTCCTTCATTTAAAATACCTACAGAAGCACTCATCTAGAACTGTAATTGTTAAATAAAAAATGTAGTGATGGCTAGGATGGCTGATTTTATGTATTGAAACTTTATGTGAGCATTGTAAACAATTATGACATTGTGATAAAGAGTAACCAACAATATACTCGAGAGATATTGAGAAATTGAACGTGCTCATCATCGTAGTCACCAGAATATTTTTTTTATATTGAAAAATAGATCTGGTTTCTGGAACTGTGCTGATATATTGCAATCCCATGCGTTGGTACTATGAAAACAAAAACAAAGGAAAGGGAAAAGCAAAGAAATGATGCCTGTGAAGACCATCAAAAAAAGCAGCATTCCAGAAACAAAATCTCCAAGATGTATAATAATCAGCACATTATTGCTATTAAAAATAGCGTTAACACCACTACATGTGTCATGTGTAACATATGTAGGGTTGTTGGGGTTTTACAAATTTAATATTTTAATATTACAGTAGTTATCTAATCTTAATTATTAGTTTACAAATATCATTATTTGTAAACTAATAAGATTAGATGACTATTGTAATATTAAATTTGCATGTCTGGACATGCTGATTTACCATCCTACCACTTAGCAATCCTGTATTATTATAAACCGTCTTCATTTCATCACTAGGAGTCTGAGGAGCCGGTAGTGGACCGTTGTGTTGTGGACAGCGACATCTCCCCATCACGTACGGGAAGCTCCATGACTTTAGGAGATCTGGCAGATGTCAGCTCACTCTCATCCAAGGCCCCCTCCCACCACAGCTCCAGCGGGACCAGCAGTGTTGGTCTGGGTCCCGGTAGGATGCCTGACTTTGTTATGCCTTCCAGTCGCGGGGGCAAGTCTGGCAGGTGAGCCCTGATTGAGATCCGTTGAGTTTTCTGTGACTTCTGCATGACCTCTCACTCACACTGACTATTCACTCTCTTCTTTTCATGCTGTGCACTGAATTTTGCATACATTCTTAGGATTTAAGTTGCTCACGATAGTTGGCTTCTCTGCTGTTTCACCCTTGACTGACTTCTGCTAACTGAAACTGGAATTAAGGCAGACCAAATGATGCAGATTAAAATGCAAATCTCTGCATGATTCAGTTGGATTGAAATTCTTTAGGGAAAAAGTTCAGTGCATCATAATTCTATATTTCACTGTGTTTTGATTTTTGGTATGATTTAGAGACGCCATACCCAAACACTACACAGGAGGAACTAGTATAGTAAACATAATAGGCAATTGTAGACGTTAGAGTCTATATAATATTGAATTAACATATTAATACCAAACCCTAAGTGTGTATGCAGTCTCCAGTATGTCCACTTTTCTCTTTCTACACACACACACACACACACACACACACACACACAAGAGAACAGTCATAGATAACACAGCTTTCTGCCCCGCTGTAGTCCACTGGCTGGCTAAGGGCGTGTCCACTGACCGCTCTCTGTCCATTTGTGTGTGTCCTCAGCCCTAGACGAGGGGGCAAACAGCAGGCCAGAGCTGGTATGGCAGCGGGTTTGGAGGTCGCAGTTGTACGGGGGACCCTGTTTTCTGCCCCACTGAGCCCCCGCGGTCACGGCCGGCGTGGGCGGCCTCCCTCACGCAGCCCCAGGTGAGGGTACTCTGGCTACAGGGTCCTCACAGTCACCACCGACACCCACTAAACAAAGTTACTACCTACACCACCACTTTAACAGCTTTTCCCCCCTGCACCATAGAGAAGTTATAGTACTTTCCTCTACAAACTGTCACTAACCCCTCTTTCACCAGCCACTGTCTTAGTAGTATATGCATGCTGCCTTTAAAAAACAAAAATTGGTATAAAATCATGGCTAGGTGTCCCCAAACTTATTATTACCAACTGTTGCTACCGTCTTCTCTTACTGATGCCCTGCTGATCTCTCTCAGAGGTGCGCGATTGGGGCAGAGAGGCGGTGCTCATGCCCAGACTGTGTCTTCATCGGAGGAGGAACCCCTCAACCGTTCGAATCTTCGCGCCCCAGGCAGCCCACTGGCCCGCAGCGCCACCAGCCGCTCGGACTCTCTCAACACCACACCCTCAGAGGCCAGTGCGGGGGGCAGCAGCTTTGTGGGGCTGCGTGTGATGGCCAAGTGGTCCTCAAACTCCTTCTTCTACTCCGGGACCATCACTCGGGACCTGGGTGAAAACCGCTTCCGGCTGCTTTTCGACGACAACCAGGAATGTGAGGTGCAGGGGAAGGACATCCTGCTGTGTGACCCGATCCCTATAGAGACAGAAATCACAGCACTTACAGAGGAGGAGTACTTCAACACAGGTAGGGTTATAATTATAATGCCGTTATTTTCTGCATTCCACTGCTGTGTAATTGCCCTCATCCAATGTATTGTATCGTTCTGAATTATACCTAAATAATCCAACGGTGTAATTTCAGATTACATGATTTTTTTCCATCAAGAACTGGAATCACATTGTTCGGAGTTTTACACCTTTGATAATTACCTTCCATGTTTCGTGACTTTTGTGTGCCCGTATTTGGGTTTGGCAGGTATAGTGAAGGATCATAAGTTTCAAGGCTCAGAGTTTCTGTACTGTGTGGAGAAGGATGGTCAGAGTACATGGTATGGCAGGACGGCTGTGATTCTCACTATGGAGCAAGGCAGCCGCCTGAGGGAACAGTACAGTCTCGGGCCATACGAGCCCTCCACACCCCAAACCATGGCCTCTGACATCAGCCTTGGTGAGTGCTCCAGTGCCCCCCTTATATAGAATTTAGGGCTGTAACGATATGCGATATGAATTTCTTCGAATGTAAGTAAAAGGAAATGATGACACTTTGCTATGTAAGTGTCTACAAACTGGCTGGTTGTGATAAAACTGCTGGGGAGTTTGTTTGTAAGAGTTTTGTTGTGTTTCAAGCGAGTTTTTGTGCGATTCTGGGCAGAGCATGGTTTTAGTTTTGGACAATGGTCAACCAGTAGCTGAAGAATCGGTTCTGCGGCCAGCCTGTGGCAATTCCTTAGGCTCTTCTGTATTGAATGCAAAAGAAGCGGCATCGAAGCGTTTATTGATTCATAATTCTATGGTAAACATGAGGATGACTCGAAACAAAACCAAGCAGGACCCTTTGAGACATCGTTTTTTTTTTGGTTTCCCCCCCCCCCCCCCCCCAAAAAAAATCGTGATACAAATCGTGGGTTTGGTGTATCGTTACAGCCCTAATAGAATTAAACATTTACATAAACTCTGCTTTCTGCAGTATTAGTACTGTGAAAGCCGGTATTATGTCAGTGATTTAATAAATGTATTGTGCAACCTTGCAGTTCTGCTAGTTTAGGAGTCTGTATGCTGAAAGGTCATGGTGTCTCCTTAGATAACTTGGTGGAAGGAAAGAGGAGGCGTCGAGGGAACGGGAATGGGTCAGGAACCCCAAACTCCAGCGCCACAAACAGCCCGAGAACGCCAGGCAAACGGAAACTAGCAAGCTCCACAGAGGAGGACAGGACCCCCTCGAAGAGAGGGCGCAGAGGGGGTGGGGCCAGAGCCGGTACGGATGCCATGCTCTGTATGGACAGAGATTAATGATGTACAGCTTCAGCAGAACAGCCTGACTTCAAGGACAGAATTTCTGCTCTGCTTTTAATTATGGTTTTATGAGATATATATATATATATATATATATATATATATATATATATATATCTTTTTTTTAAATCATATATATTCATTTTAGCATTTATGAACTGATTTATATTTTTAAATGTTTTATGCTTTTATCTGTTTTAAGTGCATCTAATCGGTGCTTTTTAAAAAAATTTTTTTTTTTTTTTTTTTTAACTCATTGTGAAAGGCTGAACGATTGAAGATGTTGAGACAATGTGCTGTCAGTGTAGTGTTTTAACAAAGCTCTCATGTGCACTATAAAATGTGAAAACCATTCAAAGGTGTGAATCAAGATCCCTTACTTATTATGAGATGCAGATCCTGTTCTCTAATGGTATGCTTTATATTTTTTACATTTTGGGAGTCTTTGGTCAAATGAATGAAGTTGGTGTCTGTATCTCCTCACATGGTGGTGGTTACTTTTATCCTGCATCCTTTGCTGTTCGTTAATAGGTGTAAATATGGTGTCTTGGGGGTATCCTGTTTTCAGAGGGTTCAGTAGCATCAGCGTACCTCACGCTTCTCCCATTCACATTTTTAGGCTCGATAACTGCTGCGTGCAATACCTCTGGGAGTGGAGCCGAACTGCCCTCTGATCCAAATGAACTGCTGCTGACTCATGGTCCTCTTCCAGAGAGCAGTGATCTCTTCATGGGTTTTGTTTTCATGCTGACTGCCTCCTCGGATAATGATAAGCAGTCCAATAACATGTTCAGCGACAGTGGTGAAGGTAAGAGGAGAGAGTTTCTAAGAATAATTTGAGTAATGCCATAGTAGGCCTGGTGGTTAGGGAGTCACCCCTCTGATCGAAAAGGGTTTGAAACCCAGGACTGCCATTGGCACCGAGGTACCCTTTAGCACTTCCTGGGCACTGCGTTGCTAGCTGTCCACTGCTTCACTTGGTGAATGAGTTAAATACAGAGATTTTGTACAGTTCACACTGTGTGTTCGTGTATAACAAATGGATACTTTACAGAAGAAACACTTTTGGTTCTTTGAAGAATATTTCAATACATGTACGTATGTTTGTAAATGAAATGGAAGTGTGAAGAACCTTTTTTAAAGAACCTTTGAAAGTGTTCTTTTCCTTAAAATCTTCATACAAACCAAGAACGAACTATTTTTAAGAGTACAGTAAATGACTGAAACCGCGAACTTTGTATCATCCCCTTTTTTTTTTGTTGCTTTTTTTCATGGAAATATTTTAAATTATAAAAATATAATTGACTAATTTTGTAACAAATATTTACAAATTCAACTACATTTCCATTTAAAATATACCAAATTTTGTTGGTACTGTCGAGAGAACACAAAAATGGGTCTTGGGGTGGTGAAATACTGCTGTACTCAGAGGCGGGATGTTTGAGAGTAGCCAGTCCGAGAGCGTTATTCATTTCTCCTTGTTGCTGATTGGCTGCTGCCCTGGGACGCTCTGTGGCAGCTGCAGTTCAGCATTCCCGCATCAGAACAGTTTCCCCACGTGGAGCAGTTTCATTGAGTATTCTCGTGTTTTTCGGTTGGTTCTTCTTAAAGCACTGTACTTTTATTGCTGTAAATTAATTTATTACTGTATTTACCTGCTTATACCAAGGAAAACATGCTTGCATGAATTACAATACAGGGGCAACATCGGTATTTTACATTCTAGCACTGCGGGAGGCAGTAGTTCAGTGTACACTGTACAATACCGAAATGAGTTTGCCTTTACTTTTTTTTTTTTTTTTAAGAGTGATGTATTAAGCTGAGTTTAAAATGAGCATACTTGGGGGCATATTTAGGGTTTGGGCTATAAAAATAGGCATTTTTAGGCATTTATTTTTCACATCACAAATTTGTGGTTTTTCACAGTTCATGGGTGCTCTTGAAACATAACCCCTGCAACTTTCATAGGTTTATTGTATACTATTCGTTTTTTAGGTGTGGATCATTTGTGACCTTTGTCTAAACAGTTTCTTGGTCTAAAATATGATTCCTCCTTTGTCTCTAGATTATGTTCAGGCAGCCCCGTATAATAAACGCTACACTGAGAGACAGCTAGAGGCTGGTGGAGGGATGATCCTGCCTGAGTTTAATGAGGAGCAGGTAAGATTTCCGTTTTGAACTCGAATAACTTTTACCTCTGCAGCACATGGAATCATTTATAAACTGTTCTGCTGATTTTGTTCAGTGTAAAGCAGCTTATCAGAGCTTGCTGATAGCTGACCAGCATTGCCGCACCAGGACGTACTTGCTGTGTGTGGCAGGTGGCGTTCCCTGTGTCTCCCAAGTCTGGGTGAGAGACTGCTGTCAGGAAAAGAAACTGATGAACTACAGGAACTACCTGCTCCCTGCTGGCCTGGGCCCTGGGAAACGAATCATAGAATGGTAAAGGACTGGTAGTGCTTCTGTGCTTACTAAGATGGATTAAAAAAATTCAGTTGAAACATCCAAGCATCTTTTTTGTTTCTATTACAGGCATTCACGCTGTAGCCCATTTAAAGCTTTGAAGGTCCTGTTGATTTCAGAAGATCGCGTGGATTTGTGGACTGCTATGCTTACCATGTGTGGAGCAACAAAGGTCCATCAACATAAAACAAATGGTAATAGTTCAGGTAGGTTATGCTTTGTAATAATGTTTTTTCAGAACCTTTCAGCCTTTTTTCCATTACTTTAAGAGGCAGTTTGATGTTACCTATAACATACTTTTACACATTTCCTTTCTCCAATTTTCTTGTCTAGACAAGCTGTTTTAGGATCATTCTCAAACCGAAGAAAGAAATTCAGCCAAGATATAGTGAAGTTCTGACTTAATGTAAGAACTCTTAGCTCCCCATGCTTTTTTTGTCACACTGTGTCCTCTGCAGATGTTCCAGCTGAGAAGTTTGATGTGGTGGTGTCAGCTGACACATGTCCTCCAGAGGTGCTGAAGTCTGCCACGGCCGCTGAGACTCCAGTGGTGTCCCTAGAGTGGCTGATTCAGAGTGTGGTCTGTGGAGAACGTCTGGGCTTTGACAGTCAGCCCGAGTACCATCACGACTTCTCTCCTTAAGTTGAACCCCTTAGTCCATCCTCTTGTCTTTTAAATGTCCTTGTCCATTTTAGTGCATGCCTACCTTTTACTGTATATAGTTTTAAGCTCTGTTTTTATGAAGTAATAAACTGTGTTTTTCTTTTTCTGGTTAGATTTATTTTACATGCAACAAAAGCAGTATTTACATGTATGGTACAAGAACAAATGCCATTGACATTAATGACAAGTCACACTTTCAGCCCAGAGTATACCTACAAATACAGCCTTTTCAATTCCATTGTATTTACCGTTCTCTGCAAAGCACATTTACAAGATGCACATATTGGTGACCAGTATGGGTTTAGAGACCGAAGCTGCAAGAAAAACAGAGGAAATGTTTTTTTTGGTTTTTTTTGCAGATAATTAATTGCACTGGAGAAACATCCTTAGCTTTTCTACACATACCTTCCTAGAGTGCCCCCTGACTGTGTGTAGTATTTGTTGTAATCCAATCGCAGAAGCAGCTGTGCCAGATCAGAATTGATTTGGTGGTTACGTACACTGGACAAGATCTTGAAGAGCAAGAATGACTGGCGGCTAAAACCCTGTGAATTTAAGACATTATGTAGGTTTAGTCTAACTATAAATAAAAAATAAATAAATAAATAAACGCAACCTAGAATCCAAGATCCCAATTCCACAATGAGACAATACAACATTTGATGTATTCTTTAGGAATCTGCTTAATCATCTAATCTTATTTCACAAAGATTCAATTCTCATACATTTGTGAGTTTTTAAAAATATACACAAAATGTGAGGAACTGCAATTCATAAAACCAACAAAACAAATGCTATTTCAATTCTGGATTTTTCCTTTAGAGAATGTCCAAAAAATGAACTCAAGTGAATATTAGACTTCGTTCTAATGTCCCAAGTTCAATGTGTTTTTATACCCTAGAACAGAGGTCCCCAACCACTGGGCCAAGGAACAGTATTGGGGCCGAGCCACACAGAAAGACAGAATAAAAATATTGATTATCGGAGTCTGAAGGTCTCGGTCACGTGATACGGTACATCAAATAAAATTAGCCCACAAGCTAGCAAAAATTAGTAAAAAAAACAACAAAAAAAAGCACTTTGTTTTTAGTTGTATCTATACTAGTCTGTGAAAATATTGTTTTACATGAAACTGGTCAGTGGAGCAAAAAGACAAGGAAAGCAGTTTTTGGCTAACCTTCACCATTATGTCCAGCTGAGCTGCTCCTCTCTCATCCAGTGGCCCCAGATTCTGACTCACCAGTGAACAGAAGTTGTGACAAAGATCCAGAATCTCGTTCAGACAGTGAAACACCTAAGACAAATAGAAGACGAGCTTTTGGAATTAAAAGGACGCTTCAGAACATACAGATGGTGGTCAGTTCCAAATCTGCAGCATGAGTGACAGGTCAGACACTTACTGGTTTGAGAAGGATAAATGACTGAGCTAGCAGATTGCTGAGGAAATGGTCATGAGCGAGCCGAATGCTCTCAAAGTCTCTTGTGGAGTTGATCTGCTGCAAGAGCTGCGAAAATTGCGATTCCAGCACGTCCACCTGATTGAGGAATTAAATGCAACTGAAGTAAATGATTGCCGAAGCCAACAGCTAAAACAAATTCTTAAGCGTAACACCGTACCTGAAGGTAATACTGCAGGTTATCCACTAGGAAGGCCATGTGGTTGCGCAGCCTCCATTTGACCGCGTCAGTCTGGTTGGACTTTAAGTGCTTCCTCTGCATCTGCAGGGCCCAGCAGTGCTGAAGCTCAGACTGAACCCGACGCACACTGAGCAGGTAACGGAACACCACATTGTATCTGGAGAGGAGCAGGAACACATGATCAACTTTATGATTTGGTATGATTGATTAGATACATGGACAGATAGAAAGACAGGTAGATAGAGGCAGGCTAACACAGACAAAGACAGGTAGATATACACATTTTGGTAGATAGAGACAGATTGACAGGCATACAGAAAGATTTTCACGGATTCACATTTATGGTAACTTTGGTACAAAAGAAAGTAGTGCAACATAGGTGGTCACTGCTGGCTAACCATAATACTATAGAAAAAACAGCATTTTTATGACTTTATTGGACTCGGGCAAAAACCCTAAAATAGATAAGTTGTATTTTAAAGAAATGCACCAGAAAGAATGAACTGAAAAATAAAGAATCCAACTGATCTCTTTTGATCACTTAAGTCAACTGAAGAAAGACAGGCTCGAATAATCTTTAGAATAAAGGGCAGATTTAACTTACTTTTCCAGGACGGCAGGAGTGAAGAGGATGTGCAGCGGCCACTGCACTTTGTAGGCCAATCCCAGTGCTGCCCAGCCCGTGGATGGAGCCTCACGGGGCGATGAGTCCTGAGGAGGTGTGGTGCCCTCTCTATTCCCAGCAGCCTCTGTTAGGACAGACACTTCACTGTGAGAGGTTTTCTCCACAAAGACAGACAACTAGACTAAGTTTTCTCGATTCATGACTTCTGTGATGACATGGAACTGCTGATGAGAAACCTCAACCAATTTAATTTAGCATAGCCCTCCATTTATACTAGAATACAAAAGGACAAATGAATTGGTAAAGTGATGTTTTTATTCTGACTACTGACGAATGTCAGCATTCAAAATAATCTGATGGCCTTTAATGGAAAAATCTCATTAATTATACAGTACCAAAGAGAAGACATGATTTCCTTCCAGTTAAGAGATGAAAATGGGGAAATTAAACAGAATTCTGACTGTGACCAGTAAGTGGCGCTATGTTCCCATTATCTGACATCTATGAAATCCAAACTTGCCTTTTTTGTGATTGAAGCAAACTGAGCTTTCACAGAAGAGTAGCTTCTCTTAAACATTTAGAGCCAGTTGTATAGGTTTAGAAGCAGGAAACCGGGTCTACAACCTTTCAAGGTAACATATGAAGAACCCCACAAAATATCAGTTTGGTCATATTTGATGGCTAATACCTTTGGCATCTTTTCCTTGATAGTCAATGGTGAGATGCAAGAGGGGTAACAGGTTATCATCATCAAGCAGAACTTTGTGAGCAGCTTGCTGAAAGGCAACATTGACATCTGCAAAAAAAGGTGTCAAGCTGAATGATTAACACTAATTTATTCGTTTTTTTCTTTGAAAATGTCAACAACAAAAAAATGAAACAAATACCATGTTCTGTCACAGCTGAAGGTGGAGTTTTGAGCATTTGTTGGGCAAGGTCTATAAAGACTTGGTACAGTTCACCACGTCCCAACAAGTAAAAATCCTTTATGATCTATGGAGGAAAAATAAAACTCAAATTAAATTTCATTAAAAAAGCAAACACCTAATTATTTTTTTAAAATAACATAACATCTCCTTGCATACCTTGAGTTGTCCCAGAAGGTCGGATTCCTCAACCATCAAGGTCCACAGATGCTATTGGAGAAAAACAAGAACTCTGAGGTCAGGGCCTGCCAGAAGATTCCCACTACCAGAGATCTCAGATATACCTAAATTTGACCATGTTTAGACTAATGACACTTTCTTTTTGCCATACCTTTGAGACTTTAGCACTTTGTCTACTCTTTGTACTTCTTCTAATTGTTTACAAATCTAATTCATCCATTTTTCTTTCATTTCTTGCACTTTTGCTGGTTTTTATTTTACTTTAATATATGTGAAGCATGTTGAATTGCCTGTGTATGAAAGGTAGTGAACAATAAATGTCTAGTATGAGGATTTTATGAGGATTTCAATACAGCACCAACAACTCTAGGCCTCATAACCAACCTCGGCAACTGTGCTTCGAATTCCATCTATCACGTTCTCAAAGTCCACCAGGCTGAAAAGTGCTTGTTGTTTGAGCCTGTGGAGCTCTGCAGCAAATGTGTCCTCTTGGTGTTTCAGTATGGAGCCTGCATTAAGAACATCGAAACAAGGACATATTTAAGGCTTTACTACGCTCAAAATAAACATGTAATGTTATATCCAGTCATTTGTCCAAACTGGTGTGTTATCTTAGTTAACACAAGCTGTGCAGAAACATTTAACAAGCATGTTCTAATTTTACAACTTACAACCACAACTAGGCTATGCAGTTCTATTTGTGTCATCATTAAAATAGAGAATCGTGTGGCGTTAATTTTCATATTATTCCTCAGTGTATATCTAGTTCCTTCAATCTGCACTCTTTACCAGCTCTGGACGGACTCTGATTGTGGTTCTCAAACATCTGGACCGACTCCCCGACAAAGAGGATTTTCTCAGCAACTCGGACAGGAATGTACGAGGGAAGCATCTCAACACGCAAGGAGAACTGCTGGAGTGAAGGTGCAAGCATGTTCTCCTCTTCAATTAGTCTCTACACAAGAGAAAAACAAAAATAATATAGAAATAATAATGGCAGTAATAACAGTAATAATAATGATCATAATAATAGTAATAATAATAAAAGTAATAAACACAACAACATTATTGTTATTATTATTCTTTTCATTTGTGTTACATAATCTTAAAGGACTTTAGTTGGGAAGATCAGAATATCCCTGAAAAAACTTTAAGGTTGATATGAAAAAGTGTAATTATATTTAAAAATGTAAAATATAAGTAAATGCGCTTCGATTATGCAGGTGAGCTATGAAAAGCACAAGCTATGAAATAGCAATAAGCCATTAAATATTTTAATAATAAAGTAAAATACGCTGCAGGAGGTCTTAGTAGCAGACTTCAGAGTCCATCGGAGCATCAGCGAAAAAACACGTGGAGAACGATCCACAAAAAACCATAAGCAGGAGGCGTTTCCATTTCGATATAACAATTCATCTCAGTAAATCCTGTCGCAGAGACGGGCTTTTAAGGGGATCATGGGCTTGGAATGCACAAAATAATCTCAGCTGCAGATTCAAAACCAATGTTGAACTGCCCTCGGGCCATGAGACGATCTGTCTCTTCAATCTGACCAATAAATGAGGATGAAACAACCTTTCCTTGCAGAATCTATATTTGTAATAAAAACATGAGGTGATGCAAGAACACGCAGGGCATCTCCGGTCATTTTCAGCAACAATGAGCACAAATCCGATCAAGCTTGATGAATTAAATGTATGCCACAGCCTGTGGGGAGATCTCACGACCTCAGATTATGCTGGGTAAATGAGAATTTGCATTTCAAGAATGATGTTATGAAAACACCATGTCAGAGACAAAATATTCACATAGGAACTGACGTAGAGCAAAAGTCGCCGCCCCTCACCAAGTCCTGCAGCTCTCTGAGCTGCTTCCCACTCAGGCCGCCAATGCCGAGGTCCTCCTCCTCTTCCTCCTGCGCTGCTGCAGCTCCTCCTGCGCTGGGGCCCTGTTTCACAAAGAACTCCTCGCTCTGGTCCAGGAGGAGCCCATGAAGCATCCATGCAGCCAGCTGTTTATACATCACGCCATGGCACACTGCAAGAATCCTATTTAAAGAAAAAAAGCTCCTTAACACCGGAGTAGCAGCCAGAGACCACTTTAATAGAAACCCCTCTTGTAGCTCCACACTGCTGGTGCAGATGCAGTTGCAGGTGTACTGTGGTTGATGGACAGTTTGTTTTAACCACTTTTGGTTTCTGACCACCGAGCCAATCTTTTTTTTTTATTTATTGTATTGTCTCTTTACATTACATTACATTTATTTGGCAGAAGTTTTTATCTAAAGGGACTTATGAGGAAACAGTTTTAGGACAGTGTGAGAACCAGATGAAAGTTCTAAGCGCTAAACTCTTTATGTAGAAGTAGTGCAAGAAGATAGATAGTGCTTCAGGAGAGGATAGGCTCTCTGAATAGATGAGACTTTTGAAGAAGGATTTCTGCTGATCCGGACACCTTGGGCAGCTCATTCCACCCGCAGTGGAACCACGAATGAGACCAGTCTGGACTGGGTTTGCCTTGTGTGTAGGGATGGCAGAGCCAGACGATGTCCCTCGTAGGAGCGGAGGGAGCGAGTAGGAACAGGAGGCTGAATGATGAGATTAAGGGAGCTGGGTGCTGACCCAATCATCACTCTGTAGATTTAGTTACCTGAACTTAATTTGGGCAGCCATGGGTAGTCAAGGTAGGTCAACCAGCAGTGGGGTGACATGCGACCTTTTGGGTCAGGTGAAGACCATCACCCTGTAAGGTTTACATCCCATTCACACTATACTGGTATATCCAGGTGTTGACATAATTTTTTTGCTGTAAGACTCTAACGAGTACCTACATGAATCAATTGGTACGCACAAAATTAAAATTTTTCTCTGTGCCTCGGCCGTGGTTCCAGGCGGGTGGGGGGTGTTGTCATGCGCGCAGAGGTCGGTGTCTCGGTCGTGGCGTGGTTCCGTGGGGTTTGGGTGCTGATATTAGCTGCTAACTGCCTTGTAAAGCATTGTGAAGTTCTGTGCGCAGATATCCGTGTCTCAGCTGTGTCTCGTGCCGTCAAGTCGAGGGGCTGGACGGGGCACGCAGTATGAAGTTACTCAAATTAGGTACGCATTTGCGCTGTGATACTGAAAACTGCCGCGCATTTGCATACCACATACGCCAATTTGTACTTGCGTACCACTTATGTCAATCCCTGAGTACATCGCTGTATTGTCTACTTATCATATTGTTTCTGTCGTAACTTACACTTAGTTGCTACATGTTGCACCGTGGCCCATGGAGAAACGTCTCATCTCACTATGGACATGTACACAGCTGCTAAGGACAAATTAACCTTGAAATTTAAACCTAGCACTTACATAAATGCATGTATAAACCTCAGTAACACCTGTACCTGATAGACTTGCAGCTGCAGCAGACTCACTATCATGTCTCTATGTCAGTGCCACTGCTGTGCTATGAATGGTCTTTTGATAAGAAACTGACCAGCAATGAAGATGACTGAGTAATAGTTGTATGCCCTTACAATATACCTATGGGTTCTCAAAAAGAATCCAGTAAAGAAGGTACTAGTGGATGGTATGCATACTTCAAAAGGTATTCAACAGGCACAGCACCTAACTCAAACACACTTGATACTCAGCAGCCAATTGCCAAGTTAAGTGGGAGTGTTTACACAGGGGAATTTATCAAAATATGGGCACCTATTGGTAAACTATAGTACTGGACACCAGCCTTACCCTCTGGTATGTTTTCTCGACAATGATCAGCTAAATTTCCTGATGAGGAATTTGACTTGGTAGTGGATAAAACCAAATCACTAAAAATGTGTGCCTGAAGTCCTTCTCAAGGTAAAATCGATGCCAGTAAATGGGTCTCTAGGAACGGGATTGGGAGACTCTTCCATAGATAAACTTGTCTTGGACAAGCAAATGCATACACATTGCGTTTTCCATTCCAATTCCCATTATAAATGAATATCTATATCTACAAAACTCTCCTTGGCTACTCACTCACTAATTTAGACCATTTCTATGACGACATACAATTCTCACTATATTAGAATAATTCTAGCACCTCCTCTGGCCTGTTGTCATTCCAATCTGTTGCTGGCTTTGACTGGAATTTACTACAAAAAATTTTTAAACTTGATAATTTTATATCTGTTATGGTTTTCAAAAGGTCTACTAATAAAGGCCTACCTATATTAGTCCCACATACAGGAAATTTGTGAACAGAACAAAAGAACCACCCAATTAAAATAACCAAAAGAATAAAAGCTATACAAACAGCATGTTATAAAAATTACACTATACACATGTTACTAAAATATAAATAAGATTGTTGTGTGCTTATGTATATGAATATACATGGTTGCTAAGGCTATAGCAACAGTTTTGTTTGTTTTACAAGTGCTTTCTGGCACTTCATAGGCTGTCACTGGAAATAAGAGACTGTTTTTAATGCCTTGCCTGGTAAAATACAGTTTATGAATGAATTTAAAACTGCATGCAATATACAAATGGTTTTGATGTATTAAATCTGAACGTACTTTTCTAAGGCCATCCGAACAGGTGGCAGTCCTCCACAGCTGTGCTTGTAAACAGTCTCCAGAATCTGGCAGCCATGGATCTAAATGGGACAAGAAACTAATTTAAGGTCCACATGCCACTGGTGTGATGTTAATTACTTGTCATACCATGAGCAACACTAGGTCACTAACCTTCTGAGATTTGATGGTCTCCACGACAACCATCACAGATGGGAAAAGCAACTGAAACTGATAGGCAGGAAAGAGAATAAGACAGTCACTCATCAAATCTGTATCAATCAGTTTTACAAATCTGAGCACCTACATTACACTGAATGTACACTACCTGTTCCAGCATGTAGTTTACGTGTGAAATAGAGAGATGTGGATCACCGAGAAACTGCAAAAACAAATTTAAAGAGACTAAATATCATGTGACAATGGTATTGATATCAAATATTCATCTTAAATGCCTAGACCTCCTGTTCAAGGTCCAATAAGGCTTGTCGGTAAGGCTGCAACATAGAATGCAGGCCAGTGCAGAACGCCCGCAAGTATATCCCATGAAGTCCGGTTTGGCTCAGCTGGTTTGAATAGTGCTCCTGGGTGACCAGACAGAAATTATAGACAATGAATAACACACTAAAAACCAAACACTTTTATTTAAGGAATTAAACATCACATACCTGTTGGTGGACGTGACCCGTGTGTTGCTCTATAAACTCTGTGAACCGCATGTAATCAGTGCCCATTTTACACAAACGGTTCAGGACGCCGGTTTCACTCGGATGGAGAAACGGCAGATCCTGGGAGACCTATAACAAAAAAACACTCTACGTGAACACCAAATGTGTCAGCTCCACACACACACTGTCTATTTCATCAGGTGCAATTATAGACTGAAATGTTTCCCACACAATGTATTTGAGGGGGTGCTTCCTTTAGTACTGTATACCACTTGCTATAACACACCTAATTCAGTTTCAAAAGGATGTGCCACGATAATGATATTAGCTAATAATGGCACTGAGGTGCAGGAAAAACATGACTGCAGACTACAGGACTGAAGAAAACGCAAAATGTATTGTGTGGGAAACAGAGATACTTCAGTCCGTAACTGCTCAACTAGAAAGTGCACCTGAACTGGAAATGAGTTAATCCATCATTTAAGTGATGAAGCCACTATTTCAGGACCTCTGCTTTCTATAGTGCCGTACATAGAACAGCAATTCAGAAACGATGCTAAAATATTAGCATGAGATATCTAAGATGAGGAATGAATGAATTGGCACCAGCTTGTAGGCGTGTAAAAACACGCGTGTATCAAAACAAACTTCCCAAATAGGTTCACGAGTTTTACTGGTCTGTGTCAGAACTGAATTTGGACTGTGTCCGTGTTTTAATACTATATTTAATATTTAATATTGCAGTGTTATTCCCCGCAGACAGCTAATGTTTGACAAAACATACCTGCAACCCATTCCGCTTATTCCACGTGAATATAGTGCCAGGATATCCACTTAAAGCAAGCAGCAGCTCGTGGATCATCGTTACAGGCGCCTGTTCAAAATATTAGAGGTTTTAAACCACAATAATGTCCATGATAACTGTCTCAGTGGCTAAAGCAACCAACAACACCGCCAAAAGCTCAGTGACGCCGGGAAATGAAGTTTTTTTCAGGATAAGGCTGGTAAATGTAGTTCTTTAGCTGGTATGTTGGGAAATGTAGTCCTTCGGTCCGAGGTGTCCTTAATGATGTTTTGGCTGGTACCTGTGATGTGAATCGACGAAAAGAAGCTCTTTGAAGGTCATCACGTTACGTATTGTATTTCATGACTTAGCCAGTGCTATTCTGTTGCTTATTTTACTCCGAATTTGTTCAAACTTGATAAATAATCAGCGGTTTATAAGTGAAACGACCAGTATTAGCCAGCATGCTAACGTGGCTCTGAAAGATTTGCTAACACTTTGAGTAGGTAAACCACAACTAACGACTCCTGGTTTGAAATTTTGCGGGTATAATTGAGACAAATTGTTGGGTCTGGGTTGAACTGAAGGTTTAAATATTGCTCGTTGCAGCTGTTTTTAACTGTAAATCGGATAGTAGGCTAGCCCAAAGCTAGCTTTAGTAAGAAACTACAGTGTTAAAGGGACACAAACTATATTGAGCTCACTGATTACTGTATGTGTCCTTGGACAGTCAGAGGTATTACTACTGCTACAGCTGGTCTAACAGGCGCTAGATAATTTCCATCTGATGTGTTGATGGTTTTTGCTGTCAGCAGATGCATGTAAACATGCCAGATATGCACTTTTCTCAGACCACAGGTTGAATGCATATAACACAAAAGGCATTTTGGTCTAGAGACCACACACACGCACATTTGTGTCACGCTTTGAATGTTTTGTCCTGTTCTCTTTTAGGGATGGCGGAGGGGAGTGGAGGGGATGTCTCTGAGTTCCTCAGTCAAAACCCCCACCTGGTCCAATGGGTAGAATCCTTAAGAGAGCATCATGAGACAGAAAATCAGTGGCTTGCCAGGCGAGAATTCATCCTTCGCAACATGCAGGACTTTCCTGCTATCGAGCCAGGGACCGTGAGCCCCAGTCTGGACAAACTTCTCTCTATGTCCAAAGCTTGGGCCAACCATGTGTTCCTGGGCTGCCAGTAAGTGCTCTGTCCTCATATCTACTATCTTCATCTCACCATACGGTTTTTATTGTCATTATGTGAGTGTTGTCAGTAAGATTTAGATTATGGACATGTGCTTGCACGGTAGATATCCCCAACCTGTGATGGAAAAGATGAAGGAGATGGCAGAGGGGATCACTGTGACCGGAACTTGTGTTCACAAGACAAGAGGTGAAATCATAGGAAAAGGGAAGAGGCCTTCTACTGCAGGTGAGATCGTCTGTGTGATTTTTCATATAATTAAAGGGTCCATAGTCTACATTTAGGCAGGGCTACACCTCTGCTGGCTGAATTTGAGTTGTACCTTATTTTCTAGAGATAAACTGTATGAACTGCGGTATAAACATGTTTGGGGGGGGGA
>JBBJLS010000041.1:22770709-22786766 GCA_037577275.1 Bryconaethiops microstoma | reverse complement strand
AAAAGCATTTGTTTCGCCCCCTCCACTTTTCTACCCAAAGATGTGTAGTAGAGAAACACACAAGACGGAGGGTATCTCTCTCTCTCTCTCTCTCTCTCTCTCTCTCTCTCTCTCTCTCTCTCTCTCTCTCTCTCTCTCTCTCTCACTGTTACTGTGTTTCTCTCTCATTTTATATTTTTGTCCCTTTAGAACAATCTCTTAAAGTAGAATTACCAGCCAACATTAATAATGGGATCACATGCAAAGTTAGTTAGGGCCAGCCTGCGGAATATGTACATGAATAGCGTTTTCTTGCTCTTCGTTTTTTTTCTTGATGTTCCCACATCACCACCCAAGAAAAAAAACCATTAATTTTCCATTTTTTTCTTCTTAGTCTGCTACCCCAAAGAGCCTTGGAGAAAAGTGCACATGTTTTTGCCAAAATGAAACCTATCTTTTATCTCTAAGCTGGAATATGAGGAGCACGGTAGGCTTTCCACGAGACTTCAGGCCCCTTAAATCATTTCAGCATGTGGAGCCACGGTGCTTGAGGAAGCTCAAATCCAGGCGTTGTCGCCAAGTTACGTAATGTGCAGTGCTTCAGCTCCCAAAGCATCCTGGCTATACCCAGCAATAAATAAACATGTTTATGATACAGTGGATTGAAGAATGCAAGAAAACATGAAAGCTTTTATACGAGTTTTATCAAATAACAACCCCTCGCCTTAATCACAGCAGCACAGATTCACAGCGTCCTATCCAGCAATTTTTTGAAATGCTTATGCTACAACTGCACAGAGACACAAGAGAAGAACCTCTCCAAAATACTTAGTACTAAATGCGTAGTACTAAATACACTATGCTATGTACACAAAATGCTGAGGTCAGTAACAGAGGTGAACAATACAAATATGTCCAGTTATACCTAAGCCAGTAGGAATTGTGTGATGTTGAAAGACTGAGTGAAGCTTTTCTTTTTTCAAGACTCAACACAAAGTGAAGGTCAGTGCACTAAAGACAGACCTGATGTGTCTTCAAAATCGATAGATTTGAGCCAGTCTGTTATGTTTGTTTTAAGCATTTCTAATATTTTCTTGTTATAAAATATTGAAAAAGCAGCGCATGAGGGTGGTCACAAACATCTGGTCTGTGGTGTGTACCAGTTTGTCCTTTCACAGCTGTGGTCAGACATGGTTTAGTTGGACCACACATAGTGCTTATAGGGTATTGATCAAATTACTTCAGTTCTACAGGGTATTCATTTATTCAATATCATTCGGTTGCCAGACTGTTGATTGGCTGTCTAAATGTCATTCCTTATGCATGCTACTAATGTCAGAGCTTCCTCATTAGTATTCAGTGTATTACAGTCAGTACACACACCCAAGTCTCGCAGTTCGTTCAATTGTGGGACACATTCACTTTCTTTTAAGTTGTCATTTAAAAAAAGATACTGCCAAAAGTACAGTTTGCTAATCACTTGATTACATCAGTATTGGTATCAAATATACTTTATAAAATACAGTATCTTGGTACTTGAATTTTCATACTACACAATATGCATCGTATTTAGTTTTGCCAATAAGTTACAATGAACAAAATGCACCAGAAAATCTGTAGAGCCAAATAAAAAATTTAAAAAAACATTTTTTTGGGGTAAGAATTGTTTAAGAAGTAATAGGCAAAATCGAACAAAATATTTTATTAAAAAATAATTTAATAAAATAGAATCTACTCAGCTACCATACAGGTTATGTGGTTACTAGATACTGGATGTTATTTACAGGCTCTTTGTAATTGCTTTAAATTTGTCTTTTTATATGATTCATGCAGTGCTGATGGTAAAAGCTTATGTAATGTAATTCATCACAGTAATGATAACATTGTTATATTGGCCGCTCTGTTCTGAGGTGTATTTGTTTGCCCACACAGCTGTTCTGGACGGCGTGGAGCGACTCACGGCCGAAGAGATGGATGAGCGGCGGCAGCAGAACATGGCTTACGAGTACCTGTGCCACCTGGAGGAGGCTAAACGGTAGGCCAGAAAGCACTGGGCACAGCTGACATAGGATCAGATCATTCCAACTGCACTAGAGCCACTGCTGTTCTAGTAGAGGCAGAAGTGCTTTCGCAGGATCATTACTAAAGACACCGTTGGCAGCAACATTGCCAGTTTTCACAACATGCCACCATAACTCATGACAGAACTCCTTCCTCTATAAAGCACAAAGAGGGACCATTCATGACTGTTCACTAGACACAGTCGATAGCTGATTGGTCGATAGTTTGGGTGGTTCAGGAGTATGCGATACACACAGATCCAGCATGGATGGACATCATCTCCAGTATTCGTAACATCAGCTACGTACCAGAGTGTAGCTATAAGCTACCTTTTGTATGTTAAGTCCCCAAAATGCATGGTTATGCATTGGGCACAGTGGTTACCAGCCCCATTCCTGGAGATTTACTTTCTTGCAGAGTCTAGTTCAGACCACAGTCTGCCACACCTGCTGCAGCTAATTAACTTCCTCAGAAGTTCTCGACTGGCTCACATGCATTAGTGTTATGCTGCTTTCAAGTGGTCTCCAGTTTCATGCCAGGCAAGACTGCATGAACACAAGTCAGATGATAAATTTGCCACCTAATTTGGTCAAGTTCAGTGATGTCAATGCTGTTTTTGTTATGGTGCTTGCAATGAAGCAAGCAGTCTGTAATGCGGCACACTTTGTGAATATGTTAAGTCGTAAGTATGCACGTGCACATGCACAGTTTGGCGCAGATTTGTGCAAAATGGTTCCAAAAATGGTAGATGCAACCTAGTTACTAAACTGCAATGGCTGTTTTACCTCTTCCATTTTTAGTTTGTCAACCACACAAACCACATGGTCATGTACGTCAGTTAAACAAACCTACAACCTGACTTGCAGTGGATATAGCAGTTAGATGGAGCTAGGTTCTATGGAAAGGAAGATCTCCAAGAGGGGGTTGGTGATCACTGTTTTAGCAGAGATGATGGTAATGATGCTGAATGTTTGACACGTCATGAACCAGCGTAATGTGCAGTTTTGCGGTAGGTCTTAGTAAGCAGATGGTGCCCTTTCAGTTGCAGATATCTCCAGGTAATCCATGAATCTGGCTTGATTGTGGCCAATTGTGGTGTGGTTACAGGAGGGAAAGCTTGTTTCTTTCAGAGGGAGTGGATCGCTAAAGTAAAGTACAGTTTTTTATGCATAATGTTGAAGATGAGGTGTTATTAAGCCATAGCAGTAGTGTGTGTTCTTGGTAGAGTGAGTCATTAACTGTGTCAGCAACCACTGATATTGTGAGGCACGGTCTGCCCTTGGTGTTGTGCAATATGTATTTTTCCAGTCTTCTGGAGAATGTTGAAGCTTCACACAGCTGTAGAGGCCTGGTGTGGAAAGACTGTAGTGTGTCAGCGCATGCTCATCCCTTACACACCCGTTACACACACACACACACGCGCGCGCATGCACACACGTACACAGTCTGGGTGCAAGAGGAAGTGACTCAGTCTCTGTTGATTTTCAGTATCTCTGTTTGTAGCCATGGAAACAGTTGGTTGTCATAGAGACTGGTTCCGGTGTAGGTCTCTATCTGTAAGTCTGTAATTGAGGTAGTGAGTGTGTAGGAGACTGAGATAAAAGAAAAGGGCTAATACTGTGGAATGCATATGGTGCCTGTCAGACAGAAACATTGCACAATCTATATTGCTGGTTTAATATTAGGATTTTATATTTTGTGATATAAAGATGCATTGGTCATGTTCTGCTTGTTTTGATGAGGTTTTTGTAGAGAACCTTACAAACTCAAATTTCTTTACAAGGGAGTCTTCTGATCTGTTAAATGCAATGCGGATAATGGTAAAATAAATTGAAAAAAAAACACGCAAGTGCCTCTATCATTGATGTATGCCATGTCATGATTACTTGATTAAAAATAATTTACCTAATTAAAAATTGATTATTTAAAAATGTATTTTTTCACTGAAAAAAACCCCACACCATCAGGTACACAGCGGCATGCATGTTTGTCCTTATAAATTTTATGTATATAAAATAAAATGTTTGGAGTTATAAATGATTTTTTATTTATTTTTTTAATTCATTGTCAAAATAATTACTAGATCACGTGATTATTGACAACACATGCCCCATATAAATGTATTTCATGCATTAAAGGCTAAAAACCTTTTAATACAATGTTTCTGGCTAAATGATAATTAAAATTTCATCTATATCTTCCAATTACGGAGCTTTTCCTAACATGAAATGCTTTGGACGGCTGGTTCCTATCACCACTTTTATAAACAAATGTGTGTTTCTCTTGAAAGTGATGTTTTACCTGTAACACACGCTGAATTACTTGATTTACAAATTTAATTATGAATTTGAAAATTCAGTGGAATTCCGCTTAAATTTAAAGTGCTTGTCAGTTTCTGTTGTCGCCCATATCTGCTCGTAATAATCATGTTCTGTAAACATTTCTCAGTATCAGTAAATGTGATCTTTGAAACATTGTCTGGCAACATTGTCTATTCAGGACGTTGCAAATCTCTACGTAACTTCCTGTACATTCTGCACCTTTTTTGCAAGAATTCTCACAATGAGCAGCAATAAGTCTGTCAAAATGTGACGTATCACCCTGAGTGACTTCACTGCTGTGCTATAGATCATGCCTGAGCGTGCGCTTTTGCCCTGAATGTGAGAGAAAGTGCCTTGAGTGTTTTGAAGGCTGTTAGCATTAGTGTCTGTGGAATGTACAGAGTATGTGCTTGTGCAAAGCTCTTGGCACGTGAGTATGAAAAGAATTTACCTGCAGTTATCTAACAAAAAGGGTGTCTAAATTTGGCAGCCATCAGGAGGGGGTGTAGTATTGTGCTGGGTATTTACGTCACACTGTCTGTGCTATTACCAGTGTTGATCACACAGCAGATATTTTACTGCTGAATATAAAGGTGTTCCAGCCACTCAGCATTCGGCACCACTAGTAAACTGATCACTGCCTGATCATCGGGAGTCATCTGCACCTGTTTCTTTTCTGGTTTCAGCATTACGTTCACTATATGCTTGAATGATTCATACGTAGGTCATTTAGTGGTTTAAACAAAAATGTTTGTCTGAAAGGTCAGGTTCAGGAACTGGACTGAAAATAGGAGCCCCTGCAAGTCCTTCAGGAAGCCTGGGGAACTGTTCAAGATAATATTAAAATACAAGAAAGTCTGTCTGTTCGTTAGGAAAGACGTGTGTGTGTGTGTGTGTGTGTGATATTGTGATATTGTGATATTGTGTTTTGTTTCAGAAGAGCCCACCTGTGCGGGGTTTCTTGTGTTGTTCTGTAATCCACTCCCGTCTATGTGTGTCCTAGAGGTGCTGTTGCGTCAGTTAGCTCCGCAATGCAAATTTCTCACCCTTATCATTTCTATTTCCATGCACTGATGCTGTTGTAGGCCCTACTGTTCAAGGTGTGAGCTATGGTATTCATTTCATGAAAGTAGCATTTGAATAATGTGTAGATATGAAGTTAAAATAAGATTATTCTTTTAAATAAGGAAAGAAACATTCAAAATCACGTGTGGCAGCACACTTTGAAATAATAGAGTAATCTCACCATAACACACTTTACAAATTGCCTGCAAATACTGCAAGTAATTTTTATTCCGCATGAAACACTGCACTAAACTGGACCAATGCTTCTCTCCTGGTAAAGAAACATACTATTAGAACGTGCTGGACTGACAGTGTCGCTATCACATATCTCAGTCACTGACATATGTCAGTCACAATACAAATAAATATTGTCATGTTGCCCAGCCCTATTGTCAGTGTTTGTGTGAAACATTGACAAAAAATTAATTTATTTGGGTTTTTTTCAAACTTTAAACCCCAGAAAAACTGCACTATTATAGTTCATCTTGATGTATATATCGTCATATCGCCCACACCTGCATTAGAAATAGAGCTGTGTCAGTGCTCTTTCTCTGGTATCCATGTTTTTAATTTCTTATGCCGTCAGTGTTTTTAGGTTTCAGGTTTACATCAGAGTGATTCACCTTAAAGGTCCACTATTAATCCTATGTTGGGGCTGCTGGCATGAGCGTTAAAAGATGTTACTTTTCTTTTCTCACCTTACAAGCTTCTGGGAAAGTTCCCATTAGGGTTAACCTCACAGTACCTGCCAATGCACTTTCATCTAGTATTTACTGGTTCCACATTAGGGCACGTGAAGATTGCACAAAAACACATTGCAGGAAAATAATTTTCAGAGCAGATGTTCCACAGAGAGCTGTTATTTATAATCCATGATGCCACCAGTTTTTTTTTTTTTTTTTTTCTTTTTGATCTAATGGCTTATGCAGAGAATGCCTGAAAATCCTAGTTTTCAGTAGCCTGTCTGGATCTTCTTTAGTCCTGTAGGAAAAGCGTCGGAAGGAGCTCCTCATGAAGCTGGTTGAGAGAATGCTCAAAGTATGTGTAGCAGGGCTGCCCTGAAGAAGAGCCCACAAGCTGAATTTGGGCCAGTTTGACCTGCCGTAAAGTTGCCTTGACTCTCCTCCCTCCTTGAAAACAAGCATAATTGTATGCAGTTTCTTGCTTTCAAAATTTCATTTCCTTATCTCACCACAAACAATGCACTTTGTTGCTTAAAGACAAAAAAAAGTTTTGGAATAGAGCTTATTCAATAAATACTACTTTAACACATCAGAAATTGCTGTTTTGCTGTGTGTAACACAAAACAACACCTTTCTATAAGTAGGTTTTTGATACACACTGGCATTGTGTGAGTGTGTGAGTGTGTGAGTGTGTGAGTGTGTGAGTGTGTGAGTGTGTGAGTGTGTGAGTGTGTGAGTGTGTGAGCGTGTGAGTGTGTGAGCGTGTGAGCGTGCGCGTGCGCACAAAGTGCAGTAGCAGAACGTGTGCACTGTAACATTAGCTCCGTTATTTCATTGCAGTGTGCCATACTGTGACTTCCTTTTATGCAGTCGCCATGTACCCTGAGCAGTAAAGAAATGGCTTCTTGAGCTTCTGAAGTGTGAAGCATGTTGAAAAGTTAATTTTGTAAATGCAGTGTGTAGCGTGTGGCCACCCAGCGCTGCTCGTCAGAGGATTACTCAAAACCTCTCATTTGCCCAATGTTGATAGCGGGTTTTCCAGCAGTAAGTGTGGAGGAGAGGAGAGGGTGCAGACACAGAGGCCTGGGAATGAGAGCTGAAACAGTGTGAGAAGTTAATGGGAAAAAAAAGATTGCATCGTCATTCCTTTTGTAAATTCTTAATTGCATTTGTAGTCTTCAGTTTGCAGGTGAGGCTCCATGACTTATTGTGAGCTGTGTGTCTCCTGACTAGTCTGAATGTATAAATTGGTCCAACCACCCTAAACAGATTGGGTCAAATCAGAACAGATTTTTTTAAAGGGCCCATATGCTGCATTTCTCCTGATGTTTGTATGCATGACCATGTTCCAAACGGTCTTTAACCCTACAAATCACTTTGAATGAGCTGGCTGTTTTTGTTACTTTGCCTTTAAGACTGCTATATGTAAATGGTGTGATCTGATTGTCTGCCTTGTTTGCGGCTCATTCAAATAGCAGTTTAGGCTGAAACACTGTTTTTAAGGTGAATGGGCTGGTCTCAAGTATGAGATCCATGAGCCCTTAAACCTATTTATTTTTGTAGTATATTGCACTATGTGGAAAATATAATTATAATATGACATTTTTCAATTCTGTGTAGGCCTGTTAGCAGGTGTAGCAGCAGGCGTGGCCAGTCTAACGATAAGAGAGGTCCGCGGTCTTTCATCACTCATGTTGGCCTTTGGCAAAGACCTAGGTTCTCTGTGGTTTTTCATGATGGTGGGTTTTTCTGAGGAACTTGTATTGCAAAGACTGGAGCAAAGAGCTCAGTTAAGAAAAAAAAGAAAAAGAAAAAAAAGCACTCACACATACCATTAAGACAGGGGGGAAAAAAATTATGTGGTAATGCGCTCGAGTCGTATTTTCCAGACATAACACACCACTGGGTCGTCTTAAAAATGAACAAAAACGTCTCATAATTCTTCATGTTGATCTTTTGAGGCAGAAAATGAACCACAGTCAGCATTACTAATACAGGAGAGCCCTGTTACTAATGCGCCGAAACACTTCTGCTTTTTGAAGGACTATGAACATAAAATCCTGAAACTAAAATACTGTTAAAGCAGCTCTAGGCTAGATTATTCTCCTGGGAGAGCTGAGCTGATGCTGGATATTTGATGATGTCTGATAAGAGAGGAATTCAGCTCCTAAGCACCACTATTTATTAATGTTATAAACAAGAAGCCTTTTTCTGCCTTAGCCGGCCTGTTTTTTCTCTCTTTTCTGTCATCTGCTGAAATCATTGCCCACCGTTCCTCCAATTGCAAGACCATTTTCATGTAATTTCCTGTTGTGCAGCAAGGCAGGCTTAAAGCTGGCTTCACTGTTGAACCCTCGACTCATAATGCAGAGGTTCTGGGCTCTATATTGCGGTGTCCTCTTGCTATGTTTTTATCACAACTCTCTGTTCAGTCACATTTCTGGACAAGCTATAGATTTTAATATGCCAAACAGTATCACTTTGAAGGGCCCATGGAAAACTGAATTTTGAATTCACTGCTTTTGTGATGTCAAAAAAACCAAAGCATTTATATAAATCTGCTCATTCAGCCTTCCACCCATATTCACACTGAAGTGCCTTCTGAATGAATCGGGTAGCCAATCAGAACAGAGACTGATTTACGAATGTCGGTCTCAAAGACACTACCTTTAAAATAATGTATATAAAAGTTTACAGACATGACTTTGTGTGTTTTATTGCTTTCATAATGCAGTTCTGCAAAATAAAGAAAAAAGTAAAACAAAGAAGCTTGAGTTTTGTCTCACATATGCTTTAATATCAGCAATGCATTACTGGTGTAATGAAAATGTGAAAAGTGAAGTTCAGCCCAGATTTTTCAGTTTTTGTCAGATTTATCAGTGTGTGTTTTTGTTCAGTCGGCCAGAAAGGGTTTCACAGTCCAGCTTGTTTGGTCATTTGTGTTCTGGTCGTTTCTGGAGAACTCTGGTTTGTTTAGCATTAAATTATGTGTTTGGCTGTCACAGCTGTCCACTCTTCTTCAGAATCTAACCAAGCCAGCTACATTGTGAAATGCAATCTTAATAAAGTTATCTAATGTTTGCCGAAGTTTGTTGGGTCAGAGCAGCGAGCTGCAGCTTAGCAGTGATTAGTTATTGTGGGAGAAAAAATCAACATTTAAAAAAAAATTTTTTTATCCCAAATAACACAGAACACTTCTCAACCAGTCAGATTGTGCTCTCAGAACCAACTACTATGAATCAATGCATGAATTTGAATCCGCAATTAAAGCATTTTAAAGCATTTGGTTAAGTGCTGCTTATCTATGATGGAACGTTAAAGAACCATTTTTGCTGAAAGGTGCATTTCTCTACACAAAACAGTTTCTTTTCATTTGCGTACATCTGAGGGATGTCTTGCTTGGTCCGGGTGGTTCATTATAATGACTCCTTGTCAACAGGTCTATAATAGGAAAGCAAACATTGTTCATGCAAAACAATGGTAACCTTAAACTTTTGGTAACTTCTTTTAACTTGACATCAGTGGTAAAGAAATGAATGTCAGTGAAGAATGGCTTTGAGTGTGTAAAGCCTGGCCTGGCTCCCTGAGGGGTGTGGTGGCTGGCTGGCTCACTCTCTAAAAAGCTCATGAGCATGCCCTCATGTTCCCTCTACTTACTGTAGATTCCAGTTTTTGATTGGAAAAGTTCCCTGGCCAATAGTGGACAATGTCCTGATAGGATATCATGATAAATGATGTTTTTCTGAGCAGGTCATAGGTGTTGTCAGTATGTAAAGAACTCTGACCAGTTTCATTAAAAAGAGATTTGGACTGAGCTGCTACATGGCGCTCCTGGTTGGTCAGGAGATTTAGCCCTGCTTGACTGGATGTAGTGCTGCACTAAATGTGAAACGAAAGTAACAAACCTACAAAGTTTTGATTCCTATTCTAACTAGACAAACCTCAGAAAAAGTAAAATATCATGATGTGTATTATGAGTGTCATCGTATTACTTATTGCTGAACGCTGCATGGAGATCTGCATTGCATGATGGTAAATGGTGTAGCCCAAGAGTGTGGGCAGCTGAGAAGCTTGCTTGGTTGTGCCTGGAGGAACCTGGTGGTTTGTCATGTGAGTGGCTATTTGCTGCAGTATCTCCTCTTCTCTTCTCTGGTGCTTACTTGTTCATTCTCCCCCAAACCTCTCCCTTGTTTCGGCAGGAAAGGGCACACGCCCTGTTGTTTGTCTTCCCCTCCCTTCATCCCCCTTTCCTTCCCTCCCTCCCTGCCCGCTGCTGCTGCTTTGGCAAGCAGTGGAATAATCTCTGACTGTGTTAAGCTGCTTGTCTGAAAGCACTGAGTGAGCTGATTAATGAAGTAAGAACCCAACAGTTTAAACTGAAGGCCTAAAAACTTCATTTTTTGATCATTTTGAAAGTTTGAAATATTGGTATGGATTATATATCTCTCGGCTGTTACCAGTTGTATCATTCACATTTCGGCCACTGTTTTGGGCTCGTTTTGGCCCCCCAAAAAATCCAGTTGACAGTTTTCCACATAGTCGATCAGCCAAGGCATGTTTGGTGTCCGTGTTTTGCTTCGTGTTTTGATCCTTTAGTTTAGTGCTACTGTTAATACAGCCCTAAAACAACTCTCCACATGCTTAAACTTCATCCAGCTCTTCATTAAGGTGGAGCAGTCTTGTGGATGTGGTTGACTTACTATGACCAGTAAAAATGAACAGAGCTTTCCTGTTGCATGCAGCTGCTTCAGAGAGCATCAGTGCATTAGTCAGTGTTGGTTTACCATTCGTTTTTATGTGTGATGGCGACTGATCACGTGATGACACTTCCGAATCAATTAATAGCCCTTGCTGCTCCTCAGCTGAAGAGCACTTGCTAAATCTGTTAAGCAGGATGTTTAGTTCCAGATGAGCAGGGAATGTCCGAGTGAGACTGTACACTTTCACTCTGTGGCTTTATACCATAAACTCATTGCTTAATAACCCCGTAAACTCAATTTGTTAAATGGTAGATGTGAGAGCTAAGGTTGTAAAACCAATTAATGGATTGTAATGCATTGATCTGGAATTCACATGTTTCAGTTTTGGAATCATATAAATGTTTTGTCAGAATGTGTTTCATTTCTTGAAAATCTGTTGTCTGTTCCACACTGTTTCTTGAATTTGTAATACATTGAATCCACATAAAACTGAGACGCAGTCCTGTGGCAGTAATGGATCCCGAGCTTCTGGAACTTCTGGAGTCTGGCATATCTTGGAATCCTTCACCACGTCACTCAAACTTTTTCCTGTTTCTTTTCCTTTTTTTTTTTTTTTTTGGTACACTCTCACTCTTTTTGTTTGTCTTTGTTCTCTTGCTGGTGTTTGGTGATTGTTATGACAGGGAGTTGAGGAAGAGCCTTTGTGAATTGTCAGGGCAATTTTGTGGTAATTCTCTCTCTCCTATTCATTTTCACTCGTGCACCTACACACAATATGGACCTTTTCTGCCCGGTCTCAGTGTCAGACCAGGGGCCGAGCTGAATCAGAGACAGAGAGGGACGCGCGGGCGGACACGGAGAGAGAGAGAGAGGGAGGGAGAGACACGGAGAGACAGAGAGAGAGAGAGAGAGAGAGAGAGAGAGAGAGACGGAAAGACAGAAAGACAGAGAGAGAGAGACATGGAAAGACGGAGAAAGAGAGAGAGACATGGAAAGACGGAGAGAGAGAGCGAGAGAGACACTGAGAGAGACAGAGATTGAGTGCCAGACAGACAGACAGAGACAGACAGAGACAGACTGCCAGAACAGGTGTGCCTTTACCTCCGAATTTTACTGTAGGCTGATAAGTTCCACCACACATTTGCCTCTGCTCACAGTTTGGCACTTAGGTAAACACGGGCACTCCTAGAAACATCAGCACAGACAGACACCCTGAACTTCACATAACAGGGGCATTAGCATTCATTAGTGTATCATGATGGATCGTGCTGATTCTATTGCATCAATTTTAGAATGTTTAAATCTGATGTAATTGATGTAATTATGGTCATCTTCGAAGCCTTAGCTCACATTTTGGCCAAAATAAAGTTTACCAGCTGTTTTAAGTATTACAAAATCCAAATCCATTGCTTGATATATTTCTTGTATTGTCTATATGTAGAATACAACCCTGTATGTATAATGTAGACTACCGTATAAGTAGTTCCTCTGGTCACATATGTATTTTGAGTGCATAAAATGACCGTGTGTACCTTTTTTTATACCAGTTTTATATACCACTTGTAGTGAAGCATAGCAAGGTAATCCAATTGAATCCTGGTGAATATTGAGATTTCATAATAAATCCGAATCATAGACCAGATGTTTACACCCTTAAGACAACCCTCTTTGTTGGGCAATGTCCTCAGATTATTTCGCCTTTTGCTCACACTTTCACTATGAGTACATAATAAGTAGCTGCATTTATAGTCTCAGTCTCAGCTCCCTGCCCCCTCAGTGGGAGCTGAGCTCTGATTGGTGGAGGGAGCGTTTGCTTTGAAGTCCTTTTGTGTAAGCACGGATATGACTGTTTGTGGTCTGCAGCTGTTGAGAGCTGAGGAACTGAATGGAAAGACTATACCGGCGGTACTGTGTGGTTACATTTGTGGGCATTGAGATCCTTGAGGTCTGACCTGCGAGCTTGGCCTCTGGACTGAGCCTGTGTTGATGGCGAGTGTTGTTGCAGGACCCTTGTCTCTGTATGCTGTGTGATACACTGTATGGACAAAAGTATTGGGGCACACCTGTTTTTCATGGTTTGAGCTAGGCCTCTTACTTCCATTGAAGGGCAATCTTAATGCTTCAAAATACCAAGACATTTTGGACAACACCATGCTTCCAACTTTTGGGGAAGGTCCTTTTCTATTCCAGCATGACTGTCCGTAAAGACGTGGCTGGATGAGTTCAGTGTTTAAGAACTTGACTTGCCCGCACAGAGCTCTGACCTCAACCCCATCCAACACCTTTAGGATAAACTGGAATGGAGATTGTGAGAAAGGCTTTCTCGTCCAACATCAGTGCCTGCCCTCATAAATGCTTTACAGAATAAATGAGCACAAATTCCCACAGAAACTCCAAAATCTTGTGGAAAGCCTTCCAAGAAGAGTGGAAGCTGTTATAGCTGCAAAGGGGGGGACCAACTTCGTATTAAAGCTTTTGTATTTAAATGCAATGTCATTAAATTTGGTGTAATGGTCAGGCGTCCCAAAACTTTTGTCCATATAACGTATGATAAATTTGGAGAGCGGCTCCGCGTTTCTTCCTCCACAGACACTGATCTTGCGCCGGCCACTTCCTATTGGATTGACCTCCGAACTTCATGGCTTGTGGGTTTCCTGTCACATGAAAAGAAAGTCTGTCTGCTCGGTTGTTCTTTCACAGCATCTCCGGTTTCACACCTTTTCTGCACAATAGGGGTGATAGACACACTAAAAACTTTGATATTATTATGCTAAATTGTATCATAAGCTGTTCTGAGCATAATGTGGGTTAAGTTTATGTTACTATGGGCATTTCCCAGACTCCCCAGTGGTGAGACCGGCTTCAAAGTCTTTGCAACTTTGAATCCTGACCATACCAGGAGTCCTATTAGTTTAACTGGATACAGAAACATTACTGGATACAGAAACTTCTCATGGATTGCACTGTACAGTGCAGAACCAACAAAGCATACTTCAGATGCATGGCATGCTGACAGTGTCATCCATGTGACAGGCTGTTTCAGTATTTTATTGTCAGTTAATCATTTGGAACATCACCCTCATCTTCAGCTGTCAGTATTCCAAATCATTATTTGACAAACTGTATTTATGTTTTACTGTCAATTGTTTGTAACATTACTCATAACTTCATCTTTGTCCAAGTTATTGAGAGTAAAAAACTGAAATACATTGTTAATTAATGATTTGGAACATATATAAGATAAGGGTAATGTTCCAAATCATTAATTGACACTGTATTTCAGTCTTTTACTGTCAATCATTTGGACAGAGATGAAGATAACTGATGTTACAAATGATTGACAGACTGTGTTTCAGTCTTTTACTGTCAATCATTCTCAACATTAACACACCTGAAGGTAATGGTCATGTATCGATGATTAATTGACAATATGTCAGTCTTTTCCCATGAATCAATCATTTGGAACATTGACATAGCTGAAGATTTCAAAATTCATTGGACTATGCCTTCACACTAAGGAGAAGGTAGGAAGAACTGGTCCCATATAAGTGTGGAAAATTTCAAATGTCATGATATTCTTTTTTTTTTTTTTTTTGTCCAACCTGAAGGTCAGGAAAAAAAACTTTGTGACGTAGCATTGGTTGTGACCCCTGAAATGTTTCCTCGTGCTGGAATTTAATAGTCGACGTTCTCCAGCCCCGTTCACAGCGGTGACTAATTGGTGGGTGTGTATGTGGTGTGTGTTCAGCCGGGCGTGTCCCTGATAAAGAGCCATTAGTGAGTGAATGTCAGTGTTGGAGAGTAAAAGGACGACTGTTTCTCAAAGCCTTTAGTCCAGGAGCACCAACGCTGACCACCGTCCCTCTCAATACAGAGTTTGTGTGGGGGCCATGGTGCATGGAGACTTTCTGGGTGGGGGCCTGGGGCCCTGAGAGGGAGCTCGGCATAACGCTGCTTTATGTGTAAAGTGTGTGTCTGTGTGAGAGAGAAGGCCTGTTTGTCTGTGCTGAACTGTACTTGTTAGCACTAGCCAGAGCCATTGCTTCTGCCAGTCTGGAAGCAAAGTGTATCAGGCAGTTGCTGTAACTGGTGTGAAGCTGCAGTAACTGCCCAAACAAGCTTCAGCAGTATTATCCTCTCAGGTAGGGAGGGGAGGATCTCTCATCAGCAGAAGAACGAGAAACAGAATACTTTGCATTTCTAGAGATGGAGTGACATGTTTGTTGCTCCGAGTAGAGGTTGCACTGTTGATGATCACCAATGCCTGTGTAGGAAAATTAGGTTAAAGGGATTATTTGGTGAAAAATATGTTTTTATTTTACACTCGTCCTCGTGTTTTGGCGGAAGTGACCTTTTTTTGTTCCATTCATCCAGCAGGTGCATTGTTGCCGAATCCCTTTAGAATTGGTTACACAGCCAAACACACTCTTTAAAGGATTAAAGGAGGGGCCCATAAAAAAAAACTTAAACACTTACACTTATCTCTTATCTCTGATGCTTGGGTCGGCCCCTAACCCTACTGGTTGATCCACGGGTGGGAGGGGTTTGACTTATTAGAAAAGTTTGTGTGTCAAAAAGTAACAAAGCAGCGTTCCGACTAAATTGTATTTAACTTACAGAAACTGTATGTGTTGGATTGGGGTCAGGTTAATATGTATATTTTTTTGGGGTCAGGTGGGATGGGTTGGCTTTTATAACGGGTCAGGTGGGTTCTTCAGCTGATGCATACTCAGTGTACCGTGTGTAGCTAACAAGTGGTGAAAGCTTATACCCTACCAGTTAGTACCTCAGACTGAAATCCTAAGCACTCACTTTTCTGAAACTGTGTGAAATTGCTAAGTAGCATCTAACAGACCTCTTGATGTATATTCTGACACTATATGATGCACTGTTACAGTGGGGCAAAAAAGTATTTAGTCAGCCACCAATTGTGCATGTTCTCCCACTTAAAACGATGAGAGGCCTGTAATTTTCATCATAGGTAAACCTCAACTATGACAGACAAAATGAGAAAAAATCCAGAAAATCACATTGTCTGATTTTTAAAGAATTTATTTGCAAATTATGGTGGAAAGTATTTGGTCAATAACAAAAGTTCATCTTAATACTTTGTTATATACCCTTTGTTGGCAATGACAGAGGTCAAACATTTTCTGTAAGTCTTCACAAGATTTTCACACACTGTTGCTGGTATTTTGGCCCATTCCTCCATGCAGATCTCCTCTAGAGCAGTGATGTTTTGGGGCTG
>JBBJLS010000041.1:22744935-22763319 GCA_037577275.1 Bryconaethiops microstoma | reverse complement strand
AAGATGTTTTTGTTTGTGTGTGTGTGTGTGTGTGTGTGTGTGTGTGTGTGTGTGTGTGTGTGTTTGTGTAGTGTTGCAGGCTGTAGACAGAATAAATGCGGCCATTAGAAAGGGTGTGGCCGAGGAGACGGTGAATGAACTGATGAACCCGGAGGCTCAGCTGCCACAAGTCTATCAGAGTGCTGCAGGACTCTACCAGAGAGAGCTCTCCAGCCTACAGCAGCAAAGTCCTGAGGTCTGAAAACACACACTTGGGTTTGGTTTTGTACACTGTGAAGAAATTAGAGTGGCGCTTATGTCCTGTACATACATGGCTGTATGTATTATATAGTTATGTCACAGCCCACATGCATCAGTGACTTCATACTAACCACTGCATACCAGGAACACCTCACAAGACCTGCTTTTTTCGAGATGCTCTGACTCAGTGTGTAATTTTCAAATCCTCATTTTAAACATAGTCATTTATGCATACAAGTTTGGCTTTTTCAGGTTTACAAAAGAGTACAAAAGCAACAACACATACACAAACATGGGCCTCATCCATACTTATCCTGATGCTTTTTTCTCTGTTAAAAAAAAAAAAAATCCAGTGAAAACAAATGGAAAACATTCAAATGAGCATTCCAGCCCAGCAAGGAACTTTAACAACTCATGAAATTTGACGTCCGATGCCTCAAGAAAGACTATGGGCATGAATACTCTGCAAATAGAGCGAAGCTGAAGCAAAGATTTTGGCTTCGAGCTGCAAACATGATCTGCTTTGACTTTGTGGGCATGAGACCTCAATAATTCCATATTTCACACAGATTCAAAGTCTTGATAGAAAATGATTAAAAAAACCCCCATTTGAATAAGATTCAGTTCTGTTAGACTGATTTTTCGATGTTGTACCTGGTGGGGCAGGGCTCTCTCTCACACCCGGAGCTTCTGGTTGCTGTGGAGATGCTGTCCTCAGTGGTACTGATAAACGAGGCTCTGGACGTGGGAGACCGAGCAGCCGTGTGGAAGCAGCTGAGCAGCTCCGTCACCGGCCTGAGCAACGTGGAGGACGAGTATGCACAGAGGTGAGAGACCCCTGGAGCCAGACACGCGT
Organism: Bryconaethiops microstoma; assembly: GCA_037577275.1. Classification (NCBI taxonomy): domain Eukaryota; kingdom Metazoa; phylum Chordata; class Actinopteri; order Characiformes; family Alestidae; genus Bryconaethiops; species Bryconaethiops microstoma. The sequence continues at coordinate 22,762,223 of JBBJLS010000041.1, read as the reverse complement.
AAAAGAATTCGAGGTCAAGTGCTCGAGAGACAGTCGGGAGTCTGCCGGAAGAAATAATGTGAGCTCCTGACAGAATAATAAAAATAAAATATTTGGCAGGAACTGAAATCGACTGCATTTGTGTAAGACTCCAGCTAAATCTCAAGTGGCAGCAATTATGAGCCCAAACAGCCTCAAGTGCCCTTTTTGCTTGATTACTCAAGTGTGATGTGGGTCCTCATGTCTGTGCTTAACATCTGCCAGGGCCTGAGTTCATAGTTATTGTACAGACTTTTAGAATTAAGTGACTGTGACATTGAAATTCATGTCATCACATGTCATAACACCACACAAGGTGAGATATTATGCTATTAAAATAAATGCAGCTTCAGTATTAAGGCTAGTAACAAATTAGGACTTGTATTAACACTATCCACCAGCTAAGGCAAATTAGTATGTCTGCCTTTTTTCAAACTAGTCTGCTGGTTCATTTTGAGTAGGTTTATATATTCAGGAAACCATACTGGGGATGTGAAACCATTTGATTCAGACAGTGCTTGCCAGAATTACACCTTTTGCACTGCTCTAATTATGGGTATTTAAATTATGGGTGTAAATCTCTGACCTCACAACAATGTGCTTAGAATTAGTAAGTGATTCATAAAATCTCATATTTCACCACTATTGTTTTGGTATGATTTATTGTTATTTTAAATCAGGCATGGTATTTAAAGTAAAAATACTGTGACTGAAAATTGCTCGTCTCTTGCACCTCCTGCTTGTTCACTACCAGAATTTGGACCTTCCTGTGATGTTAAACAACTAAAGACGAAGAAAGACTAACAAACATGCTGTCTTTTATTAAAAAATACACAAGGCTTAATGTTCATGTTAGAAAATATGCTGAAAATGTTATTGGCACCAAAAGTCCCATATTATTTTGATGAGTTATAATCTGAGCTAACTTTTCAAAATTGATGTAGTTGATTTGGCAGCTTGAATTTGATGGGTCTTACACCTCTAGGACATGGAGCTTCTGTCAGGGTGTTGCAGAGTTTGTTGTGTCGATACCTGTGTGTCTTTACTAATATGGCTTTGTGTACAGATACATGGACGAGCTGATGCGTCTCAAGGCTGCAGCGAGAGAGGAGGGCAGCGATTATCTGACTTGGAACGACATCCAGGCCACTGTGGACCAGGTCAACAGCACGGTCCAGGAGGAGCACGAGAGTGAGTCAGACACACACTAAATTTATGGTTTATGTTCATATTAGAAGGCTGACGTGACACATGCGATTTCTGGTTAAAACGTGACCTGAAATGTAAAGAAATTAGTCCGACTAAACTGTCCAGACCAATTCTACATAGACAAACATGAATGTGAATCATAACAGAAAGACCAGATCTGAGGAAAACATTGGAATCCAGCAACAAAGCTCGTACTATGAAAGGAGCCCATGAGTTGATAAAGTTTAGTGTCACACTAAGAAAGTTTCTTCTGACATTCCGCTGCCTTGTGCATCCAGGAATCGCTGCTATCGGTCTGATCAACGAGGCCTTGGATGTGGGTGACCCAAAGAAGACACTGGAAGCTTTGCAGCACCCTGCAGCCAAGCTCACAGATGTGGATCCATCAATAGCTCAGCATTATTTCGACAAGCTCCTGGAGGCACGGAGGGAGAAGGCACACGTATGTTCTTGTGATGGTCCTGGGTGTACCGTATATTTTGGCTGTCCTAACAAAAGCATGTATTTCCATAACAATTACTATGAAAGAAGAAATAAAAACATTAATCACAATGTGAGTCAATGTAGGATTATAGCTAATCTATTCATTTACTGGTCTATTTAAAAAAGAAACATTTACACCAGCAGGTGTTTTCAAATACAACTGATCTTGTTTTTGACTTGATGATGTAAGATAACTAATCTAGTAGAAACTTGTTTTAAGAAAGCTTAACATGTGAAACTTCCTCACTATATTGGCAAATCATAGTGTTTGATTTTTACTTTTGTTAGTTTTGTTTTTATTTTTTGCCCTGTATGAGTTTCGTTTCGACAGCGATGATGGCGCTTCCTCAAAATCACTCTACTGTCCTACCGGCAAGAAGTTTTGCATTACACCATAAAGCAATGATGTTTGCATATATTTGAGAGGTGAATATCTTGGCCTTATTTATGGTTTTCCATTCACCGTGGTTGGGCTGCTCTCTCTGAGCGCTGCCGTTCATGTGATTCAGTGCCTCATGACCTCAGCCAGATGACATCATTAATACTCACCCTGTCATGTTTTTTCTCACCCACCCACCTCTGGGTTCTAGTGTAGTTTTGTGTCCTTATTTGGCCTTATTCCATTTCCAATACTTTGAAAAACCCTCGAAGAAAATGTCTGGGCTGTCTTCTAGTGCTTAATTTCTGCTGTAGATGAACTGTTCAAGAACCTTTCCTTTATGAGTAAGATGCAACATCCTTTGGGGTTTAATAATCCCTGACTGATGTTCAGATAAAACTGTGAGCATGAAAGGTTGATGGGCACTGAGCAGCTTTTGATGTTTTCACTTGAATTCTTTGCTCTTTGGCCGTCACTGCCGGTGAAACTGAAACTATGCGAGTTTAGTGTTGAAAGTTGTTTTCCCTCCTTATCTTAGTGATGGGACTGAGAGTGCCAGCCTATCAGCAAGCCTGAATGAGAATCTTTTCATCAGTGCGGCTATTTAAAGAAACTGCTCAGTTAGAAAAACCCATTGCTCACAATAAATGGAAATGAAGAGCCACCAGTTAGGATTCCAAGAATGGCATCATGCAGACTTGTTCCTGCTGGTCAGATAGACATGTTTGATCAAAACTCTGCCAGGCTGCAGCCGTACTGGTCTTTTCCAAGCTGCTTATTTGGAAGCCTTTTTTTGGGTTGTTGTTTATAATCTACCCTTGTAGACTCATCCTCAGCTGCGGATCAGCTTTCAACTATGATTTCCATCTTCTGTGTACATGTGCCTGAAATTCGAGTCCTAATTGTTTTCATGGCCCATTTCTGAATCATGCTGGACTCAAAATGGCTATGAAAACAAAGCCCTTCCTTCATGGGGCGCTTTTCACAACAGTAGGAAATAACAGGCCGATGACTCCATTGCTGCCTTAAATGGGCAAAACTTTGCTTCTCGTGTGTTTTTAGACCCTGAGCTCACTTCGAGCGGTGGTCCCTGGCTCTGATGCAAACGTAGATGTCTCCACATGTGTTGTAGACAGAGGAAGTGCTTATGGAAGGAAGTTCCTGGATTTTTATCTTTGCAAAGTCATGTGCGGGGCAGCAGAGGGAAGCGAGAAGATGTGAGAAATTCAGATGCTGTCAGACGGGAGCAGGTGGAGAGCAGGCCGTCGTCTGGCACTTCAGTAGTTAGGCCGTTCTGGGATAAAATTAGAAATGCCATCGGAGACCATTGCGTGTCTGTCTTTCAGTAGCAAGTCTCTGAGATCATTGTAATGAAAATAGCCATTTATTCTGTGCGACCATATACACAGTACTGTGCAAAAGACTTAGACACCTGCAAAAATGATATTTAAGACCTGTTTAACTGAGTAGTACATCCTTTCAAAAGTTAATATTAGAACATCTACAAATTACACAGGAACTAGTGTAACATCTACAGAAAAACACAGGAAATAGTGATTTTATGTATCTCTGTGGAGTTGTTTTATGATTCCCAGACATTTTCTCATGGAAACGCAGTATTACATTGTAGTTCTCATCAAATACCTCAAATTAGTTCAATCAGTACTTCATTGGATTAAATCAGGAGCTTCTGATGAAGTTTCACAGATCCATACATAGGCATCGAGGTTCTGTGTTCTAACCAGCCCACAAAACTTCAAGTACTTTTTACAAACAAAACAGATCTTGATATTATTTAATGCGTTCTTATTTGTTCGCGTTTGTTCTAATGTTAACTTGTGCATTAGCTGACAGAAAGTCGCACACTGCTCAGATAAATGGCGTTAAACAGTTTGCACAGGAGCCTAAGACTTTTGCACAGTCCTGTATATTGAGTAATAATCCTCCTGATATAGTGAAGTGAGTTGTAAAGCTGTTGCTGAACTGCTGTCAAGCTTATAACCACATCTAATGGGTCTACGTTTATAGCTGTAAGGTTTAGACTAGAATAAGTTGCTTTAATGTTGTGATATCATGCCATGGCAGGCCCTGGAGAGACAAAAACGCGATCTTAGAGGTTTCACCACACCCTGTTTCACTTCCTCAATTATGATTGGCAGTCAGCAGTGCTAACTTTTTTTTTTTTTTTGGTTACACCACTAAGCACACCACATCTCTGCCTTTGGCCTTATTTGTACGAGAACTTGTCATTCTTATGCTAAGAGTTAATGCAGAGTTAGAGAAGCCAATGACAGGCTTGTTCATGCTGTTACAACACAAGAAAGAAGTTCAAGAAAGTTTCTCTGTATTTAACAGCTCGCCACACCCTCAGGTTTGGTGTCGGGCTTCAGCGTGTTGAGAGGTACAAAGAAGGCCCTGTGCTCACAGCCAATTAGCACAGAGAGCAGCTCACTCCGGAAACAGCCCTCAGCATGCGTGCTGCGGCTGCAAGAGGGGAAGTGGTTCCATCTGGTGGTAGAAATGCACCACGTCCAACACTGCAGCCACATCAGACATGTTTTTTATCTCAACTGACATCAGCCCTTTCAGTCTTCTCTTATTTATGGCTCTCAACTTTCCATCCAGGGAGAATTTATCTGGTTCCTCAATCGTCCCTTGCTGTTTGCGGAGCACAGGCAGGCGTGCAGACCTGACATCATGTGGTTCTAATGCACAATTGGATTTCATTTAATAACACTTAACCGTCTCAAGGGTTTATTGGTATCACAAGTGCTGGTCTTTCGCTTTGAAAATGTCTTTGATCAGATATCCGATTTAACTCACTTTTGGTCACAGCAGTTATGGGTGAGTGTATAAACTGAACACCTTTGAAGAGATTATTGTGCGTCCTCTAGTGTTCACGGTGGAACATTGCTCAGGGTTGCCAGTTCAGTTTTGGGCTTTTCTCAAGCTCAAATTCTCAAGACAGCTGGTTATGCTTTGTTAAAAATTACAAATAGCCGATACTGTTGGAAAATCGGGAAACTAGCCAGTAGAAACAGTTTCCTCGATTTTTACTTTTACCCAGCTTGCAACACTCCTATAATTCGTATTATCTTTTTGCTTTGGTTTGGTGTGTTTGGAGCTTGGTTAGAAAAAAAAATGTGGGGCAGCTGCAGAACCCTGAAGGCTAGTTTGAGAATCTTAAGTGTAGATGCAAATGACTAAGCTTTAGGTTGAAATTAGTGTTTTTGTAAGAGCAGATGTGCACTTGGACAGTGTAGAACAATGGATAAGTGCATGCAGTATTGAAAATCTCACTCCACCCTCCTGAAACTCTCTAGTGACCTCACCAAACTTGGCAACCTTGCATTCCTTTAGTGAATAGTGAATTTTCACCCTATGTTTTGTATCTTTTGTAGATGTCTGCTGAAAGTCTGCTTTCCACCCAGTGTCTTAACGCCACAGCACATTATTTTAAATAGTAGTAGACTTGAGATGTGATTGAAATGCCAAGTTTTCTACAAAATGCTAAGAATGCTTTGAAATGGAATGAAAACGGTCCTTGTTTTGAAACTGTGTTTTCTGTTTGTGTAGGAGACCCGGGATCCATCAGCTGTCCTGTGGTTGGATGAGATTCAGGAGGCTATCTTGAGAGCCAACAAGGACACAGAAGAGGCCCAGCAGTGTAAGGAGGATGCTTTTGAACTAGCTTTTACTAACTGGCATCATTGTCGTCGCTTTCTTTTCTTATTTTATTTAATTATTATTTTGAAAAAAGCAGTCTTCACAAGTCTGTACACTATGTGACATGTTTTCTTCCCATTTGACAGTCTCTCAGGCGATCCAGTCCATTAATGAGGCTGTGGACAGCGGGGATGCAGCCCAAACGCTGGCAGCCTTGCGTGCACCTGGTGCCAGTCTGTATGGGGTGACCCCAGAGTGTGCCCCGACCTACCAGCAAGACTTGGCCAGAATCAAGGAGGACAAAAAGGAGGGTAAGAGTGACATGCTTGGCGAACGGTGGTTTTGGAATAAGAATGTCTTAGTATTTCTACTGATTGGGCTGATCTGGTATTCCTCAGGTGATAATGGCAGTGAGTGGATGCAGCACTGGGTGAAGGGGGGCCATAACTATTACTACAACTTGAAAACCAAAGAGGGAACTTGGGACGAGCCTGCTGATTTTGTTCAGAACAACACACAGCTAAACAAGGATGAGATCCAGGTGGGTACAGAGAAGAAACCTGTGAGAAGATGCTCTCGTATGCTCTTAATTTTACAGACTTTTCTGTTCTCTTAGTTCGTGATTGTGGGAGTCGGGCTGGGTAATAAACTAATTTGTCAGATGTTGCCAATGACTGATGAGTAACTCAGTGGTTTATTTTCGCTATTTCATTCTCACTGTTTTTGACAAAAGTCTTTTAAGCCAGTGGACTATTACAGATCATTATTGGTAACATTTCCCACTATCTCAACTGAAGAGTTTCTCAGAATACAGCATAGTTTGAAAAAAAAAAAAAAAAAAATTTCAAACATGATTAATTGCATTTCCTTGGGGTCCTGGGAGTAATTTTCATTTTTACACGTTCTGTTCAGTGATTTATTTTCTGTCTGAATTGGACACGTCAGTGCATTTCTCCTTTGAGAAAACTAAAGGTCAAATTACTTTTGCTCTTTTTCACCAAACTGTGGTGCTCTGAAACATTTTGTGCTGTCTGAATAAACATCCAGGATTTTCCAGCCTGATGTCGCCTTGGGTTGCAGTAAAAGGTTTTTGAAGGTCTATTTAGTCTCTTAACAAGTGTATCCCAAATCATGAAATGGTGGGTGCTCAAAAAAAAAAGTCTTGAGTAGTTAAAGAGAGTTAATAAAAAGTCACTCAGGTCCTGCAGAACTATCAAAATGGCCATTGATTAAGTATTTATACTCACTTATACACAATATCATCAAATATTAAATAACAATTAATCGTTTCACTGTCAGTTAGACATATTAAATGCTAACAAATTGTGTAACAGATATCTGGGTTTGTAGAAAATAGTCACTAATTTTAATTTTACTGCTGTCTGGATGGAATTTATGGGTGACTTCTAAATAATAATACATTCTTTTTTATATATATATATATATATATATATAAAATAATTGTTAAACATTGTCCAGCATTATGTAGTACCCTTTTTGATATTAAAGAATGGGGAGACTCAAATTTGGTTGCTGTCCTGTGCAGTTACCAGTTCGAAGAATGACTTCGTCTCTGTCAACTTCCCTGTTTCTGTTCGTTCCCAGTCTGTTGTATCCGGAGTAACTGCAGCCTACAACCGCGAGCAGCTTTGGTTGGCCAATGAGAGTCTGATTGCCAAGCTACAGGCACGTTGCCGTGGTTACCTGGTGAGGCGGGGTCTGAAAGAGCGTCTCAGCTTCTTGAAAGACCAGGACCCGGCCATCAAATGCATCCAAGTGAGTCCAGCGCTTTAATCTGCTGACACCATAGAAAAGCTTGCAGGACGTCGGGGGATTTATTTTTGCTGAACTTGCATCTAGCAATGGTAGAAATAAAACACAGTACTTGCCTATGAGGTTATTACAGTTTAGGTTTTTTAAATTTAGCTATTTATTTATTTTTCTGTTATATACAAGGCCATTAAGTTTGATATATATATACATATTTTTTTGTAAGCTTGCTTTAGTTTTAGCCTTATAGCAAATATTTTGTTGGGAAGTGGGATGTTTCTGAAAATGTCCATACTTCTAATCAGTTATGAAATATTTTTTGAATATTTTCACGTTTTCTCAGTGCTAAATTACCAAGAGATCCACTTCGAACATACTGAAATCACTAAAGCTAAAACTTTTTCCTCTGACATACAGTTCAGTTTTCATTCCTGTTATGCTTTGTTTTGATTAGAAAAATTCCTTTATTTTTTATCAAGGTTAACAAGTATGATTTTTTTTCCTGCTAGTTTTTATTTTAGTAATAGTTATTGTTAATAATAATAACCCTGGCTCCTGTAAAATGTTCATGTGTTGTTAATGGTGAAGAGGTTTTATGGTCTGCTCTCCTGGTTGAATGTGATCTACAGGCCCACTGGAAGGGCTTCAAAGAGAGGAAGGCATTTAATGAAAGAAAGCAATTCCTGAAGGATCACACTGAAGATGCTGTGAAGGTATGTAGCCATGAGGTTCTGAATGAGGTGAAAGATACTGAAGGATGAGTCAGTGCTTCATGTTTATATCTGTATCAATGCATTCATAACATCCTCAGATCCAGTCCATGGTTAGGATGCACCAGGCTCGCAAAAAATACAGAGACCGACTCAAGTATTTCAAAGACCATGTGAGTAACTATTTCTTTACCCTTCATATTTTTCCCCACATGATTCCGTTTGCAGAATGATTGTTGTGTTGTTTAGCCTTGCATAGTGATTTATCTGTATTTGTTTTTCTTGAATTTGTGTTAAAATACTAGATTGATGATGTGGTGAAGATCCAAGCTTTCATCCGAGCCAATAAAGCAAGGGACGACTACAAGACACTCAGTAAGGACAATCTTCTGTAGTATTCTAATATCCAGCTAACCAGGTCTTCTCCATAAAGGGTTTATTATATGTTTGTGTACACACATATATGTATGCGTATATAGCTGCCATACATACACTATATGGACAAAAATATTGGGACACACCTCTTAATTATTGAATTCAGGTTGCCCCTTACTTCCACTAAAGGCTTCAGCAGACCAAGACATTTTGTACAGCACCATGCTTCCAACGTTGTGGACACAGTTTTGGGAAGAACCCTTTCTATTCCAGCATGACTGTGCCCCAGGTCCATAAAGACATGGCTGGATGAGTTTGTTGTGGAAGAACTTGACTGGCCCCTACAGAGTCCTGACCTCAACCCCATCCAACACCTTTGTGATGAACTGGAATGGAGATTGTGAGCCAGGCCTTCGCGTCCAACATCAGTGCCTGACTTCATAAATGCTCTACAGAATGAACGGGGACAGAAACTCCAAAATCTTGTGGAAAGTCTTCCAAGAAGAGTGGAAGCTGTTATAGCTGCAAAGGGGGATCAACTCCATATTAAAGTCTATGTATTTGTACAGTGTCATTAAAGTCCCTGTTGGTGTTATGGTCATGCATCCCAACACTTTTGTCCATATAGTGTCTGTATCTTCCTGGGAACATTTTCATTCTTAAAATCATAGCTACAGCATCATCCTTCTTTTTGTGCCCTCTCTATCCGCACAGTCAATGCGGACGATCCTCCAATGGCGGTCGTCCGGAAGTTTGTCCACTTGCTTGACCATAGTGACCAGGACTTCCAGGAGGAATTGGAACTGATGCGCCTGAGAGAGGAGGTGATCACCAACATCCGTTCCAACCAGCAGCTTGAAAACGACCTCAACCTGATGGACATCAAGATCGGCCTGCTGGTGAAGAACAAAATCACCCTGCAGGAGGTGGTGTCCCACAGCAAGAAGCTGACCAAGAAGAACAAGGGCGAGCTGTCCAACCTGATGATGATGAACAAGCAGAAGGGAGGACTGAAGGCTCTCAGCAAAGAAAAGAGAGAGAAGCTGGAGGCCTACCAGTACCTTTTCTATCTATTGCAGGTATGTTACTCTTCCTCCAGGTTGGGAAGCAATGATTAGGAGAAAATTCCTGATCTTGCAGAGGATGATGATTGCTCAGTTATGGGTTAAAGTGAGACAAAACAGCAGCAGTCATAATGGTTTTGCTGCACAGTTAATGAGATTAACAGTCGACGGATAAATCACTTATATACACAATCCTTAAAGTGCTCCTATCGTGACAAGCTCAAATTTCCACATTTTTTAAATAACAGACTTTGATGTAGTATGCAAACATTGGTGAATGACAAGTTTCAAAATGTGTCATTCACTTATGTCCATACCGTTTACCTTAGGGACATCAAGCTTCAAAAGCAGCCCCAGTTTGTTATCTATGTGATGTAAATAAAACCAGCCTATTTACATATTTCCATCATTAACAGTGTATGATGGTTTGTAGTCACACCTATAAACACTAAAGTTATATATAGAATGTTTTAGCTCGTAATGCCTTTTGAATGAGGCTTGTTTACATGTATCAGTTTTAAAGACACAGTTACAAAAAGTACTTGTTTAGAAAGTGGTGATGAAAGAATGAATTGCAAGTACATAAAATGCCAAAAATTGAATACAGAAAAGAAGTAGGATATGGACCCTTTAATTGCTGCCCTATCAGTTACTGTTTCACTGTCACTTAAAACCTTACGATAAAGTGAAAATGCCATGTGCCGTATTTGTGATCTGTTCTCAGACCAATCCCACCTACCTGGCCAAGCTGATATTCCAGATGCCCCAGAACAAGTCCACCAAGTTCATGGACTCTGTGATTTTCACATTATACAACTACGCTTCCAACCAGCGTGAAGAGTACCTGCTGCTCAAACTTTTCAAAACAGCTTTGCAAGAGGAAATCAAGTAAGACTCAACAGATGTGCAGCTGTGTTTAGACCTGCTGGGTAATTCATGAGAATGTGATTGTTTTCATTAAGAGGTGAGCCAATATTGCAGTCGTAATCTTTGACTTGTTTGAACAGGTCAAAAGTGGACCAGATTCAGGAGATTGTAACTGGAAATCCCACCGTCATCAAAATGGTTGTGAGCTTCAACAGAGGAGCTCGGGGTCAGAATGCTCTGAGGCAGATTCTGTCTCCGGTTGTGAAAGAAATCATGGACGACAAGACGCTAAACATCAAAACTGACCCGGTGGACATTTACAAGAGCTGGGTGAACCAGATGGAGTCTCAAACAGGAGAAGCCAGGTTAGATTAAAGTGTCAGATTACATGTTGACATTAATTAATAATGAAACATAGAGATTAATATATATAAACACTGTCAATGTACTGTGAACACACTGTGAATGTACCATTTATTGCCCAAAAATGAGATTTTAGCTACCCAGACAAACTGTTTAGAATTTGCTGTTTTCATGATGTCATGAAAATCTGTGTATTTACATTCAGCCTGCAGTAATATAGCCTATCTATGATGTTCTTGAATGAATGAAGCACAGATAAAGAGACGTTGGAAAAATTATCATGGGAATTGTCAGGGAAAAAAATAAAATACATAATAATCTCTTCCGACCTGTGTATTTGGTCATGGGTGCACAGCAAATGCTATTTGATATGTATAATGGACTATTTGATAAACAAGTTAAAATGTAGATGTTTATCATTTGTTTTGACACTTAAAACTGCATTCCTCCTCTGCCCCATTCAGCAAGCTGCCCTATGATGTCACACCAGAGCAAGCAATGAGCCATGAGGAGGTGCGCAACCGCCTGGAGGCCTCCATTAAGAACATGCGCACAGTCACAGACAAGTTCCTGTCAGCCATTGTAGTTTCTGTTGACAAAATCCCGTGAGTATCCATCTCTGAGAGGCATCCTGATCGTGTGTGTGTGTGTGTGTGTGTGTGTGTGTGTGAGAGAGATATCCATCTACTCTCCGCGTCTGCCTTCATCTGTCACCTACTGTAAATCGTCCTTTAATGTATGAAAATGACCGTTTGCATGTTCGTATTTGATTATTCAAATTAGAGACCTGTTATATGACCTGCGTCTTTGTTCGGGCTCTGTGTGGGAGCCTCAGTGTTACTGACAAACTGTCTGAGCAGGGCCGATCATGTTCCTCTGCAGGTATGGGATGCGTTTCATTGCTAAAGTGCTGAAGGACACACTTCATGAAAAGTTCCCTGATGCCACTGAAGATGAACTTTTGAAGGTTTGTGGTCAGAGACCTCCCACACCAAATAAACATGGATGGTGCCTCTACTTTGCTTTGGCTGAACATTTGGTCATTACAGTTCAGATTTCCTTGCACATTTTTTCTTGGGGTTTTCTTGGGGTTTCTACACTAAAACCACCACCTCCACAGTTTCTGGCTTAGATCTGTTTTTCTTTTGCATGCACAAAAGTGGCCTGGGACACTCCTATCTGAGTGTGTACTATTCTAAAGCAATTCAGTTCAAGAATAGACCTGGTCTGGGTGGCATACTGTTATATTCCACACACAGCTTCGCTCCATGCTTGGACTGAGTTACAATTCGGATTCCCCATTAAAGTCCATTTGGGAACCTTGCTATTATTGCTAATCTGCTCTGGTGCTCCTTGCTCCTTTCAGTGCTGCCTCTATCTTTGTCCTTGTGGCGCCTCTCTCTCTCTGTCTCTCTCTGTCTCTCTCTCTCTTTCTCTCTCCTGGCTCCAGCTGCCCTCTTTGTCCTTGCCTTCGCTGCTCTCTGGAGGCCTCTGCTCCTATGTGCCTGCCCACATAAGGTGAGCCACACCCCAGTCTCACTCCCTTTAATGCTCTCTGTCCTGTTTCCTGCTCTGCCCTGAACCTTATTAGGAAAGAATAAAAAATGTGACCTCCTTATTTGCGTTTGCCTAAGCAACTAGTAAGACTGGACTGGTTGTGAAAGGGAGACGGGCAGTCCATGCTGGAAGAAAGTAACCCAATGCATTTACTTGACTTGAATGTGTACATCTCTCTAAATGAGTAAAATACAATTTCCTTACTTACTTTTACCAGTGATCACGTGGATACATTCCGTTCATGTGGAAATAATGTGCAAATTTGACTCAAGTAAAGTAACTTCTGTAGCTTTAACACTTAGTCTTATTGTTTTTGTTTTTAGATTGTTGGAAACTTGCTGTATTACCGCTACATGAACCCTGCCATTGTGGCCCCTGATGCTTTTGACATCATTGACATATCAGCTGGAGGTCAGTTGACAACTGACCAGCGCCGGAATCTGGGCTCTATCGCCAAAATGCTGCAGCACGCTGCCTCAAACAAGATGTTCCTTGGAGACAATGCCCATCTAAACCCAATCAATGAGTACCTCACCAATTCCTACCAGAAATTTAGGTAGAGACTGTGTATTCTTTTCGTATCACTTATCCATGTTTATTCTATTTCTGCTAATGAAGCAATAAAGCCTCACTGGGTCCAGTGCTTTCATAAAACAGAATAAAATGTGATATAATGCATGAATGATGAATGCAGTAAAATAGCTGCAATAAGCACTTCTTCATCAGTCAACTGATATATTTTCTCTTATTTCTTTTCCACAGGCGATTCTTCTTGGCAGCTTGTGACGTCCCGTCACTGGAGGAGAAGTTTAATGTGGATCAGTACTCGGACCTGGTCACTGTGGCCAAGCCTGTTATTTATATCTCCATTGGAGAAATCATCAATACTCACACGGTATGCATGTGAGGCATGTAGCAGTAGTCATGCTTATACCCGCCAGTGTATCTATTTTCATTTTTTTCCTGTGCCTTATCTCTCACAGCTCTTGCTAGATCACCAGGACGCCATCGCTCCGGAGCACAATGACCCCATTCATGAGCTGCTGGAGGATTTGGGAGAGGTGCCTACCATAGAGAGTCTGATTGGTGAGTTACCAAGGAAAAATCCAGAGCATAGTAGCTAAGGAGTTTTGTTTACTCTTGCTGGGACGAGCTGATGCAATATTACAATTGCAGGCGAGAATCCACTGCCCCCTGATGATCCTAATAAGGAGATGATGGGCAAGACGGAGGTCTCTCTGACCCTCACCAACAAGTTTGATGTTCCTGGTGAAGCCAATGCTGAAATGGATGCCAAGACTCTTCTTCTGAAGTGTGTTAAGTTTCCACACTACATACTGTGGGGGAAAAATTTACTAGTTAACCAGTTTTGCAGTGTCTTTGCACATTTATACTCTCGTAGTTTCTTACACATTTATATTTATTTACTCTATCACATTATATCTCTGATATATATATAAAATATTGTTTAAAAAAACATAAATTTAAATATTTTCCCTTTCAGCACCAAGAGGCTCATTGTGGATGTCATCAGGTTCCAACCAGGAGAAACACTCTCTGAAATCCTAGAAACTGCCGCAAGCCCAGAACAGGTAAGCCTTCAGAAGGGATTATGCAATTACACAACAGGGACACTCTGCTAGGCATTCTTACTGATTCCTAAATTAACTTGTGGACTACAGGAGGTGGAGTACCAGCGCGCCATGCAGCGGCGAGCCATCCGTGATGCTAAGACCCCAGAAAAGATGAAACAGGCCAAACCAGTGGTGGACGACAGCCTCACCCTGCAAGGCAAGAAGGACAAGATCAAGAGTAACCTCCAGAGACTGGCGGAGCTAGGAAAAGTCCATCCAGAGAACAGATACCAGGATCTTATCAATGACATTGCTAAGGTAAAATGCCACTTAGCATGTGGTTGCTGAGATATTGTGAGATATTGTGTAGTCTGTTATAACAATAGAAATCACAAAACAGGTCAAGCCTAATAATAAATAACAAGCAAGTGCTTTTTAACTGTATCTTATTAAAGTTCCAATATGCCTGTAATAGAAATGTATAGATTGTGTACGTCTCTTATTTGAGCAGGATATCAGGAATCAGAGGAGGTATCGTCAGAGAAGGAAGGCTGAGTTGGTGAAGCTTCAGCAGACTAATGCTGCCCTCAACACAAAGACCAGTTTCTACAATGTGCAAATCGACTACTACAACCAGTACATCAAGACCTGCATGGACAATCTAGCCAGCAAGGGCAAGTACGTGTGGATTTCATGGTGGTTCTCTGTGATCAGCCCTTTATTACTGTAATCTTAAAGACAAGCTCTGACTTACTGCCAGTGTATGAACTTATTGGCTGTCTTTTTCACACTCAGGGTATCGAAGAAGCCTGGAGACAACAAGGCCAAAAAGAGCAAGCAGGCTTCACAGAAGTACACAGCAGCGCGGCTGCACGAGAAGGGAGTGCTGATTGAGATTGAGGACCTTCAGACAAATCAGTAAGTTTTGTTTTTTATTCGTTTTAAATATCTCAGTAGTATTAATAATCGATTGATCTACAACAGTCATGTCATCGTAGCTCATTTAAGTTATTTTGATGAAAAACCCAAGATGAACTTGATGATGAATTGAACGTTTAACAGACCAGGTATATGAAATTTCAAGAAATGTCATTCGTGATCAAGGGTCCAAGAGAACATATCTGGCTTTGCTTTCTGGGTGGCTGGGCCCTCCCTCACCCCCCATCACTACACACCTTCGAGTGTGTTATTCTGCCCATCGACATTGCGCTACCAGCAGTCTGATATGATGTGTTAGAGCTTCTTGTGACTTGGAGGAAGCACATGCTTACCTTTCCCCTTGCCTTCACGAGTGTTGGTGGCATGGAGTGTCCTTGCTAGTGAGTGGAATTGGACATGACTAAATTGGGCAAACATAATCAGTATATATGTATTTATTATCATTAAAAATGTAAAAACAGTGTTGCAATAAATGCTTATAAATGAGTGGGTCCATCAGACTCTGACTGTAAGACAGTGCAGCAGGACAGTTTAACATAGGCATCATGATCATGCAAAATGCCATCAAATCACAGCTTATTCATTGAGAAGGTGCATTTTCATCAGTGATTATTTTTAGTGAGCCATTGTGGCAGCTCAAAAAAATTCAGTGCCACTTGTGCAGAAAATTGTGTGCATATGTGCTTATGTCATTGTGCTTATGTGCTTTCCCCCCCCCCCCCATTTGTCACAGATTCAAGAACGTGCATTTTGAGATCTCGCCATCTGAGGTTGTGGGAGTGTTCGAAGTAAAAGCCAAGTTCATGGGAGTGCATTTGGAGACGCTATTGTTAGAATACCAGGTAAAATTGATTCTTTTCTGTGCTACACTTTTCCTTAACATTCTACTAAGTAAGTATTTCAAACATAAATAAACTTTCTTTTTTTTTTTAAATCGCAGGATCTTTTGCAGTTACAGTATGAAGGCGTGGCCGTCATGAAGCTGTTTGATCGAGCCACTGTGAATGTCAACCTTCTCATTTTCCTGCTTAATAAGAAATTTTACGGCAAATAGAAGAGACTCTGAGAAGGGCTTTAAAGACTGTTGCTTACAAAGATAAGCCCACACCACACAACACCTTGTCCCACAGTCCTATATTTGTCTTTTCTGCACTACTTGGAATATGCCTGTATACCATTTGTGCTTTGCTCATGAGGCATATTTCCAGTCATGTGCCTTATATATATATGCACTGTTGAGGACCTTTCTACAGATTCTGGAAATTTATTGTTTGCATTATGTCTTTTGTTACAAATCAGGCAACGTTTAAGCATATTTACATTAGTTCACTGTTGCAACCTGTGCTTGCATGAGCTTTGAAAAGTATGTATATGTAAAGAGAATGTTTGTTTTTGTTACCTTAAAATTTTTATACCAGGGAAGACCAGAATGCGTTTCAAAGTATCCAGGTCTTATAGAACGGTTTCACATGGAGAATTCAACCTCTCAAATGCTCAAATTGTAATTTATTGGAAAATAAATCAGATATTTCTCTCCCGGCTCTCAGATGCCCAATGCTGGAAGGATGCTGTGGTTATGTCCAGCTAATTTCTTAGCTGTGCTCAAAAAACTACTTTTCAGATTTTGTTTTATATTGCATTAACTTGAATAAACTCTTGGGTAAAAGAAGTGTTCATGTAATTCTAAAAGGGCTCTTACATTCCTACCAGATGTGGACTGTCCGTGTCCTTGAAATGGTCACTGCGGGAAACACAAGGGAAGTCGCATAGAGGCATACGTCTTGTCTAATCATGCAAATCAGCTTAGCTGTTTTTAGCCAAATGTATGTTGGTTGCATGATTAAGTTGAGAGGACAGTACATCGCGAAGGCTCTTTCAGGTGATTTCTAAGTGATGTTCCTGGTATTTGTAGTGCGTCTGACTACTGCCATCCGGTAGATACTCGCTCCATAGTGGCCCTTTCAACTTTTGCTCCTTTTAAAAAAAGCAATGCCATTGCTTTCACAAGCATTTTCACAAGCATTTACTGTACATTGTCATCTTGACTTGAATACCAGGTTGCATCTTTGTGTACACATTTAAATGTTTCAAATTTTTACCTACCAGTATATTGCCATTTTTTTTCTAAATATCTGGTGTTAAATGGCCCCAGGAGCAACAAAAACATAATAAAACAGTAAATAAATGGGAAATTGTAACAATTTATATCTTGTTTCTGATTTCTTGTTATTTACTGCACTGGTTTTATGTGAGGTGTGGCTGTAAATTGAGGATCCCCTATATATATATATATATATATTACACACACATATAT
>JBBJLS010000041.1:22713589-22726362 GCA_037577275.1 Bryconaethiops microstoma | reverse complement strand
CACACACACACACACACACACACACAGAATTATGTGTAATGTAGTGTCATACTGACCTCCACTGCATGTGTTTAGTCTTTTGGTCTCACTTAATTGCTCCCCCCACCTTGCATCAGCTAAGAAGTAGTTAGTCTGGTGTGAGCTGTCAGTATGAATGGAGTAAAGGTTAACACACCTACACCTCTGAGAGGAAGGCGCTGTCACACGCACACTCTCTCTCCACATTGCTCTGACAGCCAAAGGCTAATTAGATCTGTGAAAGGATCCATCATAATCCAAGCCTTTCAGCCTGGGCCATCATCCCACCCCTTTCCTCATTATGAATCTTAGCGCGGCTGCTGGTAAAACTGCAAACGAGGCCATAGATGAGTTAAACCTTTTTTTTTTTTCCTTTCCCCAAAGTAGAATCAGTTTTATTTCACAAAATCTGTTACACGTGAGAATTTTCTCTTGATGGGTGCAGACATACATGATGTATGGGCAGTATGGTGATGTCGTTCACATTATGTCACTATTCATAATTCAATTCATCTGGGATATCTTTTGATATCTTTAAAGCCATGACAGGACATACATTACAGTGATTTGATCATAATTAAGGGTGTTGTTCGACATGACAAGAAGTGAAGCACCACTATGTGATTTCTATTTTTGCATTAGCACCAAGGTGTGTGACCTGTCCTTTTCTACACTGTGGCTCAGTCTTAGGCGTTAGGTACAGAATTTCCAGTGACTGCTGAATTCTCCCTAACAATAATTTTAAACAAAGAATTCAAATAAAACTGCATTTTCTGTCTGTGTTTGGAACCCAATTAGTTAATAGTTTGGTTTCTCCTTAACTCAGCATCATTAAATGTTTGCCTGATTCTTGCAAACGTGATTGCCTGAAGCTGCATCTGCTTTAAGAAGTGCCATAACCAGTAGTGCATGTAGGCGAAAAAGAGGACGTCTTTATGCTAACAATTTTATGTTTACATAGAAATACAGATTTGCAGAGGTAACGGTACCTTAAATGTGCATATCAATGTTCCAGCCAGGTGATGAAATTAATTTTTTGTTTTGTGATTACAGTACTCCATTATTGATTACACTGACAAAAGTACCGGCCTGTAGCTTCCTCCCATATGTACAGTACATGTACTATGGTGTTAATGTATGAAAGATATTAGTGATTGCCCTATGACTGGAGTAAAGTAACCGCTTTTGTGTCCCTTCCAGTGTCGGTCAAACCTACTTGATTTAAAATTCTGGTTCCTGAACCCAGGAAATACTTTAATTACAAGCCTATGGTTCTGGTTAAGAGAAAATAAGCAATCCCTAATTTAATTTTGCTCGTTAATGCTCAGGTAAAGTCTAGCTTGAAAGCACAAACATTTAAGCAGCACTTTTTTTATCGCTCATTTTATTTGTTTAGGATGCTAATGCTGAGATTTTAGGATTGGAGCTTGTTTTATATCAGAACAAAGCATGTCGTGTAGATATAAGACAGATTTAAGCTGTAAACAAAATCCTATCTTGTTCCTCTAATTTTTAAAAAAAATAAAAATGTATTGTACTCATGGCCTTTTTAAATGTGGTGCTATTGTTTTGCGGGTGCATTTTGTCCACTAACATCAGAAAAATTAAACAATATCATGCATTTTCAGGTGTGATATATTTTTGTCATTTCCCCCAATCTTACATGTAATATTCTAAACAGACCAGACAAGTTTTATTAATAAATGCAGAGGAGAAAATGCAGCGTAACAAAGGAAAGATAAAATGGATTAAAACTGCTACGGTAGACAGGATATAAATAGAGCCTTAAAGAGATGTAAAAACATGAATATGTGAAAATGAACCAGAATGACTCAATGTCTGCTTTATTTGCCAATAAAGGAAAAATTCGGCGGTCAGGTTTTGGATGCTGGTGGTTAGTCATGTGGTGTCATGGCCCAGGTCAGTAGCTGAAGATTCTGGTCTTGTGGTGGTCGAACTGGCCCCTGAACTGCAGTCTCTCAGTGAAGAACTGATGACTCGGCGCTTCAATCCTGAACAGATGTTAGGCAGAAGAAGCGCCAGACTCTCTCCTGCTCTGTGTCTCTTTTCGGTGTCTTTCTGACAACAGATTTGGCACTGTGCGTCATGATGAGTCAGTACTGTCAACATTGTTTCTTTGACTGCTGCTAAGACCATTGTTTACTTAAGATGTTCTGCAAATTCTTCATATGCTTAGTTCATTCCTCTATTCCTTTTCCATTTGAGGTTTTTTGGTTTTAAACCGGATCTTTAAAAAAAAACCATTTTCTCACAGAGATTGCAACCCTACCTTGTGTTATGAGAGTTTAGTCTGTTAGGCTACACATCTGCAGAGTACCTGTTGGAATAATGCACAACTTAAGGACAACAGATTTGATGGGTTTTAATTGGTGTGTGGTCTTATTTAACACAGGTGTTGTGTGCAGATCTTTAGCACAAATGTGTGTTCTGATTACACGGCACATATCTGATAAATGCAGTGTTCTTGTAGCCTGGAGCTGTGTTAAAATAGTGATCACAGGGGCCATCAGAAGGTGCCATTCATGACATTCTGTATTCATTCGTTTAGTCTAAGCATGTCAACCAAGAGTGGCAAAATTTTTTATTTTCCTCAAAACTATACAAAACAAATTTAGGTTCAGATTTTAATAACATGTCTTCTGTTTTACAAGCATAAATCACACTCTGTGCTTTGTTTCATTGAGCTACTAGCAAGAAATCATTCATGTAAAATTTCATTGTGCTTTTATATGCCAAATAGAGCATCATATTTGCGAGTTTTAAAGATCTATAGGTTGATCTGATTATTTTTGAAATGTACAGTGACTATTTTTCTTGACTAAAGCACGCAGAGAGTTCTCCCTATGGAACAGTGTACCTTTCACCTCCGCCAGACAACAACTGGAGACGGTGAGTCCTACCTGCTTTACCTATCACTTCCCCACACATAGGAAATAAATGCATCAGTAAAGCCCAGCCATCACCGGATAAAATGAGTTGTTGTTTAATATGTCACTTGGGGTTTAAGTAGAACGTTAGCATGTTTTGCATATGCACGGTGTATCCTAACTGATATCTCCAAAAGCATAATGAGGTTTTTTTGCCTCAGGGAAACCTGCCTCAATAAGGATTTGGTTGGTAGATTTTATTTTAGTGAAAGGGCATATGAAACAGTGGTACACTTTGCTAGCATGCACTGTTATGTGTATCTGCGGTAGACCGCAGGAGAGCACTAGCTAAGTTCTAGCAGGATTAAGGTTCAAAAACAAACACTAACAAGTCTGCCCTGCACTTTCCCTCTGAGTTCAGTCTCACTAAAGCATAATCAGAGGACAATTTTTCCTCTTGTGTTTACTGGGGAGTGAATTACAGCCTGTAATAAAAGGCTTAATGCAGCTCCTTCTCTGTACTGTCATGTTTTGAATGTTGGCTTGGCAGTTGGCCAGCATGGCTTCTTCCCAATAACAGTTCTACTGCGAACTGCTCGACACTTTGTGTTGACTCTATTCAACTTGTAAAACTGAATGAGTCCACGCCCTCTGTCACTGTTTACACCTCAAAACAGGTTGCCCGGTGTAGTTGTAGCTCGACCTTCTGTTCCCTGAATGCTGGAGCACTGCTGTGACAGCCATATGCTACAGTGGCATGTGACTGCCTATACTAGAGCTTGCACTATTGACTTGTGCTTCAAGTAAAATAGCTTTCTTCTATTTTGTAGAAGATCTGGTTGCCATTTTTATGCATTATAAAGAAAACCCAAGATGTCTAACTTAAGTATTTCTAAGTCTGGAACAGAGTGAGAGCACATTCTGGCCATTGAGATGTTGACAAGAGGCGAGCAGAGATGGGACGTTTGAGCTTATTTGATATTTTTTCTCTCATACAGACATCAACTGAATACATAAGCTTGGGCAAACTTAAAGCCTATCATTACACATGCAGTGAGCACTTCATTTCATGTGGTCTTACATCAAAGGATGTGCGCAGAGTTACATGATAAATTATGTAACACAAGATTCTGTGGGAATTGTATCAAGTAGAGCCAGATCTCCACATTTTGATTTTTCATTTATATATCTCTCTTTTTTCACCCCAGATTTAAAAGACTTGTCTTTGTGTTAAAGTCTTATGTGCTTTTAATTATGTCCAATTAGTGTGTTGTGTTTTCAGACATCTCATTACAATTTAACATCTCAGTTATTATTAATTTTTTTATGAACTCTTGGCAAAGTCTCAGTACTAACCAAAGATTTCCTCTCTTTTCTAACCACCTCTTTCACTTTTTCAAGGGTGAATGTGTAGCCATTTCTCCAATGTGTGCTCCCCCAACGCGAACAGCACTAACTAATTCTGCCAGATCTGCACTCCGCCAAGCTTTTGCCTTCTGCTCCCCCTACAACAGATTGGGTTCTTACTGTGTTATAGTGGTTTGCTTCCCTTCTGTACAGGACTTCCAGGAGTGGAACCAGGACTAGTATGGGCTCTGTGCCTGCTGAGGGCGTTTCACTGCTTGTTTTTGCAAATACTGAGAAATGTTTTGCTGCTGTTTGTTTTTCTACTTTATCCTATTGAACTAATGGTGATGTTTTTTTATTATTTCAGCATTGGATGGGAGTTGTAATCAGGGCTGTCACAATGATTACATAATTGCATAATCAAAATATTTGAGATGATTGCTGTTATTGAAGCTTATGGTTTTCACAGACTTTAGATTTTACAAATAGCTTATATGGGTTCGTTACTATTGATTATAGTTATAATCAAGTGCTAACTTCCCCTTGTGGAGAGTGTTCAAACTGCTAACACAGCTTTATAATGAACTGCTGATTACATGCTTACCATTCTGTTTGCAAAGTCATCACTAAGCCAGTTCATCAAAGACATGAAAGGTTATCAGATAATGTTTAATCACATAATTGACTTTAATATATTTTTAATCAGGTATTGTATCTGTAGTACTGTTTTACAAATAGCAGAATGTGAATTAGTTGGGTTTACATCAGTTAAGGCAAAAAAATAAACAAGAAAACACTCACAGGGACCTTTAATGTGGTGGTATGACATTTAGACAATAAGTCTTATTAGCCAATGCTAACACTCAAGAGAAATCTGTAAGCTTTGCTTGATTGACTATACATCATTTTGTGTTACTATAGATATTTGCATGTTTGCATGTATACAACAGGGTAGTACGAAGTCTCATGTCAGTGCAATGTCGTATTGTAATATTGGCTACAATGTAAAGATTTTGCGCTTAGGTTTTAGCTTACAAAAGTCAGTTAAAGCATTAATTATAATTAATTATATGGCAGTAAATTTTCAGTGGAAATCTCATGATTGTAGCAGCCCTATTTACAACAAGCAAGCAAGCACTTTTCTCTGTATCTGTATGCAGTTTGATGTCACCTCTGGTTCAGTCCTTTTCTGCAAGGATTATTATTGAAGCTAGATGTGGGGGATGGGGATGATTTCAAGCATGCATCCTTTTACCATTTTTGTCATCAGCTTAATTTAAAGGTCTGCTACCATTTCTTGCTAAAACATGTCTAATGTCAGATGTCTTTGAATTTGTTTGTGTTCATTTGATCCAGCAGCGTTAATGAGTGAAAAGGGAGGGGTGTTTGCTGGGAGTGTATTCTAAAGGCATTTCAGTTATGGACCATGTGCTTCGAAGAGCTTTTGGAGCTTTAGTTTACTTTGAATTTCTTTATACGCCTGCATTTTTTGCAGTATAGGCTTTGCAGTATGCCTGGATTTGGTCTATGGTTCTGTGTTTAACATTGCATGAAGGAGTATTGAGACTGTAGGCTTTCGAGAAAGCTAAAGGCTAACCAATTATTTTTTCTTGATTGTGTTAGACTTCATGTTCTGTAGTTTGCTGGAGGGTTTGCCATTAAGCGTTGCGCTTAACCGTGTTCCCACGTTTGATTTTCAAAGCATGATTAGCAGTGTTTCGCAGGAGAGAAATTTCAGTGTTAAAATTTCTGTTTTTCAGAGCTCATAGCCACAGTAGTGCAGATTTCTCGGCTGTCGGAGTTGGAGGGTGTAGTGGTGGGTAGCGAGGTTAGCTGTCATCACCCGTGGGCTGATAAGTTTGTAATGACTCCTCCTGGGACATCAGTGGGCTTTCGGGTTAACGGTGTGCTGGAGGGGCGGTGGTGGGCTGTGTGTTTTAGCATTGTTGCTGTGAGGTTTGCAGTGGGCTTTTAGGTTAGTTGCAGTTGCTACGCTAAGGCCGGTGTTTGGGCGGTGTATGTGGAGAGTCCTGTTCGATTGCAAGGCAGATGGTAATGTACGGCCTCTGGGGAAAGAGGAGCAGGAAATGTTTACAACACACTCCACATCTGTAATACGTTACTTCAGGACATGCTGGAGGCAATCCATGCTATCCTTTAACCCACTCCATCCCAAACAGCATTTACACTGTTGTAAGGGCTCATTCGTTACCGTCGTCCTCACAGTATCTTCAAGTGTGGGAGGCCCTTTACTTAAATCAGAGCGCTCGTTATCTCTCTTCAGAAATCAAAGTGTTGGTTTTGCTGTGTCGTCTCTATTCTTCAGCATCAGAGATCAGTTGGTACAACCATTTGATGGCTGTAAACTAAAGCTCTTGGTTGGGATTGAGATGGAACAAAGAATTCACTTCTGCTGTAGCCATGTTTGAATGATGGGAGAGATGGAGGAGCATCCCAGAGAAGGGACAGTTATTCTTTTTTGGACTCAGTCCTCCCAGTGATTAAGCCAATGATTGTGAAACTCAGACGAATTACTAGCTTTAATATGTTGAATTGTGTATTGTGTATCTAGCATCTAAAATAGTCTGGGTGAGATCAGGACAAAAAAGACTGGCTTGGTGCATCTTTAGCTGCTGAATCATTGGCATGTAGAGCCCAGTTCCTTGCTCAAATATAATGTTCTCTTCTTGGTAAACATATCTATAATATTTGCCATTTTACTCATCATTTTTCTCATATCATGATAAATGGTGCATGACCCAATGAAGACTAGTTTGATAAGAATATTTATATAGTGTAAAGTGGAATGATCTCAGTGCAATAACGATGCCTATTTTAGCTGGAACTCCATGCATTTGGTGAGATCCAATGCAGGGATAGTTTTGGGCTGGAGTGGTAGGGCTCACTTCCCCCAAGAGAACTGTGGTCCCTCTGGAGTCTGGGTAGGGGGGGGGGGTGGTGGCCTGGTTCTGAAGCCTGGGCAGAGTCTGCATGTTGTCCCTGCGGAGCCCAGCTGGACCGGGTCATTTCTGAGGTCGGCGTTGCTGTCCTGGTCCCACGCTCCCCCATCCTTTTTCTGCTTTGATTGCTTCTCGTCCTTGGCAGGCCTCTCCTGGGAGGGCACCCTTGAAGGCATTTAGTCCCAGAGACATGAAGTGCGACTATGGGCCAATAGCAATATGCGCTGATTAAATGGTCTGTCCACTGCCTCGGTGGCCTTCATGTTTTGAAGCCATCCGTCAAGCATCTGCTTTTTAGATCAGTTTGAAAGCAATAAAGTAATCAGCGTTGGACTTAAATGACACCGAAAAAGCACAAGTGGCTCACAGGAGGTTTATATAAAACACTCTCTTTGGTGAGGCAGCGGCTTTCTCTTGGTTAGATTTTGATATTGACTTGTCTGCTGTGTTTATTCATGTATCTTTGCTATTTCTGTTTATCCTCTTGTCCTGTATGTCTATGGCTTTAATCTCTGCATCTATTTCAAGAGTGCCATCTTTAATTTCCACTCACAGATATCTCTGCAAAGAAGTGAGGCGAGGCTGTCCGCTTGCCCTCAGCCCTCCATATGGCATGTGCTGCTAAACCCTAATACAGTTCAGTGGGTGGGGGTAAAACGGCTTTACATAGTAATATGAAACAAAGCTGGTGCCAGCATAGGCGGGGCAGAGAGGGCCAGGCGTGATTTTCATTTGTTGTTTTTGTTGGGGGTTTTTTTTGTGTGTGTTGGACCATTGCATCACCCTGATATCTGCAGAATAGTTATTTTCTGCAAAGCCTTTTTCCACCTGCTGTGTAGACAGATTTAAATGGGTTGTAGCTATTATTTTCTATTCCCTAGAGTCTTTTAGTTGTTGGAAAAAATATACCAAGACTTCTCTTATTGGGAATATTAGAGAACAGCATCAGTGATTTCTAAACCTGCATGTGTAGGCTACATGCTTCACATCTGGGGTTTCTACAGCTGGGCTATATGATGTACAGGAGTAAGGTGTGGAAACTGTGCCTTTTTCCAATTCTATGTAATTTCCCTGTGTGCTTTTTATTTACTTTTTAGACATATGGGAATTGGCACATCACTTATTCTTCTGATATAATTTACAGTTTGTGAACTTTGATTTTCTGGCTTGAAGTAAAGGTGGGCGATTTGGCCAATCAGCAAGATCCTTAAAGGGAATTTCTTCAATAAAATTCAGCCTTTCTGAGAAGATAAAATGGAGAAATTGCTACAGAGAAATAATAGTGCCACAGTAAAATTCTATGAAAAGTTATGAGTGCAGTAATTTTGTTTGACAGACAAAGTCAGTTCACTCTTCTGCTTCTTAGACGTAAGCTTAGCTCAAGTTGATTGACATCTGACTGAAAATGTTTGAGCACCTTGTTTTTATTATGGTCAGTTGGTAAAATTCTCCCCGGCTGTACCTGCTGTCCCTCCCTGCTAACAAGGATGTTTTGTCTCTGTCTTTTTCTGGGAGGTTTTGACTTAAGCTTTGAATGTTACAGATTGAAGGACTCTTTCTAATGCAGTTTTATTTAAATTTTGATATTTTTATTATAATGAACCTGGTCTTATTTATTTAAAAAAAATTTTTTTTAGAAAATCCCCGTTGTACTGAACTTACACTGAACCGTGATGACCTTGGGGTGATTCAAACCATGTGTACCTTCTGTGTTCTGTTACACCCCTCCAGCTTTTGTGTGCTCTGAGAAGCACCTGAGAGTGAATCACGCTTATAATACCGTTTGCAGAAGCATCTCCAATAATATTAAATGTTATCATTATAGTAGTTTTTCGTGAACATGTTTATGGAAAGCGTTACTTAGAAGGTTTCCCAGCATTATTTATTTATCCATTTTTAATTGTTAAAGAATTTCCAGGAGCTAAAATCATTGTACTCATAGATTTTGAGAATATTTTTAAAATGTGGCACTGCTTATTCTTTTTTCTTTCTTTTTTTTTTTTTGTCTGTCCAAAACACTTATCAAAAGAAATCAACTTTGTGTATCATTTAAAAAGTATATTGATAATATACATTTGTGGAATCGTCCAACCCTTGCCCACCGTATTACGATTAAGTGACTGCCCTCGCACAGCCCTCAGCATGATGTATCTTGTTGATTATATACTTGATTCAGCCCATTAGAGACTGTGGATATTGCAGCACTTTTGTTTGTTCCCTGTCTTGCTCCCAGATGTGTTGGTCCCTGTAGTAAATGATCGAGCCGCGGGATGCTTCGGCTGACATGAGGGACTAGGCTGTGATTTGTGTGGTTCTGTTTGTGTGTGCCTGCCAACCCACCGAGAATACTGTTTATTGCTGCGTGCCACATTAGGCTGCCACTCTTTCTTTTCTCTCGCTCTTCTTTGCACATCTTCGTCTCTGCCGCCTTTCTCTCTTTCTCTCTCCCTCTACTAACCCCAAGCCAGTGTGAGCTCCAGTCCCTGTGTATGTCTATGGTGGTGAGTAACACGTGATTGTTTTCATTTCCAAAGGGAGCAGCAGCCCTGGACTGAAGAGAAACGGCCTGGGTTTAGATTAATATCACAGCTCAACAGGTGACCTTTGTCCTTCAAACTTCTACTGAACTCCTTTCACAGATCAGCCTTGCTTTCTCTTCTTTGACAGATACTATCATTCTGTTCTACTCACACACACACACATTCACACATACTTTTCTTCTTTGATTTTCTTTATTGTACTGTTTCTAGTTTACGATCAAGTCTTCCCTAACAAGGACACGGTGATTTCCAGCCTATCACTAATGGTTCTTTTCTGTTTCAATCATATTTGACTCCATGAAGAATAAAAAATGACTGTATTGGTAAGGCAGTCAGTTCTATAGTAAACTAATCCAAACAAGGAATTCTTTACTAATCTACAATTCCTTTAAATGTAGCAGGACTTGAATCTTTCCACTGGAAAACAAAGCATGAACTTGGAAATGTCATATTATTGTACTTTAATGAATACGTCAAAATTGACATTATTTTCATTCACTGTTCATTTTTTTAATTTGTTATTTTCATTGATGCAGATCCTTTAATCAAAAACAAGTGTTGGATTAATTTCAAAACTTTTGCAATGGAAGCTGATTTGTGCAAATTCAATATGTAAATTGCTTTCAGTATAAAATTCTGCTTTCATAGAACTATACTGCCCTGTTAAGACTGTTCATGTTTCTTCTATTTATTCTCAATTGTGTCCACACATAAATTAATATATTTAGACAAAATAAGATATGTTAGTGATATTAGATTAATTCAGTCAGATTGTTTGGAACTTCATCACTGTACTGTCAGATGTATTCTTGTGTTCAAGTTCATGTTTTTGTTCTGAATGGAGGTTTTAGCTCTGTCTCAGTATTTGTCTCCAAAAGCACTGTGAACTGATACTCGTCTATGTATTTTATTGCTGTAGTTTTCGTAATGTGATTCATTCTGCACTCAAAACGCAAGCTGCTGTTGGAGACAAATGCACTACGTTCACCTTTCCATATGCAGTGATTAACGTTGGAGTTCTGTCCTGTGTGTGCTTGGCAGAGAGAGCCAGAAAAGCACTGGAGCTTCTTGAAGAGCCCTTGAAAGTTAGCTCGTGTTAAAGGGAGCCTTGAGTGGCCGGTTGGGGGGGTATTTGATTTACCTGCTTTTGTGGACTCCCCTGTGCTAGAGCTTTTGCTCAGCTTCAGATTGCCACTCTGTAAGGAACAGGCCATTGTTCTTGACCTAGTATGCCAGTAACCAATGCCTTTTTCTACCTTTCTTGCCCTACTCTCTCACTTTCTTCTCTTTTTTAACAGAACCAACTCAGACTCAGCTCTGCATACAAGTGTGATGAACCCCAACCCACAGGATCCTTTTGGCATGAACCAACAAATGGGTCGAGGGCCCCCCCAACGTAATGGTGAGCTCAGTCAATCCCTTCACAGCCTTTTACTGGCCAATAGGGATGTTAATACACACACACACACACACACACACACACACACACACACACACACACACACACACACACACAGACAAAACGTGTGTATTTATGTATGTATGTGTCTAAATTCAGTACAATACGCTGGGTGCTGTGAATTAAGAGTCTTTTCCAATGCTACATTAGTACATTTCACATTTACCTGGAAATAAAGTAAGTGCTGTTAGTGTAGTCAAATTGTAAATACATCAATTATTGAGTTAAGTCACTATATTGGAAGACTCAAAGTAATCAAAGGGGAACGGTACTGAATTAATCAAGAGCTTACATTAATAGCATGCTTTCGGCATTTAATTTAGAGAGTCACCATCTGGATTTTATAACAGATATAACTCCCTGATGATGATAAAACTACTTAGGGACTTTCGTATTTGAATCGTACAAAATTATTTGACACTCAGAAGTACTAACGTAAATTGGTTGGTCCCAGAAAAGTATTGAATTTTACACAGCCCTTGCAGTCCCGCTTCTGGCCAGCATCAAAAGAACACATGCGTGGGTGGGATAGAGGCTGGATTGGAGTGCTCTGTAAGGGGGCAGTGAGTGCTGTGCCACGTCAGCATTAGCATCCTTGCTGTGATCATTAAAATGCTAGAGAGAATGAGAGTTGTTTAAATTGCAACTGCATCTCTGTTTTTATTCTTCTCTGGTAGACTGTCATTGACTGATGTAGTGCTTCAGATTACGCAGTTCTGAAGTCCTTAGCTGTGTTTGGGTATTTGTTCACTATCCCTCAGGACATTGATTAACAGACAGCATGGTTTGTAGTTCACATGCCGTCACACAGGTATCCCCGGTGTTTACTATCAGAACGTGGACCTGTGAGAGGAGCTGTGGGTGTGTTTTTATCAGTGTTATCTGTGTTTGTTTTGTTTATTTTTGCAGTCCCAATCTTTGGGGAACACTGTGCTCCATGGTTTTGAGTTTATCCTGCTGTAGCACAACCGGTTCAATCACACCTGACTCATTGCATAATTATCATGGCCTTCTGGAGCTGAGCCACTCGTATTAGCGCTAGAAGAAGGCAAAAATGCACTTCACAGGGTTTTGTGTTAATTTGTTGAATAGACATAACTGTTAGGTATTGCTTTTAATATTGAGATTTGTTGTCTTCATTTTTTATTGTTTTTCTTGGGATATGGGTTTTTTGGAGTATATATACAGATGTTTTTAATTTAGAAGGAGCGTAACAATTCATTCAAAAGATGATGCAAGGCTCAAAGTTTGATAATCTCTCGAAATATTCAACATATTAAGACTGAACAAGTCATTATTTTTATATTGTTTATAATATGGTTTCAATGAAGAAAAATAATTCTATTCAATTTTGGCACACTTTACTAGATGTAGAGATGGATAATGGGGGTTTACGTTTGACATGAATATGCTGGATTGCGGTGTTAATTGATTTAACACAATCATGCAGTTAAGGCTTATTCTGCATGCGTTATTGCATTAATTTTGTTTTTCTTTTACTCTGTGGCACTTTGAGATTGCTAAAATATAAAGTGCAATACAAATAAAATCTATTATTATT
>JBBJLS010000041.1:22689545-22701139 GCA_037577275.1 Bryconaethiops microstoma | reverse complement strand
AGTCTACTTCCACTAGGACTAATCTAGAGCTGCTCCAGGCTGAAAAAAGCCAGGCAGTGGCTTGTACAGCTAAAGGACATGTAAATATGCCAGAAATAGCTAAATAACACCTCCACCGGCCATTTCAGGCAGTAATAATAACCGCAAACCTACGATTCGATAAGTGGTTATGATATGTGACCAATGGAGGTATAAACTGCATTTTTGGCAGTTTTTGGCACATTTACATGTTATTCAGCTGCACAAGCCCCTGCCTTAGTCTAAAGTTAAGAGTTCAGCAGTCTCTCAGAATCTCAGCAAACTGCTTCCACTAGCAGTAATCTAGAGCTGCTCCAATCCTAACTCCAGCCTTAAAACGCAGGCGGTAATATATAGTAGCTCTGGTAGGAGTGTACTGGGACATCGGTGTAGCTGAAGACTTTATCAGTGGTCCTTTGGTAGTGCCTTTAG
Organism: Bryconaethiops microstoma; assembly: GCA_037577275.1. Taxonomy (NCBI): domain Eukaryota; kingdom Metazoa; phylum Chordata; class Actinopteri; order Characiformes; family Alestidae; genus Bryconaethiops; species Bryconaethiops microstoma. The sequence goes on along the minus strand of JBBJLS010000041.1, from coordinate 22,700,689 downwards.
GTTGAGGGTAAAGGGTGGATGGCAAACAGTAACCGTTTGGGGAATGCTTCTGATAAAATGGCCAGTAGGGATACATGTTACATATTATTTTACTGGCACATTTTCTTGTTATTTAGCTGTACATGCCACTGCCTGGGTTTTTTAGCCTGAAGTTAAGAGTGGAGCAGCTCTAGATTACTCCTAGTGGAAGTAGACTGCTGAGATTCTGGGAGACTGCTGAACTCTGGTGGCCCTCTCTCTTCGGGTGTGGAAGTTAATGATCCTGGGCGTACAGAGGGCATTCCTGACCTCGGCTCCTCTACCCTCAGGGCCCCACCGTCATGGCGGGTCTTGCTGGGCTATTTGTTGTTATTCATGGCGGACCTGTGACCCAGGGCCAAAGCGCCATTGTTAAGTAAGACTGAAGAGTCCACATTCTCCCACCTCTGTCTGATGACCTCGCACAGGGGGAGGTCTGTGGGTAAAGTATGTGTGTGGGTGGTAATTGACTTACGCTGTTTGTTTTATTTGTCTCTAGGAAACTGTCACTGTGCCAGTCGCTCACCCTCATTACCCTGTTGGTGTCCCCAGTTTGCCTGTCTTCTCAGCACGTAAGACAACACCTGTCCCCTTTTCCCTCCCAGGCTCTCCTCATTAAGAAAGCCTATCAGCTTTGCAACGCCTGAATGGCACAGTTTGATACAGAACAACAACTCTGTAGCATGTCAGCACAGTTTGTCCTCAGACTGCACAATTACCATGAATTACTTTTAGTCTGCATTACATCTAGAGCCCGAACTCACTTTGAATAATTGGGTTCTGCATTAATAAAAAAGGGGAATAGAAATGGCTGAATCGTCTGGCAGGCTATTTTATAATGACATTTGAAAGTTGAGCTGACAGGATTGTTTGCATAGTGCAGAGCACGGTAAGAGTATATTCTGATTGGCACGTTTCCCTGTCACCGCACACTTTAAGTGTAGCATTGTGCCTCACCAATGCATCATTACCGTCTTTCAGCACCGTTTGTGTAGCTGTCAAGGGCAGGGTTTGACGAGGGGAAAAAAATCTATGCCTTTTTTTAATCCTGCACTAATCTAACACAGTTAAAAAGAGAAGGGCTCTTCCTCACCTTCCCTTTTCAAGCCAGGCAGCCATAGGAGGGGCCGCATGTGAAGGTTAGATTTTATTGCTTTCCGCTTGGTGTCCTCTAGCCCCAACATCCATTCATTTAATTAGTAGGGAGCTAGAACTCTAAGAAACAAAATGTGAAAAGGTTTCAGTGTGCATGGAAATGGCCACACTGCACACCACAAGTTTGTTTTGAAAAAATGTTTGCTGGTCATATTTCAAGGCAGATAATGCAACCTGAACATAGTATAAATAGCTGCATTATATCATGTATTATTTAATAGATCCAATAATATGCATAAAACACCAAAAACACACCACCATTTGATATATGGTGTATAAATGCATATGTATATATATATATGAAAATATATAATGCATTATTTGTGTATGTTCTGTAAATAATGGAGGATGATAGGGCAATATTATTGATTGCATTGAGAACTGAATGCTTGTTGTAATGAATGTTGTGAATTAGTTAGTACTGTGCATGAGTTAGTACAGGTGAATGTAAGTCCCATACTGCAATAACTGTATGTACACAATTTATCTCCCAGCTTTAAGGCGTGCCCTATAACTTCACATCTTATTCACACCCAGAGACTTTCTCTACAGCTATAAAAGTCAACATTTCCTTGCGCCATTTTCTCTGAGAGAAAACTGAGGGTTAAAGGTCGATTTCATTAATCCGACTTGCCCACCGGTCCATTGGCGGATTGTTATCAACACTAATTTGAGTCTTTGGCTCAGTAATGAGGCCGGTTTCAGGTCTTTCTGCTACAGAAAGTGATGGTGTTGTAAATCTCCGTGGTGGCCATGCTTGTGCAGTCATGTCACCATAAAAGCTACGTGCTTCTAGGCCCTCATTATCAGGGTGTTGTTCTCTCCTCAGATTAAGAGACCAGCTGACTTTCTGACCTCCCTCTACTTATCTTCATCTCCTCTGATGGAAAGTAATTGTGAAGTGAGGTTCTGCTCAGATTTTGCTGGTCGTAGACATGTTCAGCAGGGCACGCTTGGATGAGTTAACATGGAGGAACCTGTAGGAACGTCAGCATGAAAGATGAGTCAGAGCAGGGAAGGTGAAACACACCTTCAGGGGCTCGAGGCCTGAGATTCATGTTCAGCGTAGTGTTTGTTTTGCCAAATTGTTTCGTATTGTTGCACCGTGTTTACATTCCCCACATGTTCTTGAATGTTCTTCAGATTAGATTGATGCTTTATTTTTAGCCTGAAAACAACTGCCGTGCCCGGGGTTGGCTTAATTGACAGACGTGGCTGGGTGTGGACTCTTAGCTTTCGCGCCCTCCACACCTGAACCCACACACATTCTCACATGCGTACGCAGACACGCCCCTGTGAGGGAATGAGGGTGGCCCTCAGGGACCTGATGAAAGCTGCTGCCTCTCCTCGCTCTCTAGCTGCCTGTTTGTCTCGGATCAAAGCCAGAGACAGATCTAAGAGCAGCGCAGTAATGTTATCCAACCGGACGATTAGTCCCCCCTCTCCACAGCACTGATAGCAATACTGCATGTCTAATGGAGGATGACAGGGAAACCTGTGTTACAGAACTAGTGTGGCTTCCTCTGCTCAGTGCTGAGGGAATACACAAATGCTTCCACAAATGTCAGAGGCAGTCTAGCATTGCCAATGAGCAGGAAATGTTTGGGTTCCACCTGATATCAGGTGGCCTGAATGCTGAGGTTTTTGAGGACAGTGCGTGTCTATCATAGTGCCTTTCAGACTAGAAGGAGTGACCATTCTGACCAAGCTTTGATTAAAGGCAGCAAATGCGGTATACGGTCAACTCAAACATGTGGCTCAGGATCTAAAATCTGATTGTCCAGTGCCACTGTAAGTTGTTTAATGCAGGAGTTCTCAAACTTTTTAGACTTTAGTGGATGGTAAGCCTCCCAAATCCCACATCCCCAACTTAACTTCCCCCAGCATTTCACTGTTAAGTGTACGTTTCACCGTACACTTCTCTATAATGCTGCTATTAGCAAGCAACTTGTTGGGTGAGTTGTTTGCTGTGATCCATTTTTAATAATAAATTTCTTTTATTTGTATATCATTATCATTTTAACTTGATTTTTTTGTTCCATTATTAGTGTAGCATGTGTGTGTGTGTAATACACCACTAGGCCATACAGAATGTTGTTGAGAAAGTTAAGAAAAACTGGAAAGTTTTGAAGTATTGGCCACCATTTTGGACTTTTTTTGCATGTTTGATTGCTGTGCTTTTTGTGCCTCTCACAGTCAGCCAGACAGGCCCCTGGGCTAGTTGTGGGGCGCTCATCTCGGGTACCGCGACAGCTGTACTATAAGAACGAGTGGGCCCCGTGGAGCGAGTGGTCTGAATGCTCCCGCTCCTGTGGGAGAGGGGCTTCCATCCGGAGACGCACCTGCATCATCAGGTAAAGTGTACAATGAATGGTGGAGCATCCAGTAATGTGCACATGATTTCCACATGAATAAAATGTATTATACGAACACTATTACTGTCAAAACTACATAAATTAAAAGAACTGTGCTAATGAATATGTGAGCGTTGGCACTGAGACAATGCTATATGTGCTGTTTATACTGAAACTCATGAATGAAAACTGCACAGACATGTTTAAGAGCAAAAGTTGCAGTATATCATCATTCTCATTTGTGTGCTTAGTCAAGGCTTTATCTGATTTTTGCTCCATTTATCTAAGGCAGTGTTTTTGTTCCAGGAATACAGTTGGAGGACCATGCTTTGGTGATCCAAGAGAGTACAAAATCTGCAATACCAAGGTACAGCCTGACTTAACTGTCCAGTGATCCATACATTAGCTCATAAGGATTCAGAGGAGAGTGTTAGTGAGAAATATTCTGAGTTGTGTTTTGAATAGTTGGGTAATGGAATTAACCTAAGGCCCTTTATGTGGGCACACTTTAATTACTCACTCCAATACATTAGTTTAATAGTAATTGCTGAAAAAGTAACCAAGCTCTAAGAATATTAATAAAGGCTCAAATGTCTAATGCTTTTCAGGCTTTGCTATGATTACAGTTGAAAAACAATGATGAACAATTTTAAATCTCCCTTCTGTAAAATTGGCCATGAGACTGTGTGGTAATCTTTGTTAAGAAGTGTATCAGCAGCCTGGCCCTATATTAATCATGCAGAGGCTGTAGATAAGGCAGGGCTGAGGTAATGCCTCTGCAAGTACAGACTAGCTGTGTATGCATGTGTTTGTGTGTGTTTTGCCCCTGGCTTACCTATAGCTTTGTATCTTCCCGCTCAGGAGTGTCCTTCGGGATCTATAGAGTTCCGAGAATTGCAGTGCAAGGCTTTCGATGACAGACCACTGGTTGCTGGCAGCAGTTACAAATGGACCACCTTCCATGGAGGTCAGTGATTCATGACGCAGACGTATGACATTTTCTCACCAAGCTTACCCAGTGCTGCTAAGGTGGTGCATTTTGTTTTAAATGAAAGACAGCATAACTGAGTTATTTGTGAAAATACGCTAAAACATGGTGCACTGCTTTGACTCACCATGAAAAAGTTAAAATATTAAACCCAAACTCTGGGCTGTTGAGTTGGTTATGATGGGAGTTCCTCAGATTCCATCATACATTTCTACAAGTACCTGGAGAGGATCTGGGTATGAAAGTATGAATAGCATAGCGTATCACCTTGTGGCCTGGTTACTCTGGGGGCAGATTTTATTGGGTGGGACAAAGACTAGGTTTGTGAATGTGTGACACCAGTGACATGTTAGGTTTGATTGGGTCCTCAGTGATGCATTACTTTCCTCTCTGTCTCTGCACACATCCTCCTGTTCCAGGTTCTGACCCCTGTGAACTCAGCTGCCTGGCCTTGGGCCACAATTTCTACTACAATTTTGGTCGAGTCCTGGATGGCACACCTTGTCAAACGGAGCCTGGGGCCATCTGTGTGAATGGCAAATGCCTGGTGAGTGCCTAGATGCAAGAAAAATGACAAAGCAGCACATTTTGTTTCTTTCCTCCCTCTATCCATGCCTTGCTCTCTGTTGTTCTCTTTGTTAATGATGTACAGGTGTTGAAGTATTGACTTTTTTGATGGTGAGTGTTAGCAAATGGACCAGGCTGTCTTGTCAGCAAGAGTATGGCTTATCAGGCTTGACTTGGTCCTTCACATGCTATTAAACCGCCCGGTGCTGCAAAGCTGCAGAACCTCCAGCTGGAGAAATGCAGAATATTGCTCTTTACGCACCCCTCCCACCCCCTAAATTGTCCCAATGCCTCCCATGTGGTGAACATTTCTGCCCTCCACAAACATTTCACCCTTTACTCTCAGTCACTTGGAGTTTTTCCCACTCCAGGATGTATTCTGGTGCTTTCGGTTTCCTTCTATGCTCATAGTCAAGTTACAGGATAGCCTTTGCATCGAATGAAAAAAGAGGAAGTGACCATTCTGTCATATGTGAACACAGCACAGCATGAACAGCACAAAATCCTTTCTCTGCATTTAACCCATTTACCAAGTGAAGCAGCAGGCAGCCAGGAGCACAGTCCCCGGGGAGCAGGTTGTGGGGACTAGGTTACCAGCTGCCCAGTTTTACCACCCAGCAAGTTCATGTTTTATAAAGAAAAACACTCCTATGTCGATGCTCTCAAAACCTTCCAATTTTACATTATGTGATCCTGTCATGATGAATGGGCCAATAGAAATGGTCGAGAATGACCTTGTTTTAAAAATAAAAGGTCTTTTTCCCTCTTCTGGAAAGACTAGACATTACTGGCATAGAATGTTTTTTTTTCCCAAAAGCAAAAAAATTCTGAAATGCCCTAAAAATTTACGGGCTTTGAGGTCAGGGATGAGAGGTCATGAATGAGGCTTCATGCAGAAGAGGCCAGCCTGGAGCAGGAGTTTATGCACTAATGGGGTGGGTGTGACAACACTGAGGGATGCAGACTGAGTCTAGACCCAGTGTGTGTGAAAAATAAGTCAGTGCTGCATTAAGTCTATCTTATGAGTCTCTTTTTGTGTGTCTTTCTGCAGAAGAGTGTTTCTCTTTCTCCACTCATCTGTTAGCTGGCAGTTAGTGTTCTCCTTTAAGCACTGTGGGCTGTCTAATGCTGTCCAGTGTTTATGTGACTTGGTGGAGGCATATGAAACTCCCAGTATTGGTAATATTGTGGTGTCCTAGATAGTGGGTGGAACTTGACATGACTACATTGGGGTGATAATTTGAAAAAAAAAAAGAACAAAACTTCACCACTGCACCAGGGCTGGTGTTCACCAAGAATCTGAAAGAGGTGTGATCTGGGTCCTCTATTTATTAGGGTCATTTTTATCTAACACTCCTACTCCTGAGGTGGTTCATTGTTACCACTCACCTTAAGTCACACATCCACAAGCCTGCACCACCTTAATGAAGAACTGGATGTGGTTTAAGTGGATCAAGAGGAGTTTTGGGGATGTATGTATGGAAATGATTTGTGTGACTATTGTCTTTTTAGTTGTTATTACCAAAACTAGTCTCTGCAGCCCATCTGCAGTCAGCCCACCGCCTGAGCTATGACCATTTAAATACCTGTAGGCTTTTTCATAGCTCCCTCCCCACTGACAGGTGGATACGCTCTATTGCAGCTGACTTGAAGACATCCAGATGATCCTTCTGGAGGCTTATGGCCTTTCCTTTTGTCTGTTCTTAATGCGTGAGATGACCTCGGCCTCTTCACCTTTACAAAATTGTCAGAGAGGTCAGGCTTGAACTCTGAACAGCGTGATATGATGGACTTGTATTTGTGGAAGCCCTTTCAGTTTTTATGGACAAAGCTGTGTGCTGCCCTGTCTCCTTTTTTGTCCTGGAAAATCAGCAGGATTTCATATGAATAGGCTGGTGCTATATAAACAGCACAGGCTGTTCCAAGTCCGCTTTTTTAAGCATAAGCCTCGCTGGATAGGTCATGTTGTGGTCTGCATCTAAAGTGGTGCATGGTGATAAGTGTGGGTGGGGGGTGCTATTGGGTTTCTAATCCTGGTGTTTTGTTTGTGGGTGTGTTTGTGTGTATATAGAAACCAGGCTGTGACCTGATCTTTGGCTCGCAGCGGCAGGAGGACGCCTGCATGGTGTGCGGTGGACAGAACACCACCTGCCTCCATCACCGCAGTGTCTACCAGAGCAACGGCCAGGACTTCGGTCAGTATTACTGACCCCAACACAGCTCACACTGACACATCATCGCAGCTGGACACAGCTGCTGTAGAGACACAGCTGCTTTTTTAACCACTTAAAGGAACAGTTCAGTCAAAGAAACTTCTAACACTGATTAAGCATAAATAACCATAATAAATAAGTATAAATGAACATTGTTCAAATATCACCATGCTGATTTGTGGATATTAGCTCCATTGATTTTAGTGCAAAGTGGCCATCATGTCATACGTGAACACACCACAGCACACAGTGTGAACAGCATGAAATCCTTCCTCTGCATTAAACCCATTCACCAAGCAAGAACACAGCGCCCGGGGAGGAGTGTGTGGGGACGGTACCTCAAGGGTACCTCAGTGGTGCCACTAGCAGTGTTGGGATTCAAACCCACAACATTCTGATTGCAGGGCGAATGCCCCAACGGCTAGGCCCAATTGTCTTAAAGGAGAATTTTTCAGAATTTCTTCTTAATTTAATTAAGTAAAGAAAGTTACGCTGTTCTGAAAGTGATCAAGAAAATGTAACTTATAACAGCATTTATGTACTGTTGATGGTAAAATAGTGGTTAACCAGAAGAAAACTATGTTTTCTTTTGGTACCTTAGGACTTTTTGGGCCAAAACCTTCTCAAAATGAACATAAAACAATGTCTCAGGCATCAGGCAGTGAGCTCTGTAATTTTTAGAAGGCTTATAAGTTTGGACATTTGGTTCCTTTCAGTACTGCTATAGGCATTTGTGAGCTAGAACAGAGCATTTGAATGATTTGCTTACTTCTTGACAATTTCAATAAACAGAATTACACAGTTTTCTATGTAATTCTCCTTAAGTCCTGTGACTTAATAATGAGTAATTTTACATCGTTTCCTGTGTAATTACTACACTATATGGACAAAAATATTGGGATGCATGACCAACACTGATTTTAATTATATTACATTCAAATACATAGACTTTAATATGGAGTTGATCCGCCCTTTGCAGCTATAACAACTTCCACTCTTCCCAAGTTTCTGTGGGAATTTGTGCCCATTCCTTCTTTAGAGGGTTTATGAGGTCAGACACTGGTGTTGGACGAGAAGGCCTGGATCACAATCTGCGAACAAGTTCATCCCAAACGTGTTGGATGGGGTTGAGGTCAGGGCTCTGTGTGGGCCAGTCAAGTTCTTCCACACCGAACTCATCCAACCACGTCTTTATGGAGCTTGCTTTGTGCACTGGGACACAGTCATGCTGGAATAGAAAAGGCTCTTCCCCAAACTGTGTCCACAAAGTTGGAGGCATGGCGTTATCCAGAATGTCTTGGTGTGCTGAAGCATTAAGATTGACCTTCACTGGAAGTAAGGGGCCTAGCCCAAACCTTGAAAAACAGATGTGTCCCAATACTTTTGTCCATATAGTGCATTTGTATATAGTTTTGTATAGTTAAACCATGTCACTAGACGAAATAACCCAGATTTAGGCGGTGCAGCAGAAACTTTATCACTCTTTTGATTCCTATTTTCCACGGAAAGTCAAGCAAAATCATAACAGTGAACTCATCCATTGTGCCGAAGCATTAGTGTGAGCGCTGCAGCAGCCACAGGAGCGTACAGCCGAGCTTTAAGGTTTGGCACTTGTCCAGGGAATTCTTGACCTAAGTGCTTCCCGTAGGACGGTGACTGAGTGTTCGAGGAACACACGCATTCCCATACACACAGATATACACACACATTCACAGATTCATACTTGCACTGCCACACAGGGGCACTGGCACCCCTGGCTTTGAGCTCCAGTGTATGAAACAGTACTCTCTTTAAAAGCGTCTTCATGTTGGCAAAGTAAAAACACACAGCATTTACGAAGGGGGGAAACACAGAGATAATGCCAGCTTTGTCTGGCTCTATTGAAAAGCTCAGTTTTAACTCCTCAGCAGCTGGATTTCCCAGAGTGGGATAAGCACGGTGCGCTTTGTAGAAGGTCAAATGCCAATGGAGCGTTGAACGTCATGTCCAAAGTCGTAATTCTCCAGTTCGGCTGCAACGGAAAGAGCAGCCATAGAAGCACATGTTCCATTTTCATTGCAGGAGTGTATAGGAACATGCTTTTGCAGATAAATATTCTCTCAGCATGGTGCTGGTGCTTCAGCAGAGCTATAACACTTTATTCCCTTATCTATGTCTCTCACCAGGGCCGTTTGGATACAATGAGGTCACCATGATCCCAGCCGGGGCAACTCATATCAGAGTGACCGATAACAGCAAAAACTATTTAGGTTTGAGCAAGACCTGTTTTTCTGTGAACTAGGAGTTTCAAAATGCTTGCATTTTAAAGAAAAAACTCTAAGGACAATACTAGATCGTACTAGATAACTTCAAGCAAAACCCAAGACCATAAGACCAGGATCACATTTATAGATGGCAGGATTACGTTCCTAAATTATGTATATTCATTCAGAACAATTTTGACTGTAACAAGCTTTTTGAGAAACAATATTATGTTATGTAGTCCATTATTATATAAAGGCAGATACATTTTTTGTGGTAATAAGTTAGTTGTAATGTAACTTTGATGTTTTGTGCATGTAAAGCCCACTCTCAGCAAAGTAACTATGAAAAACAGTCATGAAAATATCCTGTACTGCATTTTTTGGAATGAAACCTTTTGTATTTTAAGAGGGCAATTTCTGTACTGAATCATTGTATAATCAACTGTTATTCAAAGCAGTATAGTCCTCAGTGCTTTGTAAATAGGGTATTATTACAGTTTTATAATGACAGCAGGTGTTATATGAACATTAAAGAATACATTTGTAAGTTAAGCATGCATTAACAATAGAATTGGTTTATTATTAATAGTTTTAGTAAAAAACATTGATGTACAGGGGTTCCTCGAGTTACACCGCAGATCCGTTCCTTTGAAAGTGATGTGTCCCAGATTTTGGTGTAAGTTGAAACACACCCTAGCCTTACCGATCCTAACACAGCTGTAAAATCATAAAAACACAACTAAGCCACAGAAAAAGGAAAATCATGTGCCGCGTTACTGTGTATTCTTCTGGCGTGCGCAACCAAACTAGTTCACCCACATAGTCCGTAAGTACGAGGCTAACGGTGTAAGCCGAGTGGAAGTGGGAGTGAGTGTCGTAAACTCGAGACGTTGTATGTCGAGACTGTTGTAACTCGAGGATCCCCTGTATTTTCAGAATCAGTATCTTTGTCAACTAATAGTTGCAGCCATATTCAGGGAAAGATCATGAGAAAAATTTTATAATTATTTATGTCAAAATCAATATAATTAAACATATTTTGTGTCATCATTAATTCACCAGCCCTTCAAAATGGGCGGTCTCAGTTCGTGATCAACGGGAACTGGAAGATCAGTGTGCCGGGGGAGTATGATGTGGCTGGAACCAAACTGCTGTACCGCCGCTCTGCTGATACCTGGGAGAGCTTTGAGGTTCCTGGCCCAACGCAGGAGGATCTGCATGTTATGGTGAGTGTACAGACAATCTTCTATACGTGTGTATATGTGCATATGTCTACAGTCATGGAAAAATTTAAGAGACCGCTTCATTTTTTTTTCTGGTTATGGCTTTTGTAATGTGTGGGAGTGTCTCTGTGTAAAATGTGCATGTCACTATTGTTTATGCACTATTGAACACACTTGATTCAAAATTCCAAACAAAAACATGTTTGGAGAAAATATTAAAAAAGAACAATAAATAATTTATTATACCTTGGAAATGTTAAACTACACAACACTCTTACATTATTTTACAACTGCAACAATTGAAACAGTGATGTTAAGAGCAGAGTGTGTGCATGTGTGACTCTGTTTCATCCCATCAGAACCTGAATCAGGAGTGAAGCTGC
>JBBJLS010000041.1:22665331-22679895 GCA_037577275.1 Bryconaethiops microstoma | reverse complement strand
AGAGAGAGAGAGAGAGAGAGAGAGAGAGAGAGAGAGAGAGAGAGAGAGAGAGAGAGAGAGAGAGAGAGAGAAACAGTTGCGGAGAGAGAGAAACATAAAAAGGGAGAGAGAGAGAGAGAGAAACAGACGGAGAGAGAGAGAGACAGACAGAGAGAGAGAGAGAGAAAGAGAGCGACAGAGACAGAGAAGGAATTAAGAAAAGTTGGAAAATGGTCATGTAAAAATGGATGACCACATAAATAGAGTACAAAAGTTAAAATACATGAGAAACTATATATTATAGTGTTTTTGTTTGATAACACAGTGTGTGTTGCTAGCTTCACTTTTTAGTCGTAGACAGGTCTCTGGGTATATCTGGGTCAGTGTGTGTGAGGGAGATGTACGCTGGGATTATCCTGGAGTTTTTCTGTGCTCGTCTCAGCCTGGATGACCTTCCCTCTGCTGTAGCTTGACACATTAATCCAAATGGCAGGGTCTGGCCAAAAGGCCCAGTTGGACTCGCTTTGCTTTCACAGAGTATCAGTACGCATTTACAGTGCACACACACACACACACACACACACACACACACACACACACACACACGCACGCACGCATGCATGCACACACACAAACATACACACATGTGAGTTATCATGTTGGTTTGTCATGCAAACAGAACTGCATCTTTTTTGATTCCTAGAGAATTGGTGTCTTGATATAATTTCTAATTCGTAAACTCTATGAAGACTACTTCAGAAATGTTTTTTTAAGCTGGTGCAGTAAAAGTTGCTCTTTGTGGAGCACTAAAGTTATTTGTGCCAAATATTTGTTGCAATGTAGACCTTTGATAGGGAATCAATTTTGCATCTTAAGTGTTGACCCTGTCATTGGGAGATACCATATTTGATCCCTGGTGAGGCCACAGCCATTTGTTGCAGGGAGTCCAAGAGAGCAATACTGGCCTCTCTCTCTCTGCTTGGGTGGGATGGCATTGCCCCATGCCCCTTCATTCAGCAAGATGCTAGTCAGCATGGATAATTTTCCAACAGTGTTGCATTAGCGGCAGGTTCAGAAGAAAGCAACTCAAGTAACAAGAGGAAGCAAGTCCTTGTCTTCACTATCCCAGGGCTGGTGGTACCATGTGATAGAGAGTGTCCTACCTAGCAGGACAGTGGAATTGGTCATGACTAAATTGGGGAGAAAATCCCCCCCCAAAAAAACTGGGCTCCATTCCTGAAGGAAATAAGGGATGCTACTGTCTGGCGTTGTCTACAATACATTTAAAAAGTTGTGTTTGACTGTAAGTGATAGGGTGGCTCGTGAAGAACTTTTTGTCTTTGAGGGTCAAAATGCAAGCTGAATAGACAAATCATTAGAAGCATAAAGTAGGTAGGTGGTTGCAAATATGTAATATGCATATAATGCTATAGTATTCATGCTATAAATGCCTGTAAATGCATTTTATGCTCTCACACTCAAAATTACTGCTAAAAAGCATAATCATAAAAGAAAAGTAAGAATTTGAAGCCATGTAAAAATACATTTGTTCTCTCATTGGCTGAGGGGTTGGCCTTGGGGTAACTATCCAAGTCAGATGTCCTCACGGACCAACTTCGTCCATCAGACACCCTGTTGGGCCGCTCTCGTGTGAAAAATCAAATGTAATCGGGACATTAAATTTTAGCCAATACAGTTCAGAAGATTAATCAATTTGTCTTAAAACATGAAAGGTAGAATTATCTCTGAATTATAATGCACTTCATTCTTCGAAAGAAAAGGAAAACTCTTTCCTGTGTTGTAAAGAAGTGTCACAGTAGCTCCATCTCACTCACTGACTGGATTACATAAGCATATGAAGCTAGTCAGGGTTTGGATCACTGAGTATGCTGGAACTGCCAGTGTTTCCTGGGGAGCTCTAGTTTGCTGAAGAACTGATGAATGGTTAGAAATGTCCCACCACAGTCTGCCGTAGTACTTTGTACATTTATATGTACTTTATACTTTTATATTCATGATTACTCACCAATTCATCAAACTGAATGGTTTGCTTTTGTAGGTAGAGGACAGTCCAATTCAACTGGCATTCAGAATAGCAACATTAGAGCATAACCTCAGCGACACACCAAGACCCCTGCTAAAACGGTCACATCAACAGATGTCATACTAGGAAATTCCTGTTTAATTTAAAGCCTCTAATCCTCAGCCATGAACTTCTCTAAACCAATTAGAGTCTTTTAAAGTAAACGGGTCGTACACAACAAGCCTCCACTCTCCCTCTCACTGTGAAAAGTGGGATGGCCAGAGGCCCTTTATTTGGCTGATAATTGGGGGCTGTGTCAAAGAGAGGGACATTGTCCACACTGTTTGGACAAAAGTACACTTGTCAATGTGCAATGCAAATCACAGCAGGCCCCATGAAACATTAAAGAGCTATAGTTTCATAATAAGGAAAACACATACATAGTAAGACTGAAGCTATCCACCATGTCTGAATGATTTGTGATTCAGTCACACATGCACACAGCTGTTATCTTTTACACACCTGATTTAGATGGATCCATACAGAAACAGGTGATGTTTCAAGCATTGGATTTTTTTCTAATCTTTGAAAGTATTAAAAACTGATGAAACAAGAAATTTGTCAGAGACAAACAGAGAAAATGAATATAATACGCTCCAAAAACATGATCTCTACCAATGCTCCCAAAAAATAGCTATGAAAGACATCACTAAGCAGTTTAAAATCAAGGATTGAGGGTCCCAGTGAAAAAAAGAATGGTCCTCTGCAGAGAATTGACCTTATATATGACTTAAATTATATGAATGTTGTTTGCTAATTCATTTATTTTGTATTTTTTGTCTTATTTTTGCTGTAACGTGGGCCAAAGGTTAAAGCGTATTATTGAGTTATTATAGCTTACCATGAACTACAAGGGGTCCTCTAAAACACTGGTGACGCCCAGCACCGCCCCCCCCCCGCCCCCCCCATGCTAAGGGACCCAGCTTAAACCCCCTTCATCTCTGCAGTGGAGTAACCATAAAAAAAACCTACCAGGACATAAAAGCTATTTTCGGATCAGTATGGTAAACTACAGTATAGAAATATTTGCTGTTGTAACAGAAACACATTTTTTATTTATTGACCTTATTTTTTGAATGTCAATAAAATCAAAATGTTAGGTTACTTCTATTTTATCCACATTGCTTGTTCAAAAAATGTTGTGATATCTTACTTGGGTCCAGCAGCAGCGGCAGCACATCACTCCCACAGCGAAATCCTATTCTTGGAGGAAAGCTCCAGGTCCACAGGCTTCCACAGGTCAGTCATACAGTAGGATGAAGAGGTTGGTGACGACGATGGGGTAACAGCGCGTATCAAGGTCTTGAATCATTCCTCAAGTGCCTCACAGAAGTCACACATTCACCAGCACATGGGCCAGACTTAACACCTGCCTTGACTGGATAGTAGGTGTTGTCTTTCAAGATGGAAAGGTTTCCTTTTTGTTAAGCTGATTAGGGTTCAGTTGAAGGATTGGTTAGCAAGGCAGGAGGTGGGAAAATGCCTCACTGTGTCTGTGAAAGGAAAGGGACTCTGTGGGATGTGGGTTCAGGCATTAACACCCTGTAAACCACTTAAGAGACTGAAATAGTTAGAGTACACCTTGTTTTTCAAATCTGAAAACCACTTTCCAAGACTGTTAAATCTGGTTAAAACCTCCACTCCATCTCTCCTTACAATACCATGCTTCCACAAGTATGCCATCTGGACCAACAGCCTGGTCTTCTTCATAGCTGTATTGACTTCCTCCTAGCTAATCCTCTCCATTTCTTGATTCACTATCTCCACATCGCATCCAACCCTTTGTGTCTCACATTTTCTTCATTCATCAGCCCCTTGTAGTACTCCTTTATCTGTTTGACACACTTTCCTCACTTGTAAGCAGACATCCATCTTTATACGTTATCATCAAAACCTCCTGCACAACTTTCCTCGCTTGGTTCCTCAGCCTAGACAGTACAGGTCCTTTTCTCCCTCTTTACTCTCCACCTTTGCTTTCAACTTCCATATTCATTATCATCAGCTTTCTCCACCTCCTCGGCCGTCTCTTCGAACTGCTAGTCTATCCCGCTTCTGTGGCAACCTCTTCCAACGTATACACTCCTATACATCCTGATTCCACCAATAGGTTTCCTTGTCCTCCATCCTCTGTCCAGATGTCACACCAGGCACCTTTCTAGCTGTCTCCCTTACCACTTCTGCAGTTGTCGCCTGGCTATCTGGTAACTCTTCATTGCTACCCAGTGCCTGACATCCCTTCACCCTGAACTCCACCAATCTTTCTTCTTCCATCATCCAACATCCAAGATCCTTGTTTCTGCCCTTGCTCTCCACCTTATCTTGATCTCCAAAGTCATCCTATAGACCACCATCCTATGCTGCCTAGCTACACTCTCCCTGTTATTCTCTCTTTGCACTCTCCAATCCTCTTCAGACTGGCCCTAGGATATAATCCACCTGTGTGCATCTTCCTCCAGTCTTATATGTCACCCATGCTCTTCCCGCTTCTTAAAATATATATTAACCACAGCCATTTCCATCCTCTGAATCACCTGGCCTTACTCCATTATATCTCTCGCACACGCAATACATCAATCTTCCTTCTCTTCATCAAATTGACTAGGTCTCTACCTTTACCAGTCATACTGCCAGCATTCTAAGTTCCCACCATCACATCCACTCTCTACCCTTCCTCCTCTCCTCATATCTCTGCACGTGCCTTCCATCTCATTTTCTCCTTCAGCCAAGAATAACCTGGTTTCCACCAGCACCCTGTTGCCTAACAGCACTGGGATTAGTCGTTGTTATCCCAGGCTTCGACCGATCCAGTGTGGAAATCTGTACTGTTGTCCGGATATTGATTTGCCAAAACTTTTACACTGGATGCCCTACTTGATGTAATCCTCTCCATTTATTTGGGCTTTGGACAGGCACAAAGAAATACACGGGCTTGTGCATCCCCAGTGGCTGTGTTCAAATGCACTCTTAAGGACTTTGTTTAAATCTCAACAACAGAATTCCGCAGAAATTTAGGAAGATGGGAAGAATTCCACTTTAAAGATCTTACATTCATTCTAACCTGTATTACTTAAAATGTAATATTACTACATGATTTTAATAGTACAGCACAACTCTAATACCACGTTTATAAATCCCCTGAACATAGAAAGATCATTATGTGTGTCCCATTACAAATTGCCCATCAGACTGCTAACTAAGATAGAAGATAGTCCAGACAGAAGTGGTTGCAGGCCACATATATCTGACAGGAATAAAACTGTTAAGGCTAACTGTTGTATGCAGCTGACATGATTGACCTGTTCATGCTTTAAATGTTTGAAAACAGTGAAAAGATGTTCAGGTGTTATTGATGTTGTGGCAAATTCTATTTAATTTCTATTTAGTTTAACATATTTTTGTTAAATTCAGCCATTTCAGAAGTACTTGTACATTAAATTGTGTAGAGGTGTGTCCTATGTAGAGAATGTCTTTTACTTGTTTTAAAAATTACGTAAAAAAAACTGACTGACTGAATGACAACGTATTTTTGTAATCTAGTTTTGAGCATTGAAATGGTGTATTACAACACTGAAATGCTGTTAAGACAGACAACAGGCACTTCCGCAGATACAGTGTACATTTTGTTTTTGTTTTGACTTCTTTGACCCCATGTTCAAATTCTCCAAAAATGTTACAAATTAACTGATCAAAGTGTTAAAAATAGTCTGTTTAAATAGGACTGTTCTGAAAAAGCCCTGACTATTAAGCAAGCAACATGAAGACCTAGGAGCACTGACCAACAGATCAGAGACAAAATTGTGGAAAAGTACAGATTACAAAAAAAAGATCCAACCTTTGAATACCCCATGAATCCCCACTAAATCCATGATATTACAATGGTACCACCATTAATCTGACAAGAAAAGTCTGCCCACCAAAACACACAGACCAGACAATGAGGGCATTAATCAGAGATGCAACAAAGACAAAAAAAACACAGAAGGAGCTGCAAATATCCACAGCAGAGATGGGAGTATCTTTAAACAGGACCATTTTAAGCCATACACTACACAGACCAAGGCTTTATGGAAGTGTGGCCAGAAAAATATGAAAACATGTTTGGAGTTTGCCCAACAGCATGTGTCAGACACTCCAAACACATGGAAGAAGATTCTCTGGTCAAATGAGAATCTAACTAAACCTTTTGGCCATCTTGGGAAACACCATGTGTGGCACAAACCCAACATGTCCCATCATCCCAAGAACACCATTCCCACAGTGAAGCATGGTGGTGGCAGCATCATGCTGTGGGGATGTTTATCATCAGCAGGGACAGGAAAAATGGTCCAGACTGATGAAAAGATGGACTGTTATAAATACAGGGCAAATCTTGAGGAAAACACTTTTCAGTCTGCCAGGGATTTGAGACAGGGACGAAAGTTTGCTCTGAAGCACTACAGTGACCCTTAACATACAGCTCAACATACAGCTGTAGCGGTTAAAAATGAAACATTCAAATATTTTGGAATGGCCCATTCAAAGGCCAGACCTCAATCCAACTCAGAATAACGGCATGACTTGAAGATTACTGCACACCAATGAAACCCAGCTAGGGAGTTGGAGCAATTTTGCCTTGAGGAATGAACAAGTTTACTCTGCGGCAACATAGAAACATACTGCAAGACACTTGCAGCTGTAAATGCAGCAAAAGGTGGCTCTACAATGTATTGACTTTGAGAGGGTGAATATCTATGCACATTAAAGATTAGTTTTTGTCTTAATTCTTCTTTGCGTCACAATGACAAATATGTTGCACTCTCAAAGTGGGAGGCATGTTGTGTAAATCAAATTGTGCTAACTCTGCAAAAATCCATTATAATTCCAGCCAGTAATGCGACAAAATGGGACAAACACCAAGGGGGATGAATACTTTCGTGAGGCGCTGTATATTACAGAAAACATTCCTCTGAATTTTTACAGTAAGGTTTTACAGTAAGAGTGATTACAGGCCAAAATGTTTACTAACTATTAACTTGAAAATAGATGATTAATGCCAGAATGGCCTTTTATGACCAGATGACAGTCATTTTTGTTATCTAGTTTTGAGTGTTGAAACAATATTTTACAATACCGAAATGTTGAAAGTCAACTACAATACGTTGTTCTTTATCTGTTAAGACAGACAGCGAGCACTTCCGCAAAAACAGCATACATTCTGTTTTGATCTCTTTGACCCTTTGTTTCCATGTTCAAATAAATTCTCTTTAAAAAGGCCTGAATTATTTCCAAATGGACTTTTACAAGTCTTTAAGAAGTCTGGTGTTAATTAAAGATACTTTATAGAAAATAATAACCTAATAATTCACATCTGTATAACTAATTTCCATTATATTAACATTTACCAAAAAAATATTTAATATTGTGTATGCAATTTATTAGCTTTATTAAGCTCAAATACAGAAATTAAAATATTCAAGATATGCAAGTGCAATATGCAATTATACTTCTGCTTGTGACAGACAACTGATAGGGGTCATGTGATATGCTAGTAGGTTGGTCTGAGATTGATCCTCTTTAAAAAGCTTCCCACTTTACACTCTGGTTACAATTGAAACACCACTCAACCCCAAAACAACCCACCAATCCTGCAGCCATGGTAAGCTTCTCCTTCTTTTTCCTCACACAACTTTGACTGTTTCTCCTGCAAGAATTGAACTCAGTGGAGTAGAGTGTATTCTGGTTTAGCAGTTCTTTGTGTTTTGGGTTATTCTGAGGAAGCTATGGACCTAATCAGGCAAATCACCATACTAACTACCAGTATTGAGACAATTCTGGATTGGAATTTGGATTTTAAATCCAGACCTCTGGGTTTGTTGTATCTGTGTGTTCACTGTCACGATATGGGTGTTAACCCTGTAAGTGTGAATGGGATCCTCAGTTTAGTAAAACAACAGTGGCCTCTGTCTTTCTTTCCCCGCATTTCAGGTGTGTGCCGGGGTAAAAAGTCTGCTCCTTGTCTTCCTGCTCTCAGTCAGAGCTGATGCCATTAATCCAGGTGTTCTGGCACAAAATATTAGATTTGCAAGAAACAGGTGAGAAAATTCCTTTCAGTTGTGTATTCAGACCACTTGTGCAATTCTAATAAAAGTAAAGTATTAAACTCAACTGCTGATTTGCTGTAACTTACAGTGTTTCTATGTTGTTTGTGCAGGATCAACTTGAATGATGAATATTCGTTCCTCATCACCACGACCGAAGAAGTGTGTAGTAACAGCAACAGATTTCAAACTGCACTTGGAGAACAACTAGATGACATCAGCCACTTCCTTGTAAAACTGAATGTGCGTGAGGTCATACGAACAGATAATGTAATCGCAGCAAGGCCTAATTATGGCACCCACGCTGAACGCTGGGTTCTTTTTAATAATATTGATGAGGTTCAACGAAGGACCCAGAACCCCAACACTTGTGTGATGTTTTTCACCCATTACTCCCCCTGCTTGGAACGTTGTGCATCTCCAGATAATGCACAAAGTATTATAACTACTTTCCAAACAAATCAATTATTTAGGCACATAAATGCAAACTTAAAGGCCTTTGTGTTCTATACAATTTACGGACCTGATATGACAAGGCTTACACAATTAGAACAGGCGTTAATTACCTTTGAGCTGTACATGCCGGTCTTTAGATGTACTTCCTTTAGAAGAAATGGAAGGGAAACAAATGTTTGTTACAGTTGCGCAACTCGGATGACAGATTGCCTCTGGGTACGATAGATACAGTATAAAAGGGCTTTCACTGAAAATAACAGCTTTAGCGAAATGCAGTTGGGTGAAGCTGGTCATTTTTATTTAAGTAGAAAACCACTGCTTTTTCACTGCTAAGCAACTGAGATTAAGCAGATTTTTTCTTTAATTTTTGGCAAATATTCATTATTATTGTTTAGATCTTGGTTGCTGTCTGTATTTACGAATATTGATCAAGTTTTAATGATAACTGTGGTGACATGGTTTGTTTTTTTTTAGACCTGTCTCCTTTTTGCTTTTTGAATGAGAAACAGAAGTATCTATTTTTCCATTTTTAAACTTTGTAAAACAGAATGATTTAATATTTTATGACAACAATGTGCATGTCAGGACACTGTGCCGTCATAACCTAAGCAATTTTCTGCAGGATCAATAAAGTTTTCTGATTCTGATTCAGTCAGATGGGGAGGTGAAAATGAACCGGTTTCTTTGTCTGCTGAGAAACTGTTAGGCCGTTAGATGCCTCTTCTGCTGTAACATTAAATAAAGTGAGCTGAGAAAAGCCTGGCTGTGTCTCTTCTTTCTCCTGAAGGACTTTTAAACACTACAATAAAAACTGCTGTGGATCATTATTTATGACTGAACTTAACATTCTACCATGATGCTGAAAAATGGAAATAAGAGCACTTGGGTCCTTTTTAGACATTATAATCTTCCACTCCTCTGTTGACACATTAAACGGCCTATTGTGATTCTCTACCAAAAAATATTAATGAGGGGCGTTGATCTGTGGAGTCAGATACAGGACAGAAAAAAACAAAACTTCTGTGTCTTAAAGTTTCTTTAAGAAAGAGAAAAACACACCATTTAAAATGTAAGAAATTTGCACAGGACAGTGTTTGCCAGTAAGAATAAACACCATAAAATAAACACGCCTTAATTAATTTTTTTAATTGATATGTTAATTTGTTAATAGTGATAAAAACTTGAAAAAAATTTAAATTACATATAAATGTAACGTTTGAATATAATAATAGAATGTGAGTATACAAAAAAAATACATTGAAAATACATTTGAGTAAAAATTATTTTAGCAGCGTGTACAAATATGTGTGTATGTAAATAAATAAGTAAATAAATAAATAAATAAATGACATGTTCATTTTTTTAATAGTGATAAAAGTTTTTTGTATTGAAATGACAAACTCAACATTTGGATTTTAAAACAAAATTTGACAGAAAATACATGAGTATAAATAATTTAGTATGGTGTAAAAATATATATGGTATGTATAATACTTAAGTATATACTGTTTATAGTATATAATACTAATATAATTTTACTGTAACTTATTTTCTTAATTATTTACATTTATTAAATTCTAATAGAGAAATAATTTTACTAGTATATTTTGTAATTGTAATATTTATTAAATTCTAATAGTGAAATGATTTTAATAGTATATTTTGTAATTGTAATATTTATTACATTCTAGTAGTGGAATGATTTTACTAGTGTATTATTTTGTAATTATTTTGTAACACAGCGGAAGTGGAGAGTGTCACTCTGATTTCCTCCCGGCGGATCTGTGCTCTCTCTCTCTGGTTCCGGACTGAGTGAGCATCATGGCGGCGGAGGGAGATGTGGATCTGGACCTGGAGGCGGAGGAGAACTGCACCGGCAAGCCCGCGGAGAAACCGCGCAAACACGACAGCGGGGCGGCCGACCTAGAGAGGGTCACGGACTATGCCGAGGAGAAAGAAATATCCAGCTCGGACCTGGAGACGGTGAGGCGGGCGGCGGGGAGACCTGCTAACATCGTTAGCCTACCGACCATGTGACTGACTCTCTCTCTCTCACTCACTCATCCTTCCACTCTTTTACTTGCCTTAAGTTCACTTCTCCAGTTCAGACTCAGGATTGGTGATAACACTCCTGTTCATTTGCACGCGGCAGTTTTATATGTCGAAAGGTAAAGCGGCTGGGTGATGGCCTTTAGGTTTACAGACCATCAATATTGCGAATGCGTCGCCTCTCGTGATATTAAAAGGCCCTAATTGTCACTTTTCTGCAATAAAAAGAAGCTTACAGTTTTCAAATATTATTTCAACTAATACGTTTACTCCCCCATCCACACTGTTTGTATTAAGAAAATAAGCTACCTAAACAGTCCATTTTCAAGTCAGTTTTGTGATGTCACAAAACCAACACATTGATTCATCAGAACACCCAGTAACTCACCTGAAGCTGTGATTGGTCACTCTGTCAGAAACACAGATTGGTTAGAGGTTCGTTTTGTATATTGGAGCGATATCGCATGTTGAAGAGGCCTATATGATAATGATTAGCTGGTGATATATTATACAACCCTAGCTTTCAGCCATAACCAAGTTGCTATCTGGCTAGTTCTGGTAGCTGGAGGTGAAGGCAGGTGAACTTTATTGGAGTGACTCACATCAGGGGACACATGCCTCTTGAAGTATTATTTCCCTGTAAATTAAAGGATGCCAGTGTCAGGGGGAGAAATAAAACATGGGTTTGAGTTGTTTCTAAGAAAGTACATTTCACTTATATATTCTTAATGTATTTCCACAGTCTGTTATTGTGATTTAAGTGGGCTTAAAGGGATTCCACATGTTATGAAACAACTCTGGACCATAAGCTGACACCATTAGTTTGTCTGTGGCAAAAAAAAAATACTATTCATGAATGCATCTGTTTAGAGGCAACAGTTTTGTACAGTCTGTGTTAGAAATATGTGCACTGGCAAGACTGAAGAACACTAAAGCTGTGAAAGTGTGATCAGGGGTCCCAGCTCTGGTTCTGGAGGGCTGGTGTCCAGCATAGCTTGATTTCTCTTCGGTCTTTTTTTCCTGTTTTTGTATGAGACTTTATTAAGAGAACTTACATTTCTATAGAGCAAAATAAAAATGCTACCTAGAGATCTGATAACAATAAACATAAAACTCCATGTTATGCCTTAAATATAAACGTATTGTTTGATTTTGAACTATTTATCCAAACTCAAGTATGTTTAGGCCTCATAGATGTTTCACTAATCATCTTTTTCTGCATATTTTGCAGGCAATGTCTGTGATTGGTGACAGGAGGTCAAGGGAGCAGAAAGCTAAACAGGAAAGGTGATTAGACATTCTTGCTCTTATAGTCTGTGCTTGCAATTTGTTTTGTAAGAGTTTTTACAAGTGTTATGATTTGCATCTTTTCTGCAGAGAAAAAGAACTGGCCAAAGTCACAATCAAGAAGGAGGATGTCGAGCTCATTGTAAGTATAAAGTTTTTTTTTTTGTTCTAAATGTTTCTTGCACTGTTTGTCTTCGTCTTATCTTTATATTTATAAATATAAATCAATTTTACGGATTCACACTGTAGATTGTATATTAATTATTATATTGCTCAGTATATTGTATATCGTGTCGTTCATATGTTGTTGTGTTTTTATACTGTTGTGCTTGAGACACCATTGACTGGAACCAAATTCCTTGTATGTGTCGCTCACATACTTGGCCAATAAACACGATTCTGATTGATTCTGATGTGGTATGGGTTTGTTTTTTGTCCTGTCTGTGGACCTGGGACTGTCAGAAATGCAATCAGGCAGTCAAATACTGTGTATGTACATGATAAAAGCCAGCTTGACTTGAACTTGAAAGTGCTGTGAAATACACAGAAAAATGTCTCTGACCCAGTTCTGCTGAAATCTAAGTTTTGTTTTGTTTGACAGATGGGAGAGATGGAGATTCCCAGGGGTGTGGCAGAGCGCAGTTTAAGAGAACACATGGGCAACGTAGTAGAGGCACTGATTGCACTGACCAACTGAACTGTCAAGACTCAACTATGACCAGTAGCATGGACACCTTGGACTGCCTCTTTTTCTGCAGTGACTTCATTCCACACCTTGCTGTATTGTCATCTGTAATAAAATCTTACTTATTCACTAGTCTAAATCAGTCATCTCCCCCTCTCAACTTTTGTAACGACTTTCGGAAATTTGAACTTTAAGCCTTTTTGTATGACGGTGTGTGAAATGACGCCGATGGATATCTTGGACTTCTACCTATCAGTAATTTATTAACAATAACAGTGTATTCAATTTTTACACAGTTCTGAGCAGAAGCATACACATTTCTGTAAAGAAAGCCATGTACAAAATTAAAATGCAATAAACCAAGATGCATTGCCACACGAAGTGAGAATTTCAGCTTCAGTGATACACAAACAAAAAATACATAATCTGTGGGAGCAAAGGTGTAAAATCAGTCCTTATTTTAGCTTTGAGATTTTCAGGAAGATGCTCAAGTCTTCCTCTTCTGTACAGTTGGACGGTCAAACACGTCTCTCACACCCCCTGCCTTCTGTTTGAAGAACTTGCTGTTCTGTGCGCTTTCCTGTGCCCAAGCAGAGTCGAACGAGGTGGTGTCCTGATCCACCAAATGTGTGTACTTGGTGCGTCCTGAACGACCAAAGTTCTTGACCTGAAATAATGAAGGCAGTTTAAATACATTTTCCCTCTCATTTCCATAACTCACAGAATAACTGGAGGCTTGAAGGATTGCAGAAGACCCTCTTAAGCACTGAAACTGCACAGACACTCCCCTCAGTCTAGTACAGGAAGCTGCCTTAAAGGCTATATTAGCCCCATATTGTATCTAGATTAGATTATTATACATCTACTGGAGAAGCTGAATTGGGTTTGGGAGATTTTTGATTGATGCAGACAATTATGGCAGTTGTTTGCCTAGAGGTTAGGGAGATGCCCCTACGATCAGAAAGTTGTGGGTTCCAATCCCAGGACTGCTAGTGGCACCACCAAGGTACCCTTGCACAAAGTACCATCTGCACACACTGCTCATCAGGCACTTTTTTCCTGGCTGCCCACTGCTTCACTTGGCGAACAGGTTAAATGCAGTGTTCACATATGACAAATGGTTATAATTCGCCAATTACCCGTCCTTTTTGGCTCACCATGTCAATTAAGTCGACAACGTGATAAGTGCACTTACCTTGTATTTCAATGTTGCTGCCAAAATGTCATGGCACAAATATGTGGAATTTCTAAACAACCAGTTGCTCCTTATACCTGATGCAGCGCTTTGACTTATTAAAATTAGCATTTTTTTCCCCTAAATAATTTTAATGAGTCAAAGTGGGCAATGTATTGCAAGTGAAACTTTTCATAAAGTAAATGAATGAGAAACATATGGCCAAACTAACCTGCATAACTTTAGGTAGAATAGTTTTGTTGAAGTGGTCCTCAAGAGTTGGGGCGCTGAAGTCTCTTTTGTACACGTCCTGCTCTTCGTTCTAAAACAGAATGATCAGATAAGCATTATCAATCCAGTCAGGAGCATAATTAGTTGGACTTGCTAGGTCATCCTTTAGCTTCACTTACCATAAAGAATGCTCCTCTGTGGTAGTACTTCTGCAGGAACTTGTATTTGCCCTTGGTTGCTTTGTTGGTGACAACTTTTCCACTGTTGCGAAGTTCAGCTCTACGCTCTTCTTCCGTGAGGTTGTGGAATCTATCGATCTCAGATTTCTCCTTCTCCATTCTAGAGATCACATATGATATTCATATATATAAAAAAAAAAAAGTAGGTGAAGTTGCCATCATCACGTCACAACCATTTCCTGCTCTAAAGAAAGGCAACATTGACTATATAAATAACACAGGTCAATTTTTTTTGTAATCATCAGAAACCACAACACACTTTTCTAAACCAGTTTTTCATACTGATTTCAGATCTGCTTTCAGT
>JBBJLS010000041.1:22641784-22665231 GCA_037577275.1 Bryconaethiops microstoma | reverse complement strand
AACAATTTTATTCTTTTGGAAAGGATTTAATACATCGTAAGCGCTCACCCAGTTACACAGGTGTGTGTGTGTGTGTGTGTGTGTGTGTGTGTGTGTGTGTGTGTATGAGTGTGTATGAGTGTGAGTGAAAAAGCAGTGCAAACTCCGACCTCACAGTGATTCAGTTTGATTACGATTATTTAGAAATGAATCATAAGTGAATCATGAAATCTCAAATTCAATTTACCACTTACCCACATCTCAAACGGGTGGGACAGAAGTGTGTGTGTGTGTGTGAGTGTGTGTGTGTGTGTGTGTGTGAGTGTGTGTACATTTTGATTTGATTCAATTTGATTTAATTATGTGTCTTATCATAAGAAGCTTAAATGTAACAGGAATATTTAGATATTGTGACTGGAAGGACAAATATGGCCATATAGACAATAAAGAAGTACAGTGAGTTTTTATTTTAACATTTGGAAATAGGCCAAAATATGAGACCTTTTTCTGGTCATTGCTTATGTAATTTGTAGGGAGTGTGTCTGTGTAAAATGTGCATGTTTATACACTATTTACCACACTTGATTTTTGTAAAAAAATGGAGAAAATGTAAAAAATAAATAAGATTTTTTGTAATCATCAGAAACCACAACACACTTTTCTAAACCAGTTTTTCACGCT
Organism: Bryconaethiops microstoma; assembly: GCA_037577275.1. Classification (NCBI taxonomy): domain Eukaryota; kingdom Metazoa; phylum Chordata; class Actinopteri; order Characiformes; family Alestidae; genus Bryconaethiops; species Bryconaethiops microstoma. The sequence continues at coordinate 22,664,571 of JBBJLS010000041.1, read as the reverse complement.
GATTTCAGATCTGTTTTCAGTGTTTTTCAGTTACATCAACTGAAAAAATCAAGTAACTGTTTCAATATTTTCAGTGTGAAGTCAGACAGGCGCTCACTGTGGTGTAGATATAATGATCAGTGTCAGTCAGCTACCACTGTTTCTTCAAAAACACTTAGTATATGATTATTATATGCAAATTATACCACTAACATGCAATATATAACCAGCTTCATCACAAAAACTGTACGTGCGGGAAAAACTAAACACAGATTTGAAATCAGCATGAAAAAAACTACAAAACCCACATAAACTAATCTCTGATGATTTTGACCTGTTATTTTAACATCGATTAGACCTTTTCATTAACCACCATGATTTGTATGGTCTTTAGATGGAGAATTCCACTATATCACCAGAATGCCCCTTTTTCACATCTCATATTTATATATAGACAAACTTTCTCACTTAATCCAAGTGTAAAAACCAGAGCTTTTAGGAGTGCTCACAGTTCACCTGAATGCAACATTTATTTTACAGCTCATCATGCAAACACATCATAAAACAACCTGCCCTTATGCTGCAGGTGTTAATATATACATTTCTTTCCCACTAAACTACTGGAAAAGCGATGACATGGACTGTGAATATGTGCACCTCATGCCATAGTTTTCCCTGCGACTTCTCACATCTGCACAGTACTGTTAAAATATCTTAGGCACTTGAGAAAATTCTACTTTAAACTATTTACTACTGGGCAATAGAGTTAAATTAGTGTTAAAACACTAATATTACAGAAAATACAAATAACATTAATACTGTAAATAGTGTATAGCAAAATGTTTTCTTAACCAATTCCAAATTTCCTCATGGAAGCTTAGGATTATGTGTAGCAACATCAAATTGGCTCTTTTTACTTCGTTAGATTAAATTATGCATGTTGCTTATGGAATTCCATGAATCCACGCATTGAGTGGAGGCCTTGAACAAAATCTGGAACCAAACCTGCATTCTTTTAACCAGCTCACAAAATATAAGATAGAAAAAAATGACTTTTTACTTTTTTCTTGTTTGTTTGCATTCTTGTGTTTTTGCTGGTAGAAAGAAACCAACTGCTGATATAAATGGCTTCAGACAATTTGACTTTTGCACAGTACTGTACACTTAGTCCTGAAAGTTGCTGTTCTGATGGTAAACATGATTTCAGTGCACATTCGAGGCTATCTATTGGACATTGGACATCTCTCATTAACACTATTTCCACATTTTTTTAAAGAGGGACAAAAATAGATTTGAAACCGCTTGCCATGACCTGCTCAAACTTAAGTAAATCCAGCAGAATATTTAATCAGCCATGCTTAAATGCATGTGTCCATCTTCATTTGTTTTTAATGATGTTTTTATCCCAATCATCTGTAAAAGTCGTATTTAGTGCAAATAGGCCTTCGTGATTTTTTTCCACCTTAATGGCCATTCTTGTCAGGTTCAAAATTTGTCTAAAAAGGGAGGTGGACATAAAAGCCAGAAAAGCATCACTACTTAACCAATACCACCAGTGATCTGCACAACACTGATTCGCCACCTGTTCCAGCAGATGGGGACTCTCTGTCCACGCCAGTGCTTTAGCACCCCACCTTACCGCTAGACACAAGTCCTGCTAAAACAGTGACACTCTTGTCTGCTGTCAGAGAGATGCAGCCGGTCCCATTCGCTGCTTGTCAGCAGCCGTTTAGAGCCCACAGAACAAGATGGTGTGGCGCAGGAGATGTGCAAGTGAGAATGGAGGAGAGCGACGCTCATGAATTTAAAACTGCAGAGTAGGATTTCTGTCAGAGACCTCCCAGCTGGAGGATTTTTACATGTTTACAATAGCACAGCGTTGTTCATCCAACTGTTAAACTGGGCGAGTAGTAAAAGATGTTAGTTATAATTCTAAGAAAAATAATGTGATGTTGGTGAGCCAAAAGTGCACGAGCACCAGAGCTCACAGAACACAAACGCTCAATGGAAAGAGATGTAAAAAAGAAAACCAACAAAAATAGCCCAAGTAGGACCAGGGACTAGGAAGTTAAAAGCTTATATACATATACAGATTTCCACCCATTTTCAATAGAAAAATAGTTAAAAATGTGAAAAAAATTGGCCAAATTGTAACTGCTGCACCATTTCAGGTGGAATGGAAAATTTAAAGTAGTCGCTGGATATGAAGCTTACACCTCGTTTGCATTCCTGTCTTTAAAACTTTAAAAACATATCTAACATTACATTTTAACACATGTATAAAATATAGCAACAGTATTCATCACGGAGAGTGTTATACATTTGGATAGCTTATTAGTTTTACAGCAGAAACACATTTATACCGTCTCAACCAGTCAAACACGAGGCCCAAGTTACAAGACTGCCAGGACACTGAAACTGCCACTCATGCATAAGTCTTGGACACGAGCACTGCAATATTTATACAGTACATACATGTATAAGGGTTCTTAAAGATGACAGAGTAATGGAAAGGGCAATTTTTCTCTACCATCCTTCTTAAGCGTATGATGTTCTTTATGTTGTTGCAAACTTCCTTTGTGGCTCTAAAACCCTGCCATGTCTGCAGAACATGCTGTGCTCTTGTAAGCCTAGAGATCAGACACACACGGAGCTGACAGCTCACTACACTCCCTGACAAGAAACCTGTTAACACATGCGTTTGATTGTGCAGTGCCATGCCTATTCTTCTCACAGCTCACAGTGGAAATCCATAAATGGCCTGAATTGGTAAAAAGGGGTTTAGGGTCGGTATCTGGGACAAGCATGAAGCCCAGTCCTGCATTAAATTTTCCTTACAGAAGAGGATCTCCAATCAGAAGTCCAGAACTAATCTTAAATCATCCCTAAGCGGTATAAATACAAATATCAGTTTTTCAGTTTTCGAGATACGGAAATTGTCTCTTACAGATTGGGTTTGTTTTTTATGTAAAAAAGTGAAATGCAGAATCAGAAAACTTTATTGATCCCGGAGGAAATTGCTTTTATTATGCCTGCACTGTCACACATAGAAAAAAAGACAAGAACTGTATAAACATAAAGCTAAAATAAAGGTCAAATAAAAGCTCTTTAATCTTTGCTGAAAACAGCTGAAAAAAGTGTATTTTCATGTATATTTCATGTTTATTTCACAGTTTGTTCACACTGAGAGCCAGACATCGTCACTAAATCATGAACCTCATGTTGGTACATAAGAATTTACTAAGACTTTGTCTATACATGTCAGTGTCACTGCTGGGTGGGACAAAAATATCCAGCCAGGAGCAGAGTGTGTGTGTGTGTGTGTGTGTGTGTGGGCTCTCACTCCCTTGCCTCCTCTCTCTCTGCCCTCTTGTTGATGTGTTCTGGCACTGCAGCAATGCTAACGCTGCTAGCCACGCCACTGCAGCATTAGCTTCCATTCCATCCCTGCCTGCACTTTAAAGAAATAAGAAAAATAATCTCAGTTTCCCAGTTTCCCCAGATGCAGTAGATCAACCAAGACATGCTTGATGTGCACATACTGTTTCTTTAGTTTAGCACGGAAGATAGGAGGCTAACATTGCTAACAAACAATAAAAAGCCATACATTTCTATAAATACATCCCCAAAACGTCTCTCATCCCACCAATTCAGCTCTTCATTAAGATGGTGCAGACTTGTGGACAGTTAGGTGTTTTTGATCAAAGTTGGTCTCATATCTGTCCCTCTTATAATTGCCTTGTGTTGTCTGAAACAGCTGCCTGTAGCAGTGAAGATTTTAGATATTTTTTTTAGCTCAGAATAAGTAATTCTTTGCTCTAAACCACACTAATGAGTCTGTGTTACCTTTAAAGAAGAGCTGATTGTGATTTGTGAGTCTTGAGAGATGTATTTTTACAGAAACAATTTGGATGACTATTGACTTTCTAGTGTTTGCTAGCTACATTAGCCTCATAGCTCCAAGCTAAGTTTGGACTCCAAACATGTCTTGGCCGATTGACTACATCTGGGGAAAGCTGAAAACTGGGTATGTTTGATTTTCTCCTGAACTATTCCTTTAAAATAGCACTCAAATGGTACTGCTGCATTCTGGCAATATTGTTCTTGATCTTGATATCAAGGAATCTCTTCTATTTTAATGCTGCCACACATTTTTATGTAGTGCTGTGGTATTTCACTTCACCTCCTTAGAAGTGCTACAAAGCACCGTCTACAGCTGTGCAAAGCCCTGCAGAAATAAAGAAACCCCCAACAAACACAGACCTGGCTTTTCTCTCACAGAGAGATAAAGTGAAGACCATTAATTCAAACCCCTCCATCAACAGTTTCCCTTTCCCTGTGCAAACAAAGCGTCTGCTACCTTGCCGCCTGGCGACGGCGGCATTAAAATGTCGTTGGATTTGAATTGTGTGCTAGTGCGAGCTTGCTAATTTGCCGAACTAAATGAGGGGCTTTCAGACTCGCCGATCGTCCTGTGATGGAAAATAATTAGCTTGTCCCTCCTGAATGCCTTAAAGGCCTTGCTGTCTGCACGATCTCCATGGCTGGCTGATCTTTAAATGTCAGATGACTTCACCAACTTGGGCAGCAGCATGTGCGCAGCTTGCCGACATACCTTGCCTCTTTGCCACGTAATCTGCGGCACGCAGGATTCAACACAGGTATCACCTGAGAAATGATTTCACCATTAGGGAAATGTCAGGCCGGGAGAACCTTGGGATAATGAATCATTGCTCAATGCGGCGGAAATTATTTGTGGCCAAGAATGAACTTGGATGCAAGTTTTCTTTTCTTTTTTGTTTTTTTTTTTGCCTAATAAACAGGCCTCTAAACACACTTTGCAAGCCCAAAACAATTGAGACCAACGCAGTGATTGGTTTTTCCATCTAAGCTGATGGAGCATCTCATTTAGAGACTGTGCACACACACGTAAAGTGCTGAGGAGCTTTTGATGTATTATCTCAGAACTTTAACCAGTACAGTCTCCACTGTTAAACTTCTGTAGTGCTATTCCTGGCCTGCTTTGGCCAGTGTATTTAATGCTCTTTGTGAATTGTCTGGAGTTGGTACAAGCCAGGGATGGACAGAAGCTTTGGTTTATTTTTCATTTGGAGGTCTGTAACACCAAGGGTAGGGTACGATACCAATATCCAGGACCAATAATAGCTATGATATCCACCATCATGAAGTGCTTCAAGAGGCTTATCATGAGGCACATCAAGTCACAACTGCCACCCTCACTGGACCCCCTGCAGTTTGCATACCATTCCAAGCGTTTTACAGATGATGCCATCACCACCACCCTTCACCTCACCCGTCTGGACAAAAAGGACACATGTTAGAATGCTGTTCAAAGACTTCAGTTCAGCATTCGGCACCATCATTCCTCAGCATCTGATCAGGACGCAGAGACTGCTGGGCTTAAACACCTCCCTCTGCAACTGGGTCCTGGACTTCCTGACTGGGAGACCTCAGTCGGTCAGGATAGGGAGCATCATCTCCAGTACCACCACACTGAACACAGGGGCCCCCCAGGGCTGTGTGCTCTGCCCTCTACTGTTCACGCTGCTGACCCATGACTGTGTAGCGAGGAACATTGTTTTGTTTTTACTATGTACTGTGTGTATATGGTAGAAATGACAATAAAAGCCTACTTGACTTGACTTAAGTAGATATGGATATGTGATCTCTTCCATTGGTTAGCTCTTCAAGAGCTGAACAGAAGGCTTCCTGTGTCAGATTATCCCAACATAATTAGTAAGTGAGAAATGTGACCAGTTTTGTGAGGGATAAATTCACTTTGGACCTTTTGGAAGTTCTAGACACGTCACTGCCTGTAAATATGAGTAGCAGCCTAACCAATGGGTTTGTGTCGGTAAACCTCTATGCTAAGACTCTTGAAGGAGTCAATGTACAAATGCAACATTAAAATGTATGTTAATAAATTTGGTATAGTTTTTAAGTATAACTTGCAATGTCTTTTATAATCTTTTGATGTGCAATGTCATTAGCTTCCCATCAGAAATTTGCATTTAAGTAGAGCTGTGTATTAAGTAGAGCTGTCTATTAATTGTTGGCATATTGATATGTATGGCTTTAACTAGGTCAAATAGTCATTCATAACAACAGCCTTTGAAAGGTGCTGTATAGCAGTAGTGAGCAGGAAGACCGCTAAAAGGTGTTATAGATTGTGGATAACATTTTGACATTTTCAGCAGAACTTTTTTATATCACATGCAGCTCAAGGTCCTGCCACACACTGTTGACACTCTCCTGATCTGAAGTATTGGGCTATTTCTGGACCTTGTTCCACTTAACCTAAAATTAGAAGCAGCCCACTGCCTTGTAAGGCTCATATGTTGCTGTAAAACGAGGGCCAGTGCATTGCAAGTGTTCTCGTAAGCTGGGCGATGCTAACAGCTCAAGGCCTTTCACTGAGCTCTGACTGGCATGTCAGATCTCATTCTTCTCAGCACACTGCCTTCTCACGGGTTTAGGGGATTCTCCACAGTCTGCCTGTAGATCATTATGGTTTGGGAAGAAAGCACTACCCACAGCTGATTGTGCACATAAGGGCTAAAAGTGACCTTCCACTCAATGTCCACTTTATGAACTACTGTATAGGTCATTGATGACCAGTTATTTTTGGTCTGGTTGCTTGTTTTTTTAAACACATCATCATCCCTGATAGGTTAAAAGTGGTCCACCACCAAAAAAAGAGCCGCCGATGAAGGATTGAGATAGATCTTTCTCATTTTATAGACTTTTCTAAACAAGTACTCAAAAACTCATTCTCAGTACTACTCTTGAAAAAAAATGATATTCATGTTGTATTACTAGCCATAATTGTAACCTTAAGTTTTTTTCATTGCTGCGGTCCTAAATTAATCCACTTGGTGGCGTATCACGTATTGGGGGCTGTTCGTGCACCTTATGTTGCTGTAGAAGCCGTGACCATACCCTCTCAAGAGAAGCTTTCATCAGACCAATTATTTGGCAGTCAATGTCCTCCTTGTCATCCATTGCTGGAACTTACCACAAAGGTTTGAAGCTCTGAGACTCTGAACTACCAGTTTTAACATTGCCTTCACCAGGGACTAGTAGTAGCTATGTCTATATGTTTGAGATGGTTCAAACTTACTGAGCCTTCATACCAACCTTTTATTGTCAATTTTGAGGTGATCAGTTTTCTTGTCTTCTGATCTGTGGTTTACAGCAGCAAGTACTGTCCTTTCTAAAGACCTGGTGAAATGCATTGCAGTTTAAACTACAAATTGTATGGCTTTAAATTACTCAGACCACCCTTACCTTCAGGGTGGTTAACACAAATTGTGTATCAACAGACAGGCTTAGTCTCTGTCGAGGTGGAGGTTCCTAAAAAAATGTCCCATGCTAGAGAACAAGCAACTGCAAGGAATTAAACAAGAAAATGACAGTCCATGGTGAACCCTGCAGAACAATCAGCAAACACAGAGTAACCTGGAGGAGAAATAAAAGAGAAAACTCACCAAAGCGTGCAGATTAGATTTAAGTGATTAACTCCAGAGTCCGAGCAACAAACAAAGTTCTGTGCCGACAATTGATATTCCATGCCACAGTTTCTCATTCAGTCTTCGATCAAACTGTAATTGCACTGTCCCCAAAAGTTTGTGAGGCATTTTATCTGCTGTAATGGCTGTTTACTTCACCCAATGAAAAGCATTTTGCTGCCCATAATATAGTCCTTCAAATACAGGGAGCTTATTTTGCCAAAGTAAGCTTTCAGCACGAACCCATCCTGACACTGACATCATGAAGTAATTTTGCATCATGTCTTGGCCCTAATTGCATTGGAAGAGGATTTTTACATTCTTTTGAAATAATACTTTTGCACGAATAATTGCGATTTTATCTGTATTTTACCTTTTTTATTTCTCAGTTACGGTAAAATTAAAAAAAAATTCTGCTGGTTCATTCCCTAGATCATAAAACAGTTTTGCCACACCACAAGAAAACAGTTTATTGTACATTATATCATAACTGATGCATATGTTTGAATAAGGTTAATGATGTGAATAAATCCCAAAATGTGAAGGCCTTTACTTTACTTTAAAGCCAATTAATCAAAACATACCTTCCTTACTTAGTTCCCATGCTTTTATTTAGCACAATTCATCATGTTGTATTATTTAAAAGACAAAATTCTAGCTATCATTCCTAGATCATATCAAAATTTACCCCTGAGTACAGGGCCCTTCCCTTGATAAGGGACAGGTGAATATTGTCAAGGAAGGAGCCAGAACTGCGACTCTCCAACTAGTACGAGAGAGAGCTCAGCTGGAGAGCTTGACTAGAGAGGAGACAGGTTGGAGAGTCAGTGAGTGAGTATGTCCACCATTCACCGAGCCGGTGTTCACGGTGGTGGAGAATTGGTGGCAGCTTGCTTGGCTGGGAACCAAGCAGCATTTTGAGGTGTAGCACCGGAGTAGATGTGAAATCATATCGTTCATTTCATTTCATTTTTTGCCCTATTTGCTAGTCATATATATTTTTTGCCAAGGAACAAAGAAGAGACACAGGAACTTAAGGCACCAAACATGGACATTGCCTTCACCACTGAGTCTCTGGTCCTCGAGGTGTCTTAGCAGCTGTGGCTCGACCTTCCACCCATTCCAGCCATTAAAGTCAGACAGTACGGACCTGCCCTAGAGTTGGGATAGTGTATTTGGTGCCCTAATGTGAAGTAACTCCCATAGGGCTGTATGTACGAGAGTCTGGGATTCTGTTGCTACTGCATTTCTCCAGAGGATCTATTGTGAGAAAGTGAGTCCCAACTCCAAATTGTAGGCGGTATAATGATCGCTGAAGTGTCTGACTCCAGCACAGCCAAACCCTACCCTCCTGTTGCCCCCTAGAAATAAACCATTCTATCTGTCATTCTCTCGTACCAGTGGGATAACTAACATGGTACATGCCCCCTTCCTCACCCACCCTGTCTCTCCCAGTCCCTCTTTCCTCAGCTGTACAAGTCTGGTCAGCCTAAGCCTCCCTGCCTCCCCCACCGCATCTTGTCTGCACCTGTTCCCAGACCCTCTCGCTCCTCTTTTGGCAATTGGCCAGGTTCACAGGGATGGGCAGGTCAGCCTGGGGAGCGTGCAGACTTTGCTTGGACCATATTGATACTGTTGTGTGATGCCCTGGACCTCATATCAAAATCAAATCGCTATACAATATCTCCTGTTCTACATACAATAACAAATGAGGTGTGGGTTAAATGCTTAACTTTTCACCAAATATCTGCTTGTTCCAGTGAGCTACAAGTGAAAAATTAATCAAGAAAATGCAAGAAGAGGCATTTTTAAAGCATAAGCTGTGAGCCAAGGGTGTCCTAGATGGGGTAGCCAAAAAAAGAATTACGTAGTGCATACCTTCCCAATATCAGGACAGTATCATGCTTTTAAGGTAACGTTTATTGAGATAAGCAGAAACTGCTGAGCTCACCAGACGTGAACAGTGGCCAGATTGTTGATTTCTGAGTGCACGAAGAGGGGGGATGAGGTCACTTGAAGGTCCCAGGACAGAGAGGATTATCTTAGAAGACTACATCGACCTAAATGCTAATGCAGCTGCCTGTGAATAAAACCTATTAGGCACCAGTTAGCGTGATCTCGTTAGCATACTGCTGACTGGTCTCTCTCTTTGGTTTCCAGTCATTCTTTAGCAACATTAACATTTCTGTTTGAAGAATTCCGAGAAGGCCTGGTAGAGAAAGTTCACCAAAATGTATTCGTTTCCACTCCAGAGACCAGTAAGAGTTCTCTCGCCTCTGCTGTGAAAATGGCAAGAGCTGCGTTCTGTCTCGCTCAACCCAATGTGCACATTCATATGCTGAAACAATAGTGAGGTCCAATTTAATGCCTCTCGCCGGCTCTGAAGCAAGCACATGTAGGTGTGGAGTTTAAAAAAGGTCATTTTCATCTCACCTATGAGTTCAACTCAATAGTTCAAGCACACATGTGCTCTATATGGCTTAGAAGAGCTCTTTCTGCCTGCGTTAATGGGACACATGTTGGCCAAAATGAAAAGTATTCATTTGTAGCCCATTTGCATCCTTCAGCTCTGCCACCGTAGTGTTCAGAGTAAGATTTTCCAATTTAAAAATCTTCTTCCGATGCTGCATCTCAAATGTTGCAGAAACTACCATTAGTCAGCTGCACTGTGCGCTGTATATTTCTGTAGAAGTTGTGATTGTAGCCTCTCAAAAGAAGCTTTCATCAGAAGATTTAGTTGGTACAACATTTACAAGTTGCAGTGTTTTATTTATCATTATCATCTGGATTTGAGTTAGGCAGTGAATGTCCTCCTTGTGGATGATTTTGGACAACAGGCTGTTTTAAATTATCTCAGAAAAAAGAAAAAATCCACATGTCCAACACCACTTCTGGGAAGCCTGATGTTTTATTGCAGAAGCACTTTGGATCACGATTACAGTAGAGAGAACAAATGACTCCAATGAAGCTAAAGTCAGCAAGGCGGCTGCCAAGCTATTTAGATACTTTATCTCAGTTTAGCTGTTCTTCTCTGGCTCTAAGGATCTCTGGCCTCCTTATTGGTGCTCAATAAAAATGGCTTCCCAGGGTTACACTATTATTAGCTGTTGTATTAGCTTCATTTCAGTGCCTTCATTGTCCTTAGGTGGGAAATATGCATTATAGCCAGGTTTGATCAACAAACAACAAGAATAAAGATGCAACATATACAAACACACTCAATGCACACACACACATTACACCATACATTCAAAGTATATCACAGATTTAAAAGGCTTATGGTTCTGGGTATAAAAGAGTCTTATTTTTTCAGTCTTTACTTGACTAGACTAGGTGCTATGCCAGCTGTCAGGATTGGTTGAAATCCAAAATTTAAAATGGAAAAAGTATTTCAGAGGGAAATATTTCAGAGCCCATATTTGGTTCTGCTATACTGAATCTCACCTGTAATGATTCCACCAAGGATTTTAAATTGTAAACCGCTTACTGCCCTTAGAGTGCATGACTTCAGCTTAAGACAGGTTGTATCTGAAGGGTTGGGGGACTAGGGCCTGGCATTATTATTATTATTATTATTATTATTAGTATTATTATTATTATTATTATTTGCTTATCAGCTGCTTAAGTTGGTCCTTTTTGTCTTCACACCTTGCCTCTGGACCAAGAGGTCATGGGTTCGAATCCTACCTCCAGCACACCACCACTGGGTTCCTGAGCAAGACCCTTAACCCCCAGTTGCTCCAGGGAGACTGCCCCCTGTAGTTAGGGAATGGAAGTCGCTTTGGATAAAAGCGTCTGATAAATGTGATTTGTTTTAACAAGGTGTTAATTGTCATTTCAACCATTTGCACAGTGAAATGAAACAACGTTCCTCCAGGACCACAAAATAAAAAACAACACAAGACTACACAAAGCAATACAAAGAAAGAGGCATGTTATATTTTGATTCCATGGAAAGTGCTTATAAATAGTTTCAAAATATTTGTATTATTATTATTTTGCTTCTCTTTTTTTTTTTTTTTTTTTACTTTTTATTCATCCACGTAAATATATTTTTCTCGTTGTCATGAATGCAGTGTATCTCAAAATTCTTGTAGTAAGACAGTGTAAGAGGAGGCTACATCTTGAAACAGAAGGAAAAGCCCGTAACTATTGACACAGTAATCACAGCTTCATCATAAGTGACTCTTTGCGCTTGTTTTGTGCCATAAAATGACTTGAAAAATAAGGTATAACATAACACAGATCCTCGAAGAAAACCCTTTTCACTACTTGATTAGAAAATGATGAGGCTCTGGAACACTGAATACCGATGGATCTGGCAAGTTAATGGTGTGGGAGTAGAAAAAAACATCAGATACACAGCTCAGCCCAGTGTGAACTTTTTGCTGAACCTTAAGTCTTACAGGCGATAAATGCTCTTAGAGTTGTATATTCACACACACACAATAAACAGCTTCCAGTATGTGAATAATAGTAAATTAATATCAGAAGTCATGCTTTTGAGTGGTTTAGTACGCATTACTGAGCTGTTGAAAGGCAACCAGTCAGAGCAGACACTGTGTATTTGTGAGAGATAAACAGTGTTATTTTCACTAGTGCTTCTCTCACCAGACACACAAAAGAGAGTTAGAAAGTGAACGTGTATGTGTGCGAATAGAACATAGTTTGTAGAATATGGAATGATGATGATGATTATTATTATTATTATTATTATTATTATTTGGTTCTTTGTAGGATCTGTCAGTGGATGGTTTGACAGAATGATTAAGAAAAGTTGAAAGAACTTCACATAATCTGAATCAGTTAAAGGTTTCCGCTACATCTATTTGTCCAGGCCAAGAGTCACTTAGGAACCAGGGTCTGTTTATGATTCCGGATCTCAATGTAAAAGTCATGCGATTTGATTTGATCTCTTTCTTACTTTCATGCGCATTTCAGATTTTCCAGCAATCCCCTTACATGTCCCCTCCTCTGCAGTTTCTGATGTAGATATATCTTAAAAACAAGCAGTATGAACCTTAACAGTAGTTCAAAGTGGTTCTTAACTTCACTCTTCGAAGCATCACTCTCCCCCCACCGAACCCGCCTACAGTGACGAGCCTAATGAGAAATGTGCTCCCAGAGCGGATCTTCATGTTTATGCAGAGACCAATGATCAAGTCTTCCTCTTCCTAATATTCGCCTCGGCCCCAGCAGTCGAAGAACTTAAACCCGGAGCTGCTTTAAAGTACTCCGGCAAGTCAAAGATGTGAAGGTGGGAGAAAACATCAACTCATCTTTTTTCAGTCTTGATGGCAATAGTGTTCTCTGCGCCTCTCTGTTCCAGTGCTGCTGCAGAAGTGACGCCTCTCAGTGGAGAGAAATGTAGCCTCACACTCGCACTCAAATTGCTAGCTTCACCTCATTTGTTCTCGCTGCACCTTGTCAGAAGCCAGAAATAGACTGATTCTTCTTCTATACTCAGAGCGAGGCTGGAGTCTGTGTTGTGACTCTGGCTTTTCACATTCAGATGTTAACAAAAATGATTTGCTGTGGCTTTGTTAAAACGGTGTCATCAAATAAAGTGGGGTTACGATATTCTGGTGATATTCTAGTGCACACCAATCAGCCATGACATTAAAACCCCCTACTCATTATTGTGTAGGTGCCACTTATTCTGCAGCTATACAGCTCAAAACTTTCCCAAACCATGCTTGCAGTGTGGCAGGACACATTATTCCATTGACACTACATTGTTGCCATGAAGAGGTTGACTTGGTCTGCAACAGTGTTCAGGTAGGTGGTACATGTCAAAGTAACATCCCAGCAGAACACTGCCTAGAACATCACTTTATCTCCATCAGCTTGCCTTCTTCCCATAGTGCCTCCTGGTGTGTCTTCTCCACACACATGCACCCAGCCACCCAGCCACCCAGCCACCCAGCCACCCTCATGATGTAAAAGGAAATGTGATTCATCAGATCTGCTCACCTTCCATTGCTCCTTGGTTTAGTTCTCATGCTCACATGCCCATTGGTCAGCATGGGTACTCTGCAGCTACGCAGACCCATACACAGCAAACTGTTATACACTGTGTTCTGGCATCTTTCTACCATAGTCAGCAATTTCTGCTGGAGAAGATCTTTTGTGGGATCGGCCCAGACAGGTTAGCATTCATTCCCCTTTCACATGAGTGAGCCTTGGCTGGCCATGACCCTGTCATTGGTTCACTGGTTGTCCTTCCTTGGACTATGTTTGGTAGGTATTGACCACTGCATACCAGGAACCCTCACAAGACCTGCTGTTTTGAAGATGCTCTGAAGATGCCTACCCATTACAGTTTGGCCAAAGTCACTCAGATCTTTAAGTTCACCCGTTTTTCTGCTTCCAACACTTAAACTTCAAGAACTGACCGTTCAGTTGATAGCCCCATATATCCCAATCATGACAGGTGCCTCTGTAAGGAGATAATCAGTGTTATTCACTTCAACTGTCAGAGGTTTTAATGTTGCGATTCATAAGTATGTTGTTTGCAGATAAATGGGAAAACCGAATTATTATTGCAGGGCTGATTTTGGAATCACAGCTAATCCGTACAGCCTGAAATTTAGTGCTCTATTTTAGCTCATGCTAAAAATGCCTTCGTTTCAAGCCCACTGAAGCAGCACTTGGTGTATACCACCACAAGCACATATACATTACACTACAAAAAATGAAATCTTAACAAGTGAAATCTTTTCTATAAAAAGGTCTTAAAAAGGTCTGTGAATGTGAAATCTTCTTTGGCAAATACAATTAATCACTCTTACCTTGAAATGTGACCTTATTTGCCATTTGTGGCACAAAATAAGAGCCATGATTATTGTTATGTTGGTTTATGAGTATTGTGATTATTGGTATTGTTATAATAAATTATCCTGAAAATTGTCGATTGTTAAGACGTTGAATCAAAGTTTTCTTTTATCAGTACATCAATACCTCCTCTTACACCGTCTTACTGCACGGATTTTGAGACACACTGCAAAAAAAGCCTGAAAACAGGCTTGAAAATATATATTGAAAATATATATGGTGTAAACTCTGCCTCTGGAGGAAACAACTTTTACTTCTATAAATAAGCAGTAATGTCTAATTCCTTTAGTATCATTATGTCAGCATAATCAATATTATATATTAAACATACAAATGCCTTTAAATAAAATGGCCACATTTGTGTTGTGGGCATCAAAACCTCTGGAGCTTATTATCATGACTGTTAAATATGTTTCTCCAAATGCATAATTTCTCATCAAATCTAGAATGTCTTTGTTTATATTTCTACGACTTCAAAATACTTCCCCTTTAAATTGTAAATGATGAGGCCCCAAAACACCAAGCAGTGCTGTTTCCAGCAGGTTGATGGGGCCAGAATAAAATCATTAGCAGCTCAGTGTGAGGTTTCCCAATAATGCTGGTTCCTATGTTTAATGAGTGTGTTAAGGAGGTTATTAAGCATTTAACATTGTGTCTTAGATGGATTTTCTTAAACTAGCCAATGGTTTTATTAAACATAAAGCTTTCTTGAAGGTGGTGAACAATCCCCGCAGTAGTGGCACATTCACAGGTGATAAACAGTGGGGTTTTTATCACACTCTCAAAAGGAGGTGAAAGTGAAGGTGTGTGGCATGGAATGGTGGTGTTTACACATTTTGCTGTGATATTTATATAGTCGCTTATAGGAAAATATTATTATGACTTATTTCATCTCTACAGAAGAATATGTCTTACCAGATTTCCAATCAGAGAGACGCCAGATGTGGATCCAGCTTTTTCGGGCACAAAGAAATCCCTGGATAAGGGTGATATGGGCGCCTAGTTTGGCAAATATACTACAATCTATCATAATAACAGATTTACAGTTTACATTTAACAGTACTGCAGTAGATATATATAGTTTATGGTCAGAAATCCCTGTGGCTGTTGTTAAGAATGCATCCTAAGTGTGTGATGTGACCCAACAGCAAACCCTGATGTGTATGTATGTGGTTCCACCCGGTTCTGTTGGGACACGCACTTCCATGTCTCTGCTCTTTCTGCTTGATTTGCCACAGGAGTTCAGCTGAAGTTGAATCAGATGCGGTCCGCGATAACGACTTTGCTCTTGCAGAGGCTTTTCCTTCTCGTTCCACTGTAAAACAGCATGGCTCTGTTTCAGGCCTTTTAAAAGCCTAAAGAAATAGAGAACAGAAACAAAGCCATGGAAATAATTAGGGTTGCACTGATACCGATACCAGTATTGGGTATTGGGCTGATACTTCGTTAAAATACTTCGTTAAAATATTTGTGCCTGAATTGCTGATACCATGCACCGATACCACTAAACAATATCCTATTTCACTACATCAAACTGATCACACTGGGCGGATGTGATTTGTTGTCCCACCTGACTTCAATGTCTAGGGAGAGACAGAAACTTGGCATCAGATATTCTGTCAACGAGCTAGTGAGAAAGTATCAAGGCCATGGACTAGTAGATTTGGAAAAATTTTAACACTAGAATGGTTGACAGCGTCAACTGACGTAATTTCATCAGAATCAGAATCAGAATCGCGTGTATTGGCCTATTGGAGCAGCAGCATGTTCTGTAAGAGACATATGGGTGTGTTGTCGGCACACGTACACACGTATCTTTACATATTGTTGTTGTTTTATAATGTTGTGCTTGAGAGACGCTATCAACCGGAATCGCATTCCTTGTATGTGTCGCTCACATACAGGGTGTGGCCAAAATACAATTCTCAAGCTGTTTTCAGATGTAAACACGCTCCACCCCTGGAAGAAAACACAAAGATGTCTATATTCCTCTATTGTGTGGACCAGATAGCTAAATTTCTCATTCAAATTCTAGCTTAGCAAGTCATTTGTGCAGTGAAAACTGCACTTATGCAATGACGAGAGAACTTTCTGGGATGCTTTTCCAATAGACTCGTACACAAACATCAGCATCACAGTTTATTTGTCTTTTCTGTTGGTGTGCAGGAACCGTGCTGTACCAGAACCATACTGTGACAACACAGAACTGGCAACATGCTTTGATTTACCAGTGTATCCCACATCAGTAATGGTGTTTCTCATACGCCATTCTCACAGTTTATGGCCGGTCGTCGTCCCAAAAACCGCGTCCAGGGAGTCGAACCAGCATACAGTTTTTTTGCATGGACACTAAAAACGCAGTAAAGACATTTCAACCAATCAGAAAGCAGTAAAGCAGACAGGTGTCAGGCCTGGGGACCGCTAGAGGCCACCCTTGTTTATGTTTGTATTTTGTGTTTGTGTTTGGGTTTTTTATTGTGTTAAGACTTTTGTTATGGCATCTGAGCACCGACAGTGGGTTTAGGAGTCGCAGCTGGCCGGGATTAGGAGTTGCAGATGGCCGGGGTGCTCAGAGTAATGAGATTTGTGTTCGTATTGGTTTTCGTTTATGTCAAGTTTGTATTTAGGTTGCTTGGGGACCGACAGTGGGTGTCGGTCCACCGTCTAACTCACTTGCGTTTGGTTTTGTGGAGTTTCGTAATAAATGAAAAAGAAATGGATTTCTGCCTCCGAGCCTACGCTTATTCTGAGAAGAGGGGAAACGTGACAACAGGTTGGCTTTGGCCCGCTTTTGTCCCTGCCGTCAAGCTGCTCGTGTTTGGCTTGGGTAGGAGTTGCTTTATTTGTAATGGAAAAACATTCGTTTGCGGTACGGCACGGTTCCTTGCACCAGTGGAAAAGTTACATAAGAAAATAATTTCAATCAATGGAAAAAATATATTCAGTCAGGGATGTCCAACTTTTGCTTGCTACTGTGTGTCCATTCCTGAGGACGGCCAGAGTCCCAAGAGGTCATGCAGCATTGCAGAGGCATTGTGCTGCGTGACATGGCATGAGTTCAGCGCAGTGGTCAACCTTCGGGCTCTAAATAAAAGGTGCATCATGGTAATGCATCCTGACTTTTCACATCTGACACCTTTCCAGGAAAGAGCAAGAGAGATCTCATAGAGAGAGAGGCATATATCCTGCATAAATTTGGTATATATCCTGCATACCAAATTTATTTCAGTGGTTTCAACCAGTGAAAAGCCTGGCTGGATGCCAGTGGGTCTAAATATTAAACGCCTGCTGGGGTCCTGTGGAAATAGTAAAAAACGAGTCGCTCAATAATATACAATTAATACGCACATCATGCATCACATCCACTCTTCGGCCGAGGGAGGTCATTTGAATTTGTCTTTACTGTCAAGCTCCACTTACGTTTTTAGGAATAAATTAGGCATGAAAATGAGGTATTTTTTTTAATGTTTGGACCTTTCTGCATGGTCTCTGAGAACTGCTTGATATGAAGATGAGCAAAATGCATCTGTGGTTACAACAGTTTTGCTTCTGGCCTGAAAGTTTTTGTTACACTGTACACATTTGAGTCAGTTACTTTGGGTTCCATGTTGCAATTTTGTGATTTTGCATGACTTGCCTACGTCCTGTTGTCATCACCTACATGGGGGGCATCCCGCTATATCTGTGACATAACCGTCTAAGCATTTGCCAAATTATTAGTATGATGGCACAGCCTTCCGTGAGTCCAAGAGAGCATTACTGGTCTTGCATATTCTGTGTGGGTAGAACGGCCCTCCTCCTCCTTTATCACCTGTATAGTGTGTGCTGTGTTGTCTGTTAGTTGATGTAACAGAATCGGCCGATAGACATGTTGAGTTGTCCAGTGATGTTGTGTTAGCAGAAGTTTGAAAAGACACAATGACTGGTGACTCTGCATCCCCCTCCAAGTGTTGGTACCACACACTATATGGACAAAAGTATTGGGACTTCTTTTTTTTTTTTGGCCTGTCCCCTTACTTCCAGTGAAGGGCTTAATTTTAATGCTTCAGCACACTAAGACATTTGTGCCTAATTGGGCACAGATTTCCCACAGAAACTCCAAAATCTTGTGGAAAGTCTACCAAGAAGAGTGGAAGCTGTTTCAGCTGCAAAGCAGGACCAACTCCATATTAAAGTCCCTGTTGGTGTAAAGGCCAGGTGTCCCAATAAAATGTATTTTCTCCCTAAAATGTATATATGGACATGAATATGAATATGTATATATATATAGGGTTATTACCCCTATATAGGCTGTACTGTAATTTATGCACGGGCATTTTCTTTGGTATAGGCAGGTAAATACAGTAATAAATTAGTTTACAGTAATGAAAATACAGGGCTTTAAGAAGAACAGTACGGGTGGTCCTAATGTGATATGGTTTGGAAGCGAAAATAACATCTACTTGCTAGTTTATTACTGTTTTTATTACTAGTAGTAGTACTAATACTAGTACCAGTAGTAGTATTATACTTTTGTTTTGCAAGATGAGCAAAAAACAACACTGTGGCACCAGAACACATGAACTGTATTTTTTTCCCCCTTGGTCTAGTACCGGAAGGTCCAGTTTTCCGGTGTTGTGTTTTGGTATGTGGGATAAGTTCACCACAAGGCTAAACACACAGTGCAGGTTTGCTCACTGCTGGGTTTGAGTATTGCGTGTCCATCCACCTGACAGTTTTCAGCTTTGCAGATAAAACCTGTATCCCAGTTTAACAACAAGACTCTGGCTCTGTCAAAAACACAGAGACCCAAAGCAAACAAAGGTGTTATGCGTTATTTTCTCACACTGGAACGTGATTCCTCATTGTGCTTTAATTTCACCAAGCCCTGTTAACCATAACATTATCTTGAAGCTTCTTGATGGCCACTCACAAACACTTACCCTAATGACATTTCCGCATCGCTTCAGGTCAGACGCTGTAATGAAACCTGACATTTATTTTTAAATGACGCTTCAGCTGCCTTTTTCACTTGGGAAACATTAGCACGCTTTCCAGCGCCTGAGCTCTGCTCTTCAGAGGCAACGGCCTGCAGCTCATGAAAGACTTGGCTGGCCGCTCGCGCCAAGTTTGATTCCATTTCTGTATCGATCACCCTTGCATTCAGTGTGAAAGTGCTCCATAAGAAGCATTTTGAGGAGACGGAAAATTTTGAAGGGCGTCATACAAAGTACATCTGGGTCTCCAACCATGCAGAGCAGCAGAAACACAGTTTTCATTACAGGGTGAAAAAAAGCACACTTCACTCGGGTTGAACTGGTGGCTAATCAGAACCTGGAAAGGACAAAGACATGCCATTCACCACCATGCCAATACATAACCAAAGAATTATACAGTTACACACATTCCAACCCCACAGTGTGACTGTTCATATCCATACAAAATCATTTTAAAAAAAATATAAAAATCAAGCTAATTATTTTAATTGTATATACAGCCATGGAAAAAAAAATCTGCTTATTGCTTTTGTAATGTGTGAGAGTGTGTCTGTGTAATATGTACATGTCACTATTGTTTTATACACTATTGACCAACACTTGATTCAAAATTCCAAACATAAAAAATGTTTTGAGAAAATAATACCTATAGATAACACAGGTCAACAACAACAAAAAATTACACCCTGGAAAAGTATGTAAGCTTTATATCCCTCATTACACAGGTCAACAAAAACATTTTTTTGTAATCATCAGAAACCACAACACACTTTTCTAAACCAGTTTTTCATACTGATTTCAGATCTGCTTTCAGTTTTTTTCAGTCACATCAACGTTTTGAATTATGAGTAATATTAGATTTGCAATAGACTTGCATGCGGTTTTTATTAAACCTCAGGCACCGATCAAGTAACTGTTTCAATATTTTCAGTGTGAAGTCAGACAGACTCACACTGTGGCATAGATATAATGATCAGTGTCAGTCAGCTACCACTGTTTCTTCAAAAACGCTTAGTATATGATTATTACATGCTAATTATACCACTATCATGCAATATATAACTGGCTTCATCACAAAAACTGTCTGTGCAGGAAAAACTAAACACAGAATTGGAATCAGCATGAAAAACACTACAAAACCCACATAAACGTATATCTGATGATTTTGACCTGTTGACCTGTGTAATTAAACACAGAGGGAAGGTGCTTACGCTTCACGGGCCTCCCTGTCCCTCTTGATTCGCTTCAGCTCTCGAACCTTCCAGGCCTCGTACTCTTCTTCCTCATTTTCTCCGTCTGTGTCGAGGGCATCCAGAGCAGCCAAAGTGCGTCTGTTCTCTTCAAACTCCTTCTTGGCCTCTTCCTCTACAATCTTGAGTGTGTAGCGACGCCTTTCCTCTGCCTGTTTCTTGGCCTCTACTTCCAGCTCTTTCTGTCTCTGCTCCTCAGCTTCACGTTCAGCCACAGTCACCCTGTCCTTCCTGACAGGAGAATAATATGTTAGGAACATGCTTGAGAAGCAGTTCACTCATTTAAAAATACACATTTTTATTTGTTTGTTTAAATCATTTTCAGTTAGCGTTAACCCGAATGAATCATTTTAAGCAACATCAACAATAAATGATTTTGCTTTAAGATTTAATGACCATAAGGTTGCTCACTTGCGGATAAAAACAGGCTTTAACCGCGGTTCAGTTTCATCCTCACTGTCTGTGTATTCCTCGTACTCAGACTCGGACTCTGATTCTTCTCCAGATTTCCCTTCTTCCTCCACCTCCATGATCTCCATCTCCTCATTCTTTCTTTCCTGGGCTCGCTGTCGCATCATCGCTCGCCGCCTTTCAATTTCCTGCAATTCATATTTGAATCAACTTTGGAGAGTTTGATGCAGGAGGAAACATCAGATATAGGATGGAACGTGATGTTGATTTTGGAGTCCACAACTGGAATCAGCCAAGATCTGAATCGCAGATATTTCCTCAAAACACTTTATCGACAATGAGCCAATTTATTGTTTTGATTTTGGCCAGTCTGTATTGTAGATTAATGTAAATAACATCCTGCATAATTATGCAAAAGCATTTTGGTACAGGTGTTGCAGCAGTACAACATCTGTACCAAAATGCTGTAGCATAATTATGCAGGACACACGGGGACAAAATAGCCAGAGGACAGAAAGACTGTTGAACCCCAATCGGGAGCAGCCGAAAGTAGAAGGAGAAGGAGATTATACTAATAAAATCTGAAATTATGCTGTAAAGAAATCAGAATCCAATTCAATCAATGAAAAGAAGAAAAAAAAATCACGACTGGTGCATCTTAACATAAATCCATCTGACTACTCACCTCATCATCCACCTCTTCCTCTTCTTCCTCGTCTTCACTGCTTTCCTCATGCTCAGGGTGCCAGGCTCCCTCATCTGAATCTTCACTGCTCTCAGCAATCAGCTCTGGTTCAGCGATCTGTCTGTGTCGTGCAAGTCTTGGGGACAAAAACAAAACTTCAAATATTCCATCCAGTTGCAGTGGAATAGAAACAGAACCGTTACATCTCAGACGACGACAAAAGAAGAAACACAGACAGTTACCTTTCTTCGACATCCTCCGATACACGGTTCAGAAGACGTCGAAGACGAGGATCTGATACGTCCTCCTCTTCCATCTCCATCTCTGGTTCAGCCTCTTTGCCTTTCTTAACAAACTGGAAATCCTCTTCTTCTTCATCTGAGGACTCCATTGGGGCATAATCTGGACGCTTTCCGGACACATATCGCTTCACCTTCACCTTCTCCATAGAAATTTCACCTGAAAACATGGAGAACAACATAATAACATAACTATGACAAACAGTAAATAAAAAATTAAAAAAATGTAGAAAAGAAAAATCTCAATAGAAATACACTATGCTATTTACAGAAATGCATGGTATAAATACTATATATAAGTAACATAGTTGAGTGAAAAACTACCGACACAAATGGTAGTTTGGAATTAGTTATTGCACTTATTTGAGAATCAGTAGTAATATTAAGTAATGAAGAAGTAATATTTACCTAAGTATTAATATTGCACATAAGATATTCCAATATATACACACATATACACATATATAGATATAGATATACAGGGCTGGTAGTAGCCTTGTGTTTAAAACACTTCAAACATCCTCGTTCTGCAATTGTGTCCTTGAGGAAGACACTTAACCCTGTAACCCCGGATAGGAGCGTTTGCCAAATGCCCCTTTACCTTTTTATAGCTCCAGAAAAAATGAGACCACTGCTATTTATCTCTGAGTATGACAGCCAATGCCAATGTCTGTTAAATTCCTACACAAGCACCTCATTTTGCATTATGAGATACTGATTAGGTGATGACCTGAATAAAATCTTATTTAATGAGAAAAAGTGTATGTATGTATGTATGTATGTATGTATGTATGTATGTATGTATGTATGTGTGTGTGTATATA
>JBBJLS010000041.1:22614334-22641684 GCA_037577275.1 Bryconaethiops microstoma | reverse complement strand
GACAATGTGATTTTCTGGATTTTTTTTTCTCATTTTGTCTGTCATAGTTGAGGTTTACCTATGATGAAAATTACAGCGTCTCTTATGTTTTTAAGTGGGAGAACTTGCACAATTGGTGGCTGACGACTTTTTGCCCCACCGTGTGTATATATATATTTAGAGAGAGAGATTTTAAGTCAATAAAAAAGAGGCAAGTAGAATTGCACTTATCACCATCCTATTCCCCCAAAAACCTATGTGAGGTGGGGAGCTTGCACAGGCAAAGCTCTCATTAAAACCCTAGGTGAGCCTCATTAAACACTTTCATCAATGATTAATTGGCAGTTTTCGCAAACACAGCCAGAAAATGCAGCCCTGCGCGTTTTGTTTCTATGCCTCAAGACAGTGCTCTGCCTTAATTTGAAGTGAAAGGTGCAGCAAAGAGGCTTCCTCAAGTTAAAAGAACTGTTAGATCAAATGAGGGACTCAAGGGCATTTACCTCAGTTGTGTTTACAAAAAACTCTATTCACTGTAGGTATTGTAAATGCCAAGCATTTATGGCGCGTGAAAGCATTTTATTGTTCTGTTGAACACAGCATTTTTACGTGCTCAGAGGTAATCATTTGTGCATTGGGCTATTACTTTCTCTCCCTCTGCCTCTCATCTTCAATCCCTTGCTGTTTGAGGCTTCAATCCAAGACGCTGGCTTTCCTGAACGTCAACGTCTTCATTGTCACATCCAACAAAGGCTGCTGGCTGTTTCAGATCATAAGTAAATCTCATCTCTGATATACAAAAGCAGGAGCAGTGCTCTGAGGTATTTGCCGCCTACAGTCTCTCACAGCTTTATCTATTCATTTGTAAGATATGAGGCGCCTGTATAAAAGAACGCTCCATGATGCTGAGCAGAGCTTTTTAATAATTCAACCTCATCCTTATAAGAGTATGGATAATAAATCAATGGTGATAAAACAGCATAAGATACCATTTTTGATTCAAAGTAGCTTTTGTATTAGAGCCCTCTGACTCCCTTAGGTGTACGCATAAGTTTGAAGAAACCCAGTGTTGAAAGCAAGAGCATCGAAACAACACATAGTGTCCTTAAACAGAGCAATTGTGAACCTTTGAATAAAAGGCAGCTGGATAGACATGAACTGCTGAATTTCTGATGGTACGCCTTACTGCTGCTTGTTCCGAGCCTGCTGTGCATGTCATTGTATGCACATGGAAATCAGCAATGAAGAGGCTTCACTCCGAGTGCCAGAAGGTGGTAGAGAACAGAGAAAAGGGAAACCAAGAAAATAGATGCTCGATACAAATGTGTCCAAATAAGGCCCATACCAAACCAACCCCATCTGCACCCATTCATTTCTTTACTCGGCCGGCTTGCCACCATTATGAGCATAATGAAACAGAATACATGCTGAATTACTTTTGATAAAAAGGTCAGAGAGATTTTTTAAATACCCCAAAACATTAAATGACATTATTTAACAGAGGTAGGTATGATCGGTATCTGAGTCAAGGACAGCAGTGTAAGTGCCCGTCAATCATAAAAGTATCCTAGAAGTATTTATTTCTTCTGGAAATTCAACTCTTAATTAAAAGTTCTGAGCATAGTGCTTAATTCACTATTAAGCTGCAGTCCTCAGACATCAAGTTCCATCAATAGCTTTGAAGTAACTCATTCATGACACACGTTTAGTTTATAAACAGCAGACGTGTTTCCCCATAAGGTCAAGGTGGGAACTGCCCTTGACCCTCTGAACCGCAGATGGAATTTCTGTGGTATTTCAGCATCAAGTCTAAAAATTTCATGGAAGTCATTTTTCTCCTCTGGTTTGCCTCTTACCGTTTGACAGCTGCACACAAGGTCTTCGGTTTCTCTCCAGCTTGACTTTTGTCAGCTCCTATCAAGTACGCCAAAAGCAGGACCTCGGGTCAAAGCCGTCAAACTCACGCTTGCGTATTTAACCTCTCACATATAGGTGCGCTCGGATTGCTTTCCTCTTCTCAAATTTCAGCACTGAACCGAAGGCCTCCTGGGAGATGGAGTCATTTCTGCCGCTCCCAAAAAAGCATCCCTGCGAGTCACAATGTGACAAATTTATGGAGACTTGTGGGGAAACGCTGCGCAAATTAATTCAGTCGTTCCTAGACTTTTAGTAAACAGTCACCATTAATTCACCAGAGAGTGTTTAGGCGGAGGAAAAACTCCACCCAGTCCATGTCAATATTGACAAATTGTCTGTATTAGACTATAAATTTAAAGGCAAAGCTGCAAAGTACAAATGGATGAGCCATTGTAGATATGGACTGTCGCCACAGTTCTACAGAGGGTTCCTTCGCAATCGCAGGGATGAATGCACAAAACTGCACTTTTCCGAGCTTCTCAAGGTGACATTCTTTCGTTCGCATGAAGGACATTGACAGTATTCAAAATTCAAATGCAACACCCCCGCCCCCAACTTCACTTTCAAGGAAATTTCCTTTTGCCTCCCTGCATATTCATAAATGGCTTGATTAAAGTCATGAATACAATGGCATTTGTGATGTGACGGCCCATTGAAATTTAATCACAGTGCAAATGCTGAAAATTGAATAAGAACAAAGATGGGTTTTTTTTCTGCCCAATGCCACTGACTCCTTGGTCTATGGCATCTTAGCACAAAGCGACAAGTTGCTTATATGCTTTTCTTTAGAGCTTTGAATAGGAGTGAAACATTCCGTAAAGGATTAACGCGTTAGTCACTCGGCGCGTTTAACAGAACAGGATGGAATTAGCATAATGGGGCCTTTTTTTGCATTCTCTTTGAAGTTCCGCAGTGTGGAATAACAGATGTATATGAACCAGCAGCCAAACATCGATAAATGGAAATGCCACAATTCTCTGTGGATGGGCTTGGGTGGATTTCTGCAGGAGGAGAGGGAGGGGGGGGGGCATTCCGTTTATTGCAAAATAAGCAGAAAAGCGGATGTGATCAGACTCTCATGCCCACCAGGAGCACTCACAAACACACATACACACACACACACACACACATAGTGGAGTCCGCCTCTCACTTTTCCAAATCAGACGCAGTGAGATGTGGCAACTCCTGCCCTGTGGAGCAGTGGGAGGTGCGCCGTGTCTTGCAGGTGCTTTCAAAGAACAAGACGCAGCAGAAGAGAGCCTGTAATTACTCCCCAATTACAGATAAAGATCTCGCACAGGGCGTGAAGCACAGAGTAGCCCAACAGCCACGCAGGCCGGCGGTCTGTGAAAAACTCCCGCTGAAATCCGCCACAGCAGCAGCAGTGGTCCCTTGAGAAAGGCGGTTCTGACTGACACGGCCTGCACTATCGATGCTATACGAGTGATCGATAACAGCACACTGTCAGACAGTGGAGTTAAAACACAGCCTACGAAGCCCAGTCATTTTTTTTATATCCACAGTAGTTCTGTACCTCTGATTGCCATTTGCCAAGCATGTTGCAGTCTAATACAACCACGCTCCACGGCGAAAGGTACAGAGATAGGGAATTAAAAATGCCCTTTTAAATTGAGAACCTTTGAACTAAAGAAACATTTCAATACTGTCTTTTCACCCTCGCTACCTTTATTTTTGTATCCCAAGTTCACCTCTGTCAGCTGAATTCTCTTTAGAAAGTAATGTAAAGAGGTCAAAGCAATCGATCAGAAATATCAAAGAGAATCCTTGGAACTATGATGAGAGCACATTTTGTTGGCTACTTATCTTTTGTACTTACTGGGTACCAGGAAGAAAAAAGTTGTTGTAGCACCTAAGTGGAAGCGAAAGCAAAGGAATTTTGAAATTAAGTTTTTTTTTTCCTTCTCATTTTATCTCCTCGTCTCTTTATTCATCTAAAGAGAGGGACCGGGGACTACAAAGACGAGAAATGTTTCACAAAACCTTAATTAAATCCGTAGGACAGCGAGAGTTTCTGACTTGCCTGGCGCTGTTATTCTGGTGTCAATAAAGGTAAAATTCTTTGAGGCAGAATTTCCTGCCCAACGACCTTTACTCTGAAACATGTCTGAAGAACACATTCATTCTAATTAATCTATTTAAATATTTCTGTGATTACATTCAAAAGTACTCGCAACTCTTGAAGGAACAGGACAAAGTAAAGACAGGCAATTTGTTAATATCTTTAATATTTACATTTTCCTTAAAAAACGCCATGTATTTCCCTCCCAATCTGACAAAATCTCAGAAAATATTGTTAAATGGTATAACCAAGACCACCCCCTCCCCCCAAAATGAAAAAAGAAAAGAAAAGAAAAGAAAAAAGCCCATTTGGTAAGCTAATTGGAAACTGGCAGTGCTAGACACACAAAAATAATATCATATTTCAAGTGATTTGGTGTAAGAAGTATTTTCAGTCAACAAAAATACACTCAACATTTGACAATTACATCCATACCAGCACATTTTAAACCTTTCACCTTCAGTATGCGTAATACTTTTCCCTCCCTACACTCAGCTAAAATTTCTCTTCAAACTCAACCTCGGCTCGAAGGCCTTGACGTTTAAAATGTGTTTCCGCTTTTACTCTATGATACAGTGCATGTTAAAAGTGCAATAATATATATAGAAAACAAGTTTTTCTATCACGCCGTTAGGTTTGTTAGACATATATTCGGATTTTAGTATGTGCACAGCAGTTTCCACAGCAAAAGGCAAGTGACCTATACAAAATACTTGCTTCAGTGTAGCTCTACTAGAAATGATGCACTTATGAAGTGAAGTCCGCCTTGTCTGCCGATATGAATGCCAGTCCAAAAGTGCGCTAATGTCTTGCCAAGAATGCAGAGAATGGATGGGGTTGGACAAGCTGAACACAGGTTGGTCTGCTGTTAAGATAGCACCTCAATGACCAGACACAGCTTTGGCTGGAAGAGAGACAAGGCATTTATACAAAGAGTTAGGACTACTCATAATGGGGCATCAGACAATGTTTAAAAAGAATGCACAAAACAAAAAATAAAATAAATAAAACGGGTGTGGAAACTGTACTGTAGTACACTATGTGGACAAAAGTATTGGGACACCTCACCATTATACCAGCAGGGACTTTAATGACAATGCATTCAAACCCATAGACTTTAATATGGAGTTGCTCCCCCTTTGCAGCTATAACAGCTTCCACTCTTCTTGGAAGACTTTCCACAAGATTTTGGAGTTTCTGTCGGAATTTGTCACCATTCATTCTCTAGAGCATTTATGAGGTCAGACACTAATGTTGGACGAGAAGGCCTGGTTCCGAATCCCTGTTCCAGTTCATCCCAAAGGTGTTGGATGGAGTTGAGGTCAGAGCTCTGTGCGGCCAGTCAAGTTCTCCACACCGAACTCATCCAACCATGTCTTTATGGAGCTTGCTTTGTGCATTAGGGCACAATCACGCTGGAATAGAAAAGAGCCTTCCTCAAACTGCGTCCACAAGGTTGTAAGCATGGCGTTGTCTAAAATGTCTTAGTACGCTGGAGCATTAAGATTGTCCTTCAATGAAAGCAAGAGGCCTAACCTAAACCCTGAAAAACAGGTGTGTCCCAATACTTTTGTCCATATAGTGTATGATCACTCGGAGAGAATACACAGCACTTCACACACCTACGTGTTCATAGTCATTCCTCACAATATCTCTGAATGTAAATGAGACGAATAATAGTGAAATGTGAACGTTTTAGACTTCCTGAGCCATTAAAACACTAATTAAGTGTCTTAGTAACAAAGTTAGAGTCACCTATGGGAGAGGAAACCAGTAAAAGTTTAAAATTTTATGGGTTTTGACAATCACCTACCTGCTTAAAGAATCTATATTAATATAATAGCTTTTAAAACAGCTTGAATTAAAGTTTATTAAAGCTGTCTGACCAATTTCTTTTCAGAATCGAACTTACTGCTATCTGGTGTGGTGTGTTGTGTGCTGTCCTGTAAACGCGTCCGTGAAGAAACGTGTGATCTTGTTTTTAATTCCGTTTCTTCCGTGAGTGAGGAGGTAAGGTTTACGTCTAAATAAATGCTCGTTTTTATTTTAATTATCAGTCTAATGTGAGCTTTAGCTCGTTTTGGGTACAGTAACATACATAATACGATTTCTTGCATGGAAGACGTGCCAAATGCTGTGTATATGGAAAAGCAGTGCTTGAATTATACCTGTCATATTTGCTGAGCCAGTGGTGCTGTTATTTTTGTTTTTACGAATACTTAGTTTCACGCTTCGTTCGTTTTTAATGTCTGTGTGAAATAATAACCACAGTTTGAGATGTGGTTAGTGATTTTTTCCCCTAGCAGCTGATAAAATACGGTAAATTGACATTAGCCTGCCAGCTAACAGGCAAGACCACTGAGATTTCTCGTCAGTTGTCACGAGGTGCAGACTCAACATCAGCCTGCATGTAACTATATAGTATATTAAGAATATTAGTGTGTAATTCTGCGATTAAAATGAGCAGAATGTGCTGTTTATGTAATCTTCTCTTCCTGGCTAGCTGTTATATTGCTAGCTAGCCTCGCAATGCAATCTGGGAGTTGTTGTTTTTAACTCTTTGTGCTACAATTTATAAGACAGTTGTCTATCCTAGAACTAAGAGGATGAATCACTACATTGTTTTAAAGTGTATCATTTCTCCTAACAAATATACTGTTGCAGCTGGTGGTCTAGTGGTCTAATGGTCTAAGGAATTGAATCCCAGGACTGGTAGTGGCACCGCTGAGGTACCCTTGAGCAAGCCACCATCCACACACACTGCTGGGCGCTGTGTTCCTGGCTGCCCTCTGCTTCAGTTGGTGATTGGGTTAAATACAGAGAATTTCATGTTGTTCACACTGTGTTGTGGTTTATTCACGATTGCAAATGGACACTTTACTAGTAAAGTAAATCATTTGATTCCATCAAATTGCTACTTGTAATAAATAATAATTATTAATAAGTAATATTAGGAATGAGTTTATTAGAGGGACCCCTGGAGTTGGACCTTTTGGAGGAAAAGTCAGAGAGGTGAGATTGTGTTGGTTTGGACATGTGCTGAGGAGAGAATCTCAGTGTGTTGGGAGAAGGATGCTGAGGAGAGACTCTGAGTGTGTTGGGAGAAGGATGCTGAGGAGAGACTGAGTGTGTTGGGAGAAGGATGCTGAGGAGACACTGAGTATGTTGGAGAAGAATAGTCAGAGAGACAGAGTGTTTGGGGACAAGGATGCTGAGGAGAGACTGAGTTAGACATTTGACTCTACTGATAATGACTTTTTTCCGTCAACAGACACACAGAGTCCCTTATGGCACACACTGGCAGGAGAGATGCTCCTGAACTTCCAGACTTTGCCCTGCTCAAAAGACTAGCCAGGGATCAGCTAATTTTCCTGCTGGAACAGGTATGATACACTTTCTACCCAAAGCGCCCCAAGCAGATAATCTACAAGTTGTTGGCTGTTAATGAAAAGTGTTTCCTTTTTGTCCTTTTAGTTGCCAGGGAAGAAGGACTTGTTTATTGATGGAGATCTGATGAGCCCCCTGGACCGAATTGCAAATGTCACCACACTCAAGGTAAGGATACGTTAAAGTGGATTACATCCATGTTTTCCAAACACTTTGTAGTTTTCTCTCATAATGTGATGTGTGGAAGAACTTTGATGACATTCAGCACGATGGTTTACTATTTGTTTTTATTTAACAGCAACATGAAGTGGACAAATTGTATAAGGTTGAGTTTAAACCAGTTGTCAGTACCTCAGATCAGTAAGTATGCTTTTGCCGTAACACATTAAGAAAATATGATGACGTCAGTGAAAATGCCTCAGGATACTTTCTTTTTTGTAGACTCTGCTTCTTGGTGCGCCCTCGAATACAGACTATGAAATGGATTGCCGGTTAGTGTCATATTCGAAATCACATATTTTCTCACATCAGTATAAAGTGACAGCCATCAACAAATATTAAGAGGCAATTAACATTTTTGTCAATGCTTGCAGATGTAGTTAACTTGGATAAGGCAGCTGGAAGATTCAAAAGATATAAGATCATTTTTACCCCTCAGAAGGTAAGCTGTTAATAGGTTAGATGGTTTGGTTAAAATGCTTTTATTTAATGCTTTAATGTTACTGTCCTGAAAATGCCTTAAGACTCCATTCATTTTTTCACATTGATAGATGTCAAGAATGCTCTTTTCCTTAGTACATGTTCATCCAACAGTAGCAGTATATTGATAATTCATTGATTGGAGGGATGAATGAAGAATTTTAATATTCCTACAATTATAATGGCAGTGCATGCCCAAAGGGTTGTAGACACTTGCTCATCCAACATTTCCTCTGAAATCAAGAGAAATCAATTTTTTTCATGGATCCCTGTTCATCTGGGAATACACACTAGCTGCAACATTACTGTCAGGATCTGATTGCTTTCAATTGCAAGCCACTCCAACTCATTCCAGAGATATTTGATGGAGCTCCATTATTTCGCAGCCCAATTCAGTGGGGGTTTTATACCCCTCTAGCCGACACTTTGCATTGAGAATGGTGACCTTAGCCTCATAAATAGCTCTCCAGACTGTCCAGATCCACTGGCAACACATTACAATGGTGATTTTACGCAGTTAGTATATGAGTATACAAGGGCAGCTGGTGGTCAAGTTGCTAGCGAATTGTCCCTGCAAATGGAAGGTCATGGGTTTGAATCCCAGGAATTCCAAAGGCACCACTGAGGTACACTTGAGTAAGATTCTGTCCCCACACACTTCTCCCTGGGTGCTGCGTTCCTGGCTGCCCATTGCTTTACTTGGTGAATGAGTTAAATGTAGAGAACAGTTTTGTGGTGTTCAGAGTGTTCACGTGTGACAAATAAGACACTTTACACTTACTTATACTAAACCAAACACCCGTCTCAACAATGGAGGTCACCGAACATGTGCAAGCATTTATTCCCTAACTTGCTGTGGTTTCTTCTCCTTGCAGTTCTACGCATGTGAGACAGTTTTGGAGGAGCAGGGGGTCTATGGTGGTAGGTGCCATGTTTTTAAAGTTTTTGAACTCACATGATCCTCAGTGGACTCTGATTACACCTTTCTCTGCAGATGTGACGTGTGATGAGTGGGCTTTCTATCTCCTTCCACTTGATGATGACATCATAAGCCTAGAACTGCCTGAATTCTTCAGAGATAATTTTCTGGTAATATTGTCAGAATTAGAATCTGAAAAATGTATTGATCCCAGAGGAAACTGTTTATACTACAACTGTACAGTCAGAGGCATAAAGAAAATTATAAAATAATTTATAGTCAAAATACATAAAACACTTTGTAAATACTTTGTACTAAATACACTATGCTATATTCACAAAATGCTGTGATCTGTAAAAGAGGTGGATATGAATACTATAGAATTTAGTTGAAAAGGTATTAACTGAAATCTGAGAACACCATTTAATATGTAATTTTAAAGCCACACGATGGAAGACGTTGTCTGGTATGCAGTGCTGGGGAACAGATTTATTACTCTGCATATTTCTTAGGAACTATTTTAATCTTAGCAGTGATCTTTTTCACTTATTATTGTTTTTATTATTATTATTGTATTTTTTTACTATGTATTTTCTTGAATGATGTTCCTTAATTAACATGACTTCAAAATCTACAGGAGGGTGATCAGCGCTGGGTGACCACGGCAGGAAGTGCATTACATCTGTTACACTCTTTATATGGACCTTTCTCAAAGGTGTATGGCATTGGCCGATGTGCCAAGGTGGGCCTAAAAAAGATTTAATGTCCAGTTTTTATTCTTGATTTGTATGAAAGTTTTTATTTTTTATTCTTGATTTGTAGCAAATTTAACCTGTCTGTTAACCAAATTTTGGCCTGCGTTAGATGGTGTATGAATCGTGGAGGGAACAAGTAGAGGATGGAGAGCAGAAAACACGCCAGTCAGAGATTGGAAACGTTTTCCTCATTGATAGAGGTCAAGATGACAAAATAATAATTTTACTAGGATTTACACAGTGTGTGTTCTGTTATGTTACAAAATGTACCGTCCAATCTAATTTAGCTCTGTTTTTACATTTTCAGATGTAGACTTTGTTACACCACTGTGTTCTCAGGTTGTCTATGAAGGACTGGTGGATGACATTTTCAGGATTAAGTGTGGTAAGCAGTTTCTGTTTTGAGGTGAATTTTGATTCTGAAGTTCTTCTTGATTAATACATGCCACTTCAGAATGTAAGTATTTTATTTAAAGTATTTTAAGTATATTTTATGTGTGTATATAGATATATAATATGTTTGTATATCTTTCAGTATTTAAGGTAACATTTTAATCTTATCTAATGATACCAGTAACAATGAGGATTTCTGAATTGTGCATATTATGGCTCTACCTGTGCAGCGACTACAGAAATAAAAATGACTAATCTGACATATGAAATTTTGTAATTTTAAATTTTTATTATTATTATATAACAGGTAGTGTGGAGTTTGGTCCTGAAGTCACCTCCTCTGACAAGAGCATAAAAGTGATGGTGAACTCTCAAGATAAGGTGCATAGAGCACAAATTGCAGAGATGCAGTTACTGTAAATGTGCTCATTGATGACTGTGTGATTTGACTGTTTTGTTCCTTTAGGTGTTTAATGAAATCAGGAACGAGCACTTCTCCAACGTGTTTGGCTTTTTGAGTCAGAAGGCTAGAAATCTTCAGACGGCATATGATGTAAATGTTATTTTGAGAATTTATAAAGTGGTTCCAAGATATTTGTTGGAAACCTAACACATTACATTTTTCCAAAAAATATTTGTTTTCTCACTTTGTCTGCATCTGTAATAGAAACGGCGTGGGATGGACATCCAGCAGATGAAGGCGTTTGTTGCAGAGGAGTTGAAGGGGCTGAAACAGGAGCACCGTCTTCTCAGTCTGCGTGAGTTACATGAACCTCATTCTGTGGCCACTTGAAC
Source organism: Bryconaethiops microstoma (assembly GCA_037577275.1). NCBI lineage: Eukaryota > Metazoa > Chordata > Actinopteri > Characiformes > Alestidae > Bryconaethiops > Bryconaethiops microstoma. Next base: position 22,630,763 of record JBBJLS010000041.1, on the reverse strand, counting down.
GTCCCTCTCTAAGAGCTTGTCCAGTTCAAGCAATTGTTCTGAGTGGTACTTTAGTAGATGTCTTTATTGTTTTTGAAGCACAGGGCAAAATATGTTTTCTGACTAATAAATGTTGCTACATCAGATATTGGAGCAAGTGAATGCATAATGAAGAAGAAAACAAAGCAAGACTTCCAGGAACTGCTGAAGACTGAACATTGTAAGAATCAATTTGAATCATTTGAAATAACTATGCTATTATTTTCGTAGAAGACTCTTTTTGCCTCTGAATGAAATGTACTGTTTTTGTTGGGGGACTTGTAGCTTTACTGGAAGGCTTTGAGGTTCGGGAATGTATCTCCTTCATTGAAGAACACATTAACAGACAGGTAATGTCAAGCAGTGCCACATGAATCATATACCACCAGATTTTTTTTTTGTATATTTATACAAAATCCTGTGTCATTGCAGTAAGCCACTGATCTACTTTAGCTACAATCTCACTAAAACAGTTCTAATGCTTCCTCCATCAGATATCAATGATTGACAGTCTGAGGCTCCTTTGCCTGTTGTCACTCACTGAAAATGGTGAGTTGTTTGAATTCCTTTCAACAAATCAGCTTATTGTTATTAATGAACTGTTATTAGAACCTGGGGTGGGCAATATGGCTAAACTATAGTATTGTGATTCTTCATGTCATTTTCTGAATCAGTGAATTTTAGCACTTTATTTTTGTTACTAATGTCATGGCAATCAGATTTCACCAAACCCAAAATGGTGTATATATACCAATGAGCCACTTTATCAGGTACACTGAACTATCTAGGTGTCTACACTCAGTCCCTTCTATCAACTCCACTAACCATACAGGTACACTTTGTAGTTAACAATTACAGACTGTAGACCATCTGCTTCTCTACATCACTTTATCCTGTTTATCAATGGTCAGGACTGACACAGGACCACCAGATATTATTTAGGTAATGAATCATCCTCAGCACAGCAATGACGCTGATATGGCAGAGAGCTACAAAGAGTGAATCACACACGTTACTGCCGGACTGAGAACAGTGCACCAACCAAAATGATATAGCATACAGTGTCATGTGGCCAGAAAGCGCCCACTGATGTGGTACTAGAGGATGGCTAACGCGAACTGTGCAGCATTAAATGACCTGTCATCAGTGGACCAATGGACAGTAAGTGGACACCAGGACTCCAGCAGCACTGCTGTATTTGATCTACTCTGTGCAGCGCACACACACTCACTTTAACATGCCAGCACTATGTCAGTGCTGTGCTGAGTATGATCCACTACCCAAAAGTACCTGCCATTGGTGTCTCTATGGTGGTCATAACAGCTGATGACAAATAATGGAGAGAAACAGATGGACTAAAGCATGTACTTGTGTGGTTAATGAAGCTGATAGAATGGACAGCTATTATAGATACAAGGTAGGTAAGATGGACCTAATAAAATGGCTCATCAGTATGTGTATACATGATTTTTTATGTTATTCTTCAATAGGACTTCTCCCAAAGGATTATCGGTCCCTAAAAGCTCAGTACCTTCAGGTAAGATTACTGGAGTACAAATATTTCCTGCAAATTTTGATATTTTCTCTGCTCTACAATACTTGCTCCAGCTTATCAACAAGCCCATCCTGAGCTGACGTAGGTGGGTTAGAGCAAAAATGTGCAGGACAGGGGTACCTCAAGACGTGGGTTTGAACCATACAACGTGTGTAACATTGTCTTAGATTTCACAAAAAGCCCCGTAATTAATTCTGAAACATAATTCTGTTGGTTAAGATCCTACCTAATTCTGGTTCACCCTCCTGCATGTAGAGTTATGGTATAGAGCACCTGCTGACTTTTGCCAACCTGAAGCAAATCGGTCTCCTGGTGGAGCAGCAGCCTGGCGAAACATTGACAGTCATGGAAAGCAAAGTGGGCAAACTCGTCAATGACAAGACTGCTGGTAAGATGTGGGACAGTTTCCACGATATTTCTGAGAGTGTCTACTATTTCTCTCAATCTTGTACTCTCTCGTTGGAGTGATGCCTTTGACAAAACACTTTTTTCAGTGGGTTGGCTCTTGTGGGAGCGTGAATAACCATTTTAAACTGTACAGAACCTCTCTTAATTAAGTGAGGTTCTATATACAATTTTGTTCTAGAACCATACATGCAAAACAATAACAATTTATGAACCTATATTTTAGAGTGTATGCAACCTTTACAATTGTATGCAAATATTTGAACCCTCACCATCAAATTTGAATGAAATTTTTTCCAAATTGTAGTGCACAATTTCTGTTAACTTGCTTTTTTTATGTGCCATAACACTTGCACAGGTCACGTTTTATGTTTGTTATTTTTCCAATCTGATAAATTCAACAAATAAACAGTAGGTGTGTATTAAAATGTATAGAATTATGTTCTATTTTCTTTTATTTTTAATTTGACCAGTGGTGCCGAAACTTTTGCATGCAACTGTATATTCAGTCTAGAGAGGAGGCCGCTGATACGTATACACCCTTATTTTTTCAGGAAAACTGACAGATGCTTTCTCCTCTCTGGCCAAGAAGAGCAACTTCCGAGCACTAAGTAAAAGGCTGGCGCTGGTATGTAATTTCATAGATCAAATACTACTGTATTTATGAGTAATTATTTGCATTTCCCTTATATTATCCACTACGCTCACAGATACCGAAGACCGGGGAGGAATATGACCTCCGTGTCCCACGAGACATGGCCTACATATTCAGTGGTGCTTATATTCCTTTGAGCTGCAAACTGATTGAACAGGTTGGTGTTCCCAAAACAAGTTCACAGACTAATTCTTTTTACTGTCAGCTCACTTTTCTTCAGGCGAGTGTTCACCTTTCCTCTTTGCAGGTTTTGGAGAGAGATGGCTGGACAGGGCTTGAGGAGGTGACACGCATGTTGAACGGACAGGAGTTTTCAGTAACAGGTCCTGAACATCAAATATCTTGCACATCTTGACAGGAGACTCTCATAAGTGGTTTTCAGGATTAAACACTTTAAAAATGGGAAGATGTAGAGACATTACAGGTGGATATTACTACTCATTTTAGCTATGTGACGTACACATTTTAAACAATAGTATGTCATGCATTTTCAGAAACCATACAGTCATATGCAAAGTTTGAACACACCGTTGTGCACAGGCCACATTATGTTTATAGTATCACAGGCACCCAGTATGTTAAATTCCACATATGCTGTAAACTCTAATTGTATATTAAAATATGCTGAAGTGTGAGTGCTTATGTATACCAATTTTTACTTAGAAAATCAACAAAATGTCATTTTTGACCAGGGGTGCCCAAACTTTTATGTATGGCTGTAAGTCAATATGAAGACACAGAACAGCTCACTGGTCTGTTATGATTTAGGCAGGCAGTTTTCTCAGAAGTAAGGGGTATGAGCTTTTATTATGTATAACTTTGAAGCTCCAGTGCAAACCTTTACTGTCTCACTAAACTTACCTTACTACATTGTTTTACCATCTTGTAGGGGGGACCAATGGGACTGAAGCAAGAACCAAAACAGATCCTCAGAGGGTTTTTCTTGTGATGTTCCTTGGAGGATGTACTTACTCTGAAATTTCTGCCCTGCGCTTCTTAGGTAGAGAGAAAGGTAAGGATGATTCAGTGAATGTGCAGTTCAATGAACAGTTCTGAGATGTCAGCACTAACAAAACTCTTCCCTACCAAAGGTTGTAAATTTATCGTGCTGACCACAGCCATCACAAACAGTGCCCGATTGCTGGAGGCCCTATTGGAAAATCACGTCTGAATGTCCAGTGCTTCCAGTGAACAACATGACCAAGGCACAGAAGGGCAAGTGTGACTAGTCTGCGTCGCGTTGCCGAGAGGGACATTCCAGGGGGCCTTTTTTCCTCAACAATGGACATGAATGTCATCACTGACCAACTGCACTACATATGGCCATTTCAGTGAATAGCACATTTATCATGACTGATTGATTCTGAAGACTTGTTGCCAAAGGGCGCTTTTATCAAATGTTTTTCATGCTCCATTTGGAACACGATGCAATGTACTATAAAAACAAAAGGTCTGCAAACATTTATTTAATTTTAAATATATATTTCATTACATGTTTGTAAGCATTGAATTTCACCTGGTACAAATTAATACCTGATACCATCCAAGCCTTATTACTTAATAAACCGCTGAAAGGTAAGAGGCCCTCACTTTGTCTTTCTGAACGGTATTAGAGATTCTTACCTGACATTAGAGAGAGTGAGAGTCAGAGTGGGAAAAAAGCTGCTTCTCGTTGCACGATACTTTAATTTCACAATGCATTAAATACTTACTTATTTACACACTACATACCTTTTTTCCCCAAATAGAATTAAGTGTTTTTATATTCGCTGCCCTCATTTTCAGCTAAATATTTCTACTTGTTTTTTGGCCGATAAGTTTGCTATGGTGCAGAGCAGCCCTTATCAACAGCTGGATACATTAGCTAGGCTTACTTCTCCGCGGTTCCTATAACCTCAGTTCTGTTTTTCTGGTGTTTTGCAACCCATCCTCTGAAGGGTCAATGTGATAAAATAATTTGACTAATTCCCTACATCAGGAACTGCAAATCATTCATTCATTAACTGTAACCACTTAATCCAGGGGTGTTGAACTCTTGTCCTGGAGGGCCATGGTCCAGCATGTTTTGGTGTTTTCCCTGCTCAGAAACACCTGGTTCACCTCAAAAGTTAATTGTCAGGTTTATTGAATGCGTTTGAGGAGGAGAACCATCAAACTGTGCTGGACACCGGCCCTCAAGGACCGGAGTTTGACACCCCTGACTTAACCTTTACAAGGGTTGAAGGTACCCGGAGCCTATCCTACAGCCAACAGGCGCAAGGCAGGGGCACCACACCACTGCAAAGCGCGCACACACGGTCAATTTAGAATCCCCAATTCACCTGAATATACACGTCTTTGGACAATGGAAGAAACAGAAAACCCCAGAGAAAACCCACACCACCATGAAGAGAACGTGCAAACTCCACACACACAAGGACAGGACCCAGATTCAAACCCCCAACCTTGGAGTTGTGAGGCACAGCACTACCCACTGTGCCACTATGGGGGCTGGAGCTGCGTCTGAGAGGGATGATAAGCAGGGACGTAGCACACGGGGGTGGGGTGTTTCAACACCCCCATTTTTGCTGAAACACGATACCACCCCCCACTTTTGTCAGATTAACTGGTCGTGATTGTATTTATAATTAGGCTTCCCCATACCAGAACACCCCCACTGTTGGAAAGCTTGATACACCCCTGATAAGGGTGAGCAATATAGAGTCATTCAGTGAGCTACATAGACCATAGCGAGCAGACACTACAGGAGGTCTACGTAGTCAGTGGCGCTACCCTGGACCTCTTACTTAAAGTGAAGGGCTTAATCTTACTGCTTCAGCATACCTAGATATTTTGGACAACGCCATGCTTCCAACTTTTTGGATACAGTTTGGGGAAGACCCTTTTCTGTTACGGCATGTCTGTGCCCCAGCGCACAAAGCAAGCTCCTTCCAAAATGAGTGGAAGCTGTTATAGCTGCAAAGGGGTGGGGGGCAAATATTAAAGTCTATGTATTTGAATGCAATGTCATTAAAGTCCCTGTTCGTGTAATAGTCGGGCGTCCCAATACTTTGGTCCATTTAGTATATTTTTTATAATTACCTCACTGGGTGTGGTGGGTAAAAGAACTCGACCGGGTCTCCTCTTGGAGCGCGAGCCGAGTGACCGTTTATTGCGTCATGGAAGAGGACAATCACTGCCTAGGACACACCCCTGCGCATGCGCTGTTTTGTCCCTCGCTGGCCAATCAGAGGTCGAGACGCATGTTTTGACGCGTGTTTTGAATCGGAGAGAGACGACAGTGGACCGCAGTCACGTCTTCCACCTAATCATTTATTACTTTTTAATTTAAAAAATTTATTAAAATCAACATCGCCGGCACCTTAGGATGAGAAAGAGGTTAGTACTTTAAAGCGACTGCATTTTTATTGCTTTCTAACAGATGTACACCTGTTTCAGACCTGCCATAACAATAAAATGTTCCGTTGAGTAGGTTTTATTGATGCTGCTGAATAATAAGCCTAACATTTCCCCTTTAACATCTTATTTTCCGTAATAAGCTCGTTTTTGCTCTAAAGTGGGTTCCCTACAATGCAGAAACAATGCATGTTCCTTGGAGGAGCGAATTGAGCATGAAAATAAGCCTGAATGCTAGGGTTAAGGGAGCTGGGTGTAGACCCTGATGTCACTCTGTAGGCAAGAGTTAATAACTTGAACTTCATTTGGAGAGCCATGGGTAGTCAGTGTAGGTCAACCAGCAGTGGGGTAACATGTGACCTTTTGGGTTGGTTGAAGACCAGCAGAGATACCAGCTGTAAGTTTATAAAGACTTATAAAGGTAAGGACAGCATGATCAGCTTGTTTTTCCATTATGGTTTCAGTGAGGTGATTGCAGCTGAGTCAGTGGCATGCCTGAATAAAGCACTATGTCACTTGAAGGACATATGGGAGGAGATTGGGATCCCGGAGGAACAGAGGTTGGAGAGGACAAGTGTGGTTAAAAACCATGTCAAAGTGAGTATGATGATTCTGTTGATGAAGTAAATTCGCACCTCTGAACTGTGAATATAACTGTAATGAATGTAATGTCATTTCACATGTTAGAATCTTCTGGACATGATGATAGCAGAGGAGGAGACTCTGCGGAAGCGTCTGCTGAACAGTATTGAGAAGTGCCGCAAAGATCTGAGTCAAGTGTGCTTGGAGCTGCAGTTGCCTTCGTTTCAGGTAAGTGTCTGTTTACTGTGGATGGATTGTACATAGATGACACAGTCTATGGTATTTATGATGACAGTTATGACAGTAGTGTATCAAAATAAAGAAAAGTGTGTCAGGAAATGTCCTGTGAAGTGGTGAGCATTACGGTCAACAATGGGCGGAGTTCTGCTAAGAAAATTAAAGTGATGATCATCTATTTCAGACCCTTGTTGTGTTTGACTATGTGTGAGTTATATTGCTTGTTCACAAGCAGGTCACATTGTTTTCTGCAAAAATACATCACTTAAACTTCTCTCAAACTGCATCCAGCTCTTCATTTAGGTTAAACAGATTTCTGAATGTGGTTTAGGACTCATGATGACTTTGGGCTTTTAGGGTTGTGTTTAAATAAAATATTTGGGTGACCCTTTAGTTCTAGAATTTGTTAGAAATGTTATCCTCATAACTCCAGCAATATTTGAACTCCAGACATGTTCTGATTGATTGATTGCATCTTGGGTAAGTGGAAAATTGTATATTCGATTTTTTTGGGCCAAACTTTTCATTTAAGATTGCTTTTTGACTTTTTAGGAAGACAAGAGGAAAACTATACTCCAACAAGAGAAGGAAATTCGAACCTGCCTGGAAGCGATGTTGAAGGAGAAGAGTCAGAGATTGCAGACTCTTGAAGCGCTAATAGAGAAGGATCAGGACCTATGTGACATGCTCTGCTGCGAGCCATTCTCTATTTCTAACAGCTCAGTTCCTTCCCTTGAGCAACTGGAAAGCTTCCGACACCACATAGCCAGCCTCAAAGAGGAAAAGGTGGAACTTTATTAACTGCTTTATCTAATTTATATACATTTTCAGAAACTGGCACAATGTGTCTTGAGTTAACATATATCTTATGTGTCTTTTCCTCAGGAACAAAGGTATAACAAGTTTGTTGACCTAAAGAAAAAGATAATACTCTGCATGGATGATCTGGATCAACTGCCTGAGACGAGTTTTGAAAAGGATATTGTGTGCGAGGATGAGGATGCTTTTTGTCTTTCCACAGACAATATTGACTCCCTTAAAGTTCTCCTTCACCAAGTAAGGACATTATTCTTAGATCATGTTCTATCGCAAATTGTCAGCTCCAGTAAAATGCTACAAAATGCAAAACGCTCAGTAAATTAAAATGAAATTGTTTCAGCTGGAAAGCAAGAAAGCTGAGAATGAGCGCATCTGTGCGTCACATCGAGACAAGATTCAGGAACTTTGGGGCAGGTTACAGATCTCACAGGAAGAGCGACATGCCCTTTCTGAGCACATGAAACTGTCCAAGAAAAGTAACATGGAAGCCGTAAGTAGTTGTGATGTTTGGGCAACAGAGCCAAAAGTGCTTTGTGCATATAAGACTGATTTGTCCCACCTGTCTTTGTTGTTAGTTGCAAGCCGAAGTCAACCGCCTTGAGGAACTAAAGCTAAGGAATATAAAGGACATCACTATGAATATTCGGGACGATATTGCTGTGTTCTGGGAGAAGTGCTTCTACAGTTCTGATCAGCGGCAGGCTTTTGTGCCGTATTATGACGGTTAGCAGAGATTTCTGAATAAAGCTAAAGATATATGTGCATATCTCATAAGATATTGTTCTTGTCAGTTCAGAACTTTGTATCTCTAAATTTTTTAAGATTGTAGGAGAAGATTCTGAATTTTTACTGAAAGTTGATGTTGGAAAAATTAGTTTATTCGAAGTAATTTTGGACCATTTCAGTTGGTTAATCACTGTGAAATTTTCACTCAATTTAAAACGTTTTAAAAAGTTGTTTCTTAAAAATGATTTAAAAAATGTCTAAAATGAAGGTTTTGTTCTGACAGCAACCGTATGTAGAGCTAAATAATTTCATTTCTTTAGATAATTTTAGTGACTACCTACTGAGCTTGCATGATGCTGAGCTCCTACAACTAAAGCAGCATTACGAGGATCACAAAGAACTTTTTGAAGGTGTTCAGAAATGGGAGGAGAGTTGGAAGATTTTCTTGGAACTCGAGGTACGTTGATTGATTGAGAAACGTATGCTGAGGTGAAAACATGTTTTGCCTACAATAATTTCTACAGTATTTTTTATATATATGTCTGTGTGTCACTTTTATATATGAAAAATTTATTTTATTTATTTATTTTGGTTTTTAAGAAAAAAGCTACAGATCCGTCCAGATTCACAAACAGAGGAGGAAATCTTCTTAAGGAAGAGAAGCAAAGGTCTGACTTGCTCAAGAGCCTTCCAAAGGTAATTTACCCTTTTTCCCTAAAGAGAGAGTCCCCAGTTTTAGTAAACCGCAAATAAGATGAATTCTATGTGATCTCTCACATTTAGCTGGAAAAGAAGCTGAAGGCCCAGATCGAGCTGTGGGAGCAGGAGCAAGGTATGGAGTTTTTGGTCCAAGGTCAGAAGTTCATGCAGTTTGTTTCGGAGCAGTGGGAGCTGCATCGACTTGAGAAGGAGCGGGAGAAACAAGAAAGAGTAAGCTATCTTTGCATGTATGTCAGAGAAAATAAAATTAAAAATGACATGTAATTATTTTAAAAATGATTTTAAATTTGCGTCGAATAAACACCATTTACCCAAAGGTACTACTGATTACCTGCAACTTGTTGCTTGCAATATGTTTAGCGTATTATTAATGGAAGATATTTGGAGATTCTTAGAGCATCGTTGTGTAACTTTAATACCACATTGTTTTGTTTTAGCAACTGAAAAAGAACAAACAAACAGAAGAGGACATGCTCTATGGCACTTCAGTGCGAACACCGACTAAGCGAAGATTCTTGGGAAGTACGACGCCTTGTAAGGCACGAAAGGTAAAACATGTAAACTTCACTTTTCTGAAAATCAATTGATCTGCATTTGCTTATTAATTTCTTTTACTTCAACTTCTGGCTTTACGTGCTAATTCCAGCATTGCATGAGTTGATTCATTAACTTTTAATGTGAATCAGGGCTGCTGCTATTGACAATATTAATGATCAAAATATCTACTGATTATTAATATATAGCGGATTAGTGGATAAACTAATAAAACATCTTAAAGAAAAGTAAACAAGCCTTTTAAGCACTTAAAGTACTCTTCAGCCTACAGTATGGACTAAACATTGTAAAAATTATGTATCACAAAAATGACACTACAAACAGTATTCAGAAGACAACAGAAAAAAAATATACATGCAGAAATAGTATACAGTGGGTGAAGAAGAGTGGCAGCAGTGATTTATGACAAGCAGGTACCAGCAGGAATAGGACAGGGAAGTGTGCAAGATGGTAGTGAGACCAGCTGTGTTGTGTGGTTTGATGGTTTGGAGACAGTGCCACTGACAAAAAGACAGGAATCAGAGCTGGAGTTGAAAATGTTGAGATTTGCGTTGGGAGTGACGAGGATGGACAGGATCAGGAATGAGTTTATTAGAAGGAAAGCTGGGGTAGAGGCGAGATTGTGTTGGTTTCGACATGAGGAGAAACTCTGAGTGTGTTGGGAGAAAGATGCTGAGGAGAGACTCGTGTGTTGGGAGGAGGATGCTGAGGAGAGACTGAGTATGTTGAGAGAAAGATGCTGAGGATGGAGCTGCAGAAAAGAGGAAAAGAGGAGGGTCTAGTGGGAGGTTTATGAATGTGGTGAGGAAGGACATGCAGACAGTTGGTGTGAAAAAGGAAGGTGCTGAGAACAGAAAGAAATGGAGACAGCTGATCCGCTGTGGCGACCCCTAATCGGGAGCAGCTGAAAGTAGAAGAAGAGAAATAGTATAAATGTTCCTTTGCACTATTTGCTGATTAATCAAAAAGGAATTGATTAATCGATTATATTTTAGACAGAGTAATTCATTATAATTGAGTAATCGTGACTGCCCTAATGCGAATGCATGCATGTTGCATTACTAACTCCTTGTGTTTTCCTCAGCTCAATGCTACCTCCAGCTCCTCCACTGGCACCTCTAACAGTACTATGCGCTCTGTGTTTGGTGGAACTGTCTGCCACTCACCTGTGCTCCGCCCCCCAATATCAGCAAGCAAGGTTAGTGCAGGGCCATAACAAGCATTAGATTTAGTTTCAGACTGGCGTTTAACCTGGAACATTGTTTTTCATGTAGCAAAGTGACTTTGAATAATTTTTTTAATGTTTTCTTCTCTGAAACAGGGCAGTGCAGTAAGGACCCCAGGTCGTGGTAAACCCCCCCATCAAGCACTGATGGAACGGAACAAGGAGAATATTTGTCATCTTACCAGTGGTATAAGTGGTGCGTTGAAGACTCCAGCTAGCCCACAGCGTAACTTCAGTATTAACTCTGTTGCCAGCACCTATTCAGAGTTTGCGGTAATTTCTTTTTCTTTTTTGTAATTTTTATTTCCATGAAGAACACACAGTCTACTCAAAGAGCAGGAAGGGTTCAAAATAGGCAAAAAATTACATCTATACATCTTTTAACTAGGTCTATGATATTTTAAGGTTTATTATTAGTAATTACATGGCAAGGTCTTCCAGCAGGTCATGGCTATTGAATGGGTTAAGACCACCCTAAAATTGTCTCTTTGGTGTACAGTGATGATTGGCATGCTGCAGAGCTTTTGGGAAATCAAACAGTAGCTAATTTGTGTACCATTTATATCTAACAAGCAATTCAGGGATGCACTAAAACCTACCTACTAAAACCAAGACAAGTCTTGGTTGGCATCTCTCATACAGGTCTTTGCCATTGATATGTTAATTTTTCACTAACTTACTCTACCTTTGAAAACAGAGACAGAATATCATATATTGTTTGAGCTCGAGTGAAATGCTTCTTTAGATTTCCATTGATAATCATTCAATAAGTACATACTTAACTATAGCTTTTTCTTGATTTATTGTGTGGCTAATTCTGAAATTTGTTTCAAAAGGATATAGTCAGCGCTGAATCCATTCAATCAAGGTTTGTTTACACAAATGCATTTTTAGCCAAGTGCATGTTTGCTTTAACACAACTGCTACAGTTCAGTGGCTTTATTAGCTATGAGCTGATTAGTTTGCAAAATTATGGGGAGACTTCACTCCCAGTTGTGAAGAGACAGCGAACTAAAAGTTTGTATGCTGTTCTTCTTACTATTATGTTTTGCTTTGTTTTACATCACGGGTCCCGGGTCCAGTATCCAGAACAGTTTGATAGTTCCCCTCCTTGAACACACATTTGTCTATTAACATGTGGCTTGAACCAAGGTGTGGTTGAAATCACCAAACTGTACTGGACCCTGGCCTGTCAGGACTACATTTGGGCATCCCTGTTTTACATTTTGCACACACTTTGCAAAAGTAGAAATGCTGTGTGCATTTTTATGGATGCATTTTTGTAGATATAAGCATTTTAGTAATATCCCTTCTGATGTCCAGCTGCATAATAAAGAATGGACAGAAAAGACAAAAACGTTTGACTGCACTTTAGTAATGGCAGAATTCAGTCTTACCTTAGTCTTTGAATTGAATATTTTTCCATAGATATTTGCCTGCATATCTGAACTTTTTTTTTTTAACCTTGAAGCGGAGCTGTTGCGCATAAGTAATCTGGCCTATAATCACTGTACTCCCACTGACCTGTTTTTTGGAGTTAGACTGTGTGTCTCATATAATCTCTCTTTTCTTGAAAGTCTTTCATAACCACATCTTTTAACCAGATAACCTCTAACTACCCTTACCCTGTCTCTTTGCTACTTCGTCATAATCCAACCCTTCCGCCCTTCGTCTGGCAAAAGCAGAATGTTTCTATGGTGTATTATTTTACTGTAATTATAAAACTTTTCGGTTGCTCTGTATCACAAAAGCTGCAACATCTTAAAACAACAGGTGTAACTATACACATTTTAAGATCTGATTTTTGATATTTTAAGAATATCTAATGTGTCCAGAGTTCTACTTAAATACTGTACAGACTGGATCAGCTCAGAAAAATAAAATTATATTTCAAAGTTAAGATTACAATGTAGCATGTTGTGCAAAATAGTGATCTTATAAATCAGTGCAGCTGTGATTTTAAGCAATAGAAAGCAAGTGCTATATCTCCATTTTCATGCCCCTAAAATTGAAATATGACTATCCTATCACAAAAGCCCAGTTAAACATGTAAAAGTCTGAGTCTGATGCTGAGCATTAATGTGTAACACTGGTAACTCTTAACAGCCAGAAGTAATGCATAAACAAACCAAATGTTATGAACCTAAATCGCAATTTCTAAAGGCTTTTTCCATCAAGGCTCAGTTGTCATAGCATTTTCTGAGCTGAAATAACAACATTAAGTAAAGCAGCCTTTATGACAACTGACACTTGTTGACCTAAGCCTTTATAAAGGTCTATATAGGTTTCTGTCAGTTGTTGTGAAAGGGTTATGTATATAGTTGTACAAACATTGGAATTACAACAAGTTAATGCTCTTAAATGTAAATTAATGTTATTATACAGTTTAGTTTAAACTTTTTAGACAATTGTTCTTTTTAGGTAATAGTATAATCTAAACATATAAGTACAGTGTAATTGCACGGCACACTAGTAACACTGTTGATGGACTTTTTTTTTGTTTTTGTTTTCTCCCCACAGCGAGATCTCTCCAAGGCCTCTAAGTCAAAGTGTACACCAGAAGTCTTGAACTCAACCATCACCCAACTCTGGCACACACACAGTAAAAACTAATATCGGGGCTGGGGCAGCAAATAGTGCATGACTTGATCAGCGTCGGAAAGATTTTTGAAGCACACCAGAATTTTGTGTTTGCGTATTATATGTAAATAGGGGTAGTGCATTCAATTCTTTTTAAAGAATCTGTACTGAATGTTCACTGTTTGTGTGATTAACTCTAATTTTTATCCACAGTCGAAGGTCTTCTTGTCTTAACTGTTTATATTCATATTAAGCAAAATCATCCCTTGTAGCATATTTACACAAAAGTAGAATGGTGATTGGATGTATGATTTAAGCTATGTCAGGGTTTTCTCGGCTCCAGTCCTCCACATGCACTACACATTTTAATGCTATCTGATGCATTAGAGCAGAAAAAAGTGCAGCCTACAGGACTGAAGGTGGAAATACTCAGCGAGGCTGTAACTAGCGGTATTACCAAATGTACTACTTTGAAGTCTATGTCTATCATGAATGTTTTGCACAATATATTGTTACAAGTATTTGCATTGTACAGTTCACCATATAAAAATATGACCTTTAAACACTGTCAGTCTTCATTATTTGTTATACACCTAGAATAATACTGTTTGCATCACCATCTCTTATCCAGTCGATTTTTATTTTATTATTAAACAAGATGTCCAGAGTTGTCAACTCCCATGCAGATTTTTAAAATCATGATAAGAATTATTCTTATGATTGCCATCTAATTCCCAAATAGTCCTAAAAACCATCATTTACAGGAATAGTACAAGTAATAACGATGGAAATCGTTAGATGGAATTATATTCAAATTATTTAACCCTCCTGATATGTTCATTTCTCAGGAACACCAATAATGTTCCCGGGTCCAAAAGTGTCAAACCAAAAAATCACAGTAAACATTGTTTACATCTCATTATTAACTCCTAACCATTTCAATCAATATTTGCTGTAATGGTACTCTTTACCTCTCACAGATCGTGGTTCAATGAGAACCACTTGTTTTGGTAAAAAAATGCATTTTAAAACATTTTTTATGTACATTGGAAAAACCTACATACAAAAACAATAGTTTTACATGACACTGATTAAAATTTTTATTTTATAATTTTAACTTTTTTGTTTTTATGCAGTGCCATAATAAAGCACAACCCTTGTGTCCTGATTCTTCTCTGGGGCTCCTCCACCCAGCTTTCCACTGTAAACCTGCATGTTCAATGCATAGCTGGGGTTTGCATCACATGTTGCCCAGATTTTTATGTCGTATTTTGCTGGTTTGGAAGGCATTTATTGCCTAACTGGGCAGCGACCTCTGAATGTCACTAGGCATTAGGGCCTGGGTTATAGAGTAGAGGAAGTTGCTCTACCCACTTATCTCTCTCAACTATCAAATCGTATCACTCTGCATCCCTCAGACTGGCTGTTGATTCATCCTTTGATTTATAGACCCCAGCTAGGATGAGGACCCCCAAATATGCATGTAAAGGCATTTTAACCAGGTTTTTCCAGTTCTCCCCCAAAACACACCTTCTGAATTTTTTTCATTTCAAGAATGATTTTCTGTACCGAGTTGGGCATGACAAGCTCAAAAGCTGACTTGATGTCTGTCACACGAGTCACTGCCATCCTAGTGGGCCCTGGCACTTTACTCTGGTCTTTATGTTTTCTCCGGACAGTTTTGCCTGACGCATATTTGGGGATGAAGACCACTGTATTTCACAATTTTCTGATGTAAATGTCTTGCTTGGGGATATATGAATAGCAGCTGCCTCATTTGGCTCATGATCAGAATCATCAGACTCAGAATTGACCTCAAGATGGTCTTCATTTTCAGATACATCCTCCTATTTCACTGTCATGATCAAAGATTTGCCCACGGGAACAGGTTCCTGTCAAAAGTCATGACAACACCCGCATTTTTGCACGTACAGATGAAGTCGGTAGAATAAGTATAGAGAGAGGGGGTGTGTGTGTGCATCATTGGGGCAAAATAGGTCACACAGGTGCAAAGAAACAAGTAGTATTTGACCCCTTTAACCTCCACTTGTCAAATTGACCCAAACAATATCGGTGTAAAATATGCAGGGGGTGTTGCACATATGTGAAATGAACCATTTTTATTTTATAAGTTGAGTACTGAAAAAACACTACTTTTAAACTTTTTTTTTTTTTTAATTTCATTTTCATTTAAAATGGGTCAAAAATGGGAGTCATTTTTCCATTGCAGTTTTCATCCTTTTAATATAATTTAAGCTCCCCTACCAACCTGTTTAAAGTGTATGCACCAGAGACACTTCTTAGGGCATAATTCAAGCTAGAAAATAACCTTAAAGCAAACTTTAGGGTTAAAAGACACTAACACAAAAAAAAGAATAGTTTAATAGTTAATACAGTTACAGAAAACTGGGCTAACAAGCAGATTCCATTAATTCCTCTCAAGCATAGACAAATTTACTACGTACTGTTAACTTCTAGTTATTTTCACCTTGCTGTAGTGATACAGCATTGTTATAAAATGTTATAACATGTGATATATATATATATATATATATGAAATATTTGACGTGTATCTATCTATCTATATACACATACATATACATACATATATATATACACATATACATATATATGTTGGAGAAAATTTAAATTTTCATCATTGTTAATCATTTATTCTTTCATTTGTTCATTACTTGATTCTTTAAGTAGCTTACTGAGTTGTGTAGTTTTCCTAAGCGTTCGGCAAGGCTACTCTGTCTCCAGGGACAGAGGTTTAGACATAACAAGGAACTTACTGAGCTACGTTGTTTCTGGAAGGTCATACGTTGGGCATTGACGTCCGGGGAGACGGCAAAATATTCGCACCCGAACCAGGAGCCGATAAGAGCTTCCTGACTTCCAATTATGGATAGGGCCCCGGGGAGTTGGCCTTACAGAAACACATGGCAACAATTTC
>JBBJLS010000041.1:22584439-22614234 GCA_037577275.1 Bryconaethiops microstoma | reverse complement strand
ACTACTGCAACTCTCTACTGGCTGGACTTCCACTGAAGGTAACGAGACCACTTCAGCTGATTCAGAATGCAGCTGCACCTCCAAACTTATCAGCACTGATCAAACAGAGTCGCTTCTCGTCCTCTCAGAGCTTCAAGCACAGCTCGTCTTGAACCTCCGTTGCTCAGAAGAAGAGGAAGACATGCATCAAGACTCTTTTCAGTCTTGGTAGCCCAGTCATGGAATGAAATCCCTCTTGCAATCAGATCTGCGAGTCCCTCGCTGTCTTCAAGCGACCCACCTCTCTTCAGTGAAGAAGCACCTTGGTGACTAACCAGTCCTCTCGTTTATCTCATATACATCTTTTCCAATATATTTAAAAAACCTCAGGCACTAACCCTCTTAACTGTTTTCCCTTAATTGTGTTTTAACCTCTCACTTGCTAGTGACTGAGCGGCTGATGGCCAGGAGGTCAGGGAGTTGCCCTTGCAATCAGAAGTTGTGGGTTTGAATCCCAGGACTGCTAGTGGCCCACTGCTTCTCTTGATGAAAGGGTTATATGCAGAGAAAGAATTTCACACTGTTTGCTGTGGTGTGGTCACGCGTGACTATAAGGGGCCACTTTATTTAACTGTTCTTGTTCTAATAGATACTAAGATGCCTTCTACTGACACACACTTACACATATATCTACATGTTGCTACAGTTACACAGAATGACGTGGTAAATCCTGCAAAACTTAGCATTTTCCCATAACTGAGTAAAACACTCGCAAAAAAACGTTTGGTAGTTTGGTATCAGACAGGCTAACAGCTCTAGTAATATAAGTTCTGAGTGAGCTACAATTACACTAGTGAACTCCTCCCAAAGTGGTCATTCCAAATCAATGATTCACCAAAACACTATTGAACTATTTAACACTAAGCTTCATTAGACTGGTGTATAGCGCCAACTACTGTTTTCTTCAGGTGACTCTTGAACATGCATGTTTCACCAATGGTTATCAGCCAGTCAGAGATTCAACAAGAGGCAGTGACTCCTGTGGGCAATAATGGTGGCAACTGACTGCCACAGAGGAACCATGTTTGGTTCCTTTCAATGGATGATGTGTGAAGAACCAGTTTACCGAAACTTAACCTCTAAAATTAGAACATTTCATTGATGATTCTTTAAATGTAAACATATTCTTAACATCTGAATATTTTCCACATCTCATTTATGAAAAAATCCTTAAAGAACCATCCACTGAAAACTGATCTGCAGTTAATCAAACGTGTGTCCTCCGTGGTATCCACCCTTCAGGCACTTTTATTTGAAGGAGCGTAGAAAAAAAAATAAAAAGTTAAAGCTCACCATATAAACGAATGACATTCTGGCAGGAGGCACTTTGACTCTCTAATCAAAAGGTGCAGTGAGAAACTCGACCCCACTGTGGTTGACTGGCGCCTACCACAACACTGTTAATCGACTTGACACAGCAATTACCCTCAATGGACCATAAACAGATCGATTATTTGTGCTCGTTTAAAACCAACAACACATCCTTAATGTGTGCGTGTGTGTCTCTCTCTCTCTCTCTCTCTCTCTCTCTTTCAAACTCACAAGAGACGGCCTCATTAAAAATAATTAACCAAAGGATCTAAAATTATTCACATGATCAAGAACCACATCTTCCTCCTTCTTCCGACCGTTTAACACTTCCAACACATTCTTCATGTCAATCTTTTTCTCGCCTGCACATACGGATGCGCAAGAGAACCGCTACTTCATTACAGAAAATTAAAAACGTGGGTTCCCAAGTGACACAACTGTCTTGTGTTGGCCGTATCATCGTGAGATCACAGGTTCGACCCCAGTGGTGCCACAGCCATTTATGGCCAGGTCTCCAAGACTGCACATTTGTCACCGCTCTCTCTGGGTAGGTGGGACATACCCCCCTCTCCCCCATCACTCATGCCGATGCCAGCCAGCACGGGCATCTGTCAGCTGACCCAACAGAACTGGCAGTCAGCGCTCTCCTCCCAGCAATGCTATAATGCCCAATAAAGTTGTGTTATTGGTAGTTTGAGAAGGTGCGGTGGCTTCAGGTTACCCCGTAGGAAGCTGTCCTTCGCCCTAACAGGGGTGCTGGGGTGTCGTGTGACTGGGGGTGTCCTGGCTTGTGGGTGGAAAACTGGGAACCCCCCCCCAAAAAAAAAAAATACAACACAGTTAATGAGGTTCTTCGTTTGTAACACGCGAGCGCTCTACCCTGTTTATACTGCTTATCATGCTCTTTGGCATGCCTTCCCTAATAAAGAGACACAGGGCAAACGGGTGAATGCCAGCTTAGACCCACGCGCCAGGCAAGAGACACCTTCCAGAATCAGCATGCGTCATAGACAGACAGACGCACAGACACACAGACGTACAGACACAGACTGTCCAGTGGCGCTACCCATGGATAAGCCATGCATGACCAGACAGGAATTAAC
This sequence comes from Bryconaethiops microstoma, assembly GCA_037577275.1. Lineage (NCBI taxonomy): Eukaryota > Metazoa > Chordata > Actinopteri > Characiformes > Alestidae > Bryconaethiops > Bryconaethiops microstoma. Next base: position 22,611,781 of record JBBJLS010000041.1, on the reverse strand, counting down.
CAGCCATGGTAAAACTCAAGCTGAGCTCAAATTGTGATTCTGAAGCCTGTAAAGTAGTGACTGTAAACTGTAGCACCAACTACAAAATAGTTTCTGAATTTCCGCATCAAAATGTGCAGTGATACATACATTTTAAGGCTGTATGCATTGTCGCTGTATTCTGACAAAAGTCAGGCAGTATTTTTAGGGCTAATGTGACTTGTGAGAGCAAAACAGCATGGGGAAATATTTTGTGCGTGCATTAAACAGGCTGAACAGTGGATGCTCTGGATATATTTACATTTCACTTTAACACAGTTTCCCAGTGCCATGATTCGGACTGCTTATCAACTTCCAAACCTTGCCTCACTGCCAAAAGGTTGTGTCTATGTCTGTGGCACAGTGGTGTAAACCAGCATTTCTCAAACTTATTTGTCCTGGGGACCAGTCATGTCAGGCTTTTGGGCTGCAGGGCCCTGCATAAATGACCGTCAGGAACCCAACCCAACCCAAACCCCCCCCTCCCCCGTTCGCACATGCGCATAGATGGAAAGATGGATAGAAAGATATTATTAATATAGATAGTATAATAATAATAATAATATCACTACCACTACTGTTATTATTACTATTTGTTTTAGTATTATTAGGGCTTATGCATATATAAGAACAATTTTAAAATCAGATTATTGCCAAATAAATATTCCCAAGTAAATATACAGGTATGTAGTAATTAGGCTGTTATTATTATTATTATGGGCCTATGCCTATATATAAGACCCAAGAAACTTAGATTTTTTTTCCACTTTGTGCGTTTTAAGTTTTTTTTTGCTTTTTTTAACTATACTTTTAAACACTGCCAAATGGTGCTGAACGTGCAAACTGACTTTTAACCTAAATTAAATTACAGGTCTAGTCACCCACAGGGATTATTTGGCACCAAAAAATATATAATTAACATTCTAATGTGATGGGTATGTCTGCTTTCTCGTCACTAACTGGTAGAAACCAGCGAGTTTCCGAGTTGCGTCTGTTTCTGTACTTTGTTTTCATGGTTGTCAAGTGAGAAAGGCGTCTCGTTCAGATCCGTAGAATGGAAAGGCGAGATTGTTTTAACTACATCTCACTCGGCTGTGGATTTTACTCACAGCGTGACAGACAGAACTCGGACAGACAGACAGCCGAACCTTGACTGTAACGCAGCATCGCACTGAAGCTCGAAAAGTTTATCCTGGACCACATAGGCAGATCACTCCTCTCTCAACTGGAGAACGGGTCTCGTACCGGGGCGGGGCGTGAAGTCTGCGGGTGAGGTCGGGCACGCAGTGACAGAAGCGTTCTGAATGAATTTTGATTGGTGCAGAAGCGAGGCTCCGCGGAGCGACAGGAGCCCAATTTTAAAACGTAATTATTTTTAGCTTTTTAAGGGTTTCCTTACCTGAGTGGTGGTAATTAGAGATACGCATATAAATTGATATCTCCTGTATTTTCTGACTTTACTGGCAGACTGTTGCGGCTCTGCGTTGCTATGACAACGCCAGTCTGCCCGTCACCCGGATGTAGACGGACCGTGATGACGACGCGGGTCGAGTGGACGGGGGAGAAAAAATGGCGAACGACGACAGAGGCGGTGTTAGCATGAGACATCTCTCCGGTCTTGTTGAACTGTGGAGAGGGTCGGCCCGGGGGAGGATGTTCGTGTTTCTCTGCGTACTCCTTGTGGAGCCTGGACGAACCACCACTCACTGGGTGGTGACGGAGGACGGAAAAATCCAGCAGCAGGCAAGACTGGGCTTTACACTGTTTATCTCTGAAAGGGAAGAGACAGAGCCTGGACAGAGCCTGCCCAGTCTGCAGAGCCCACCAGAAGACACTGCCTGACCAGTAGCATGACCCACAGAGAGCCAGTCAGGTCGTGTGAACGACAGCTGGTGTACATGTTAGCTGTTGACATTAGCCTGGCAGCCTCGGGGAGAGGGAGACTCTCAGTCACGCAGGTTCAGTTTGGAGAGCTGTGGTTGTCCACATCTCTAGCTATTTGGAGCATCATTTTAGTAGTGGTGTGCTGGTTGTAATTGGCCTGCTTGTAGGTAAAGTAATGATTATACGGTGATTCTCAGACATGCAGGTTAAATTTGACTAGCTGGAGAACTGTGGTTGCCCACATCTCTAGCCAAGAGTAGCTGTGTGGTCAGAAACAGACCACTAAGGAAGGTTTAGAGGTTATCTAGCATGGTAGAGGTCTCTGTATACCAGTATGGTGAACCTAAGAGGAATTGGTTTCCAATAGTGACCAGTGAGGGTGTGTTAACTATTGGCTAGGAGATTTGAAGCACAGGTGTCATGAGACCAATTATAATCACTGGTTGTCCACATCTCTAAGCCAGGAGAAGCCGTGTGGTCAGAAACTGGTCACTTATGGAGGTTTAGATGCTGTATGGTAGACCTAAGAGTAACTGGTTTCAAATAGTGACCAGTGAGAGTATGGAGATTTGAAGCACAAGTGTAATTACAGCAGTGTTAATCACTTTTATTAGACATACTAGAATGCCTTGGTCTCATTTATAGTGATACTGAGCAGGTTGTACTTGGCAGCTGAAGTAATGGTAATGTGATAATGTGTATATTAACCGTTGGTATGACATACTAAATATATTTGTATTACAGATTCTTCAAAAAATATGTGATTTGGAGCCTCATTTTTAGTGTTTGTACAGGTTGTACTTGGCAGGCTTGAAGGTGAAGTAATAGTGATGTGAGGGGGATTCTCAGTCAAGTAGGTTGAATTTATCTAGCTGGAGAACTGTAGTTGTCTGCACCTCTGTCCTAGAGGAGCTGTCAGAAAGGTTTAGTGGCTGTATAGTATGGAAAAGGTCTCTGTATACCAGTATGGTGGACCTAAGAGCCCAATAAGTGTATATTAACAGTTGGTATGGAGAACCGAAGCATAGCTGTCAATAGACCAATTTTAATCACTTTTAAAAGACATACTGAGTACATTTGTATTCCAGCCTCTTCAAAAAATCTGTCATTTGTAGCCTCATTTTTAGTGATGTTGAGTCAAGTAGGTTGAATTTGTCTAGCTGGAGAGCTGTGGTTGTCCACAGTCAAGAGAAGCTCTGAGGTCAGAAACCTTTGATGAAGGGTCAGAGCAGAGGTCTTCAGCTCGGGACCTTGAGACCAGTTGATCGGCCACTTACTACACAGTGACAAAATAATATAACCACTACAAAATGTAGGACCAGAATCTGGATTTGAGTTGAAGACCTCTGGGTCAGTGTGAACAGTCTCTGTGTGCCAGTGTGATAGTCCTTAGAGAAAAGGGTTTCTAGTGATCAGTGGGTGCATATTAAGTATTGGCGAGGGGAACTGAAACAAAGGCAGGAGAAGACCAAATAGTGGTAATCATGTTTAAAAACGTACTGATTACATTTTTATTACAGTCTCTTGAAAAAGTAGTTTGTAGAGATGTCAAGCAGACTGGACTTGGATGGCTTGAAGTGCTTATGTGAGGGAGATTCTATGTCAAGTAGAATACCAGGGTCCTTGATTTGTTTAGCTGCAATATATATAGGATATCTGGTTATATTGGTGCTCACAAATGAAAAGCGTTTAACTATAGTGCTTGGAGCTTGTGTATGAGAATAACACCTTTCGGTCTCATGCTGCTTTGTTTATAGGTGGATTCTCCACTTAACTTGAAACATCCACACCATCTCGTTCTTTTCATGCAACAAGAGACTCGAGTGAACTACCTCAAGAAATTAGAGGTAATGTATTTGCTTGCTAAAATGCCTGCTGTCCAATTGTTTGTGTTATCTTAGAAAATCAAATGTTATTTAGTGATGTGTAACACTTGTCACATTTTATCTGATGCATCAATCACTTCTCGCTTTTTCTGACTTGCCACATTGTATAGAAGCAACTAGTTGCTCAGAAAATTCACATTGAGGAGAATGAGGACCGCGACACTGGCTTGGAACAACGTCACTATAAAGAAGATGCTGATTGTGTCACAGCTAAAGTTCCACTGGGGGATCTCGACCTTTATGACGGCACCTTTATATCCCTGGAGAGCAAAGGCATAAAGTCAGTTTGGTTCTCTGTGTTACTTGTAGACTGTATTTTTGCTTTGTCTCTTATTTTGATTGTGTTGATCCGTTCCACTCATTGTTTTGACTGTTTTGCGTTACAGTCCTGAAGATTATGTGGATTTCATGTCACCTCTACCTCCAGACCTGGAAAAACCTGATTGTGTAGAAATTCTTGACCTCCCATACAGCATTCATGCATTCCAGCACTTGAGGGTGATCATTCTTTCACAATTTGCATGTTAAGTTATCTGTTGACCTCTTTATTTCCTTCTCTTCTTTGAATGCATATTTGTTCTCTCTTTTTTTCAGGGCGTGCAAGAGAGAGTAAACCTCACATCACCTTTGCTCTCAAAGGATGACCCTATCTTTGCATCTTTATCCCACAAATTGGGTCAGCGCATAGATGAAATTGGCCATAGAATACACCTGGGCCTCCTGAGGGTATGTTTATGTACAGTTATGCATAGAATAAAATCGAGCAATTTAATATTTTTGTCTCACAAATCAAGCAATCTAATATTTTTATCTCACAAATCAAGCAATTTAATATTTGTTTCTTGTTTTGCTATATTTTAGCAGAGTAGGTAGGAGACTGCTGCACACTGATCAGCCATAACAGTAAAACCACCTGTCTAATGTTGTGTAGGTCCCCCTAGTGTTGCCCAAACAAATCTGACATTTCAAGGGTTAAATTTCAAGACCTCTGAATGTGTGCTGTGTTATCTGGTACCAGAACTATAGCAAGTCCTGTGAAGTGTGGCCTCCATGGATTGGAGTAGTTTGTCCACAGATCCCATGAATGCTTGATCTGGTAGAGATCTGGGGAATCTGGAGGCCAGGTCAACACCTTAAACTCTTTGTCATGTATCTTCCTGAATAATTATTGCAGTGGGACACATTATCCAGCAGAAAGAAGCCACTGTCATTAGTTAACACTGTACATACTTGGTCTACAACAATGTTTAGGTAGGTATGTGTCAACATAACATCAACATAAATGCCAGGATCCATGAATTCCTTACAGAACACCCTAACAGTCACACTTTCTCTGCTGGGTTGCCTTCTTATGTAGCATTTCCTGGTGTTGTCCGTTGCTTACCTGCAGAAGAGACAAGTAAAAGAACATGGCCACCTCCTAATTCATCATGGGCATTTTGATGCTCACATGCCCATTGTAGGCACTTTTTGTGGTGGACAGGGGTCAGCATCTCTGACTGGCTTGTGGCGACCCAGTCCCATATGCAGCCATCAAGCTGTGTGTTCTGACATTGTCATAGCATTAATTCTATTAGCTATGGGGTCAGACCAGATGGATTGACTATTGTTTCCCCCAAACACATCAGTGAGCCTTAGACACCCATGACCCTGTTGCTGGTTCACCGTCTTTCACTGGGAACACCCTATAGCACCTGCCGTTTTGTAGAAGCCCTGGTCCATTCATCTAGCCATCACTGTGTGGCACTTGTAAAAGTCGCTTGGATTCTTACACTCACCCATTTTTCCTGCTTCAAACATAACTTCAAGAACTGATTGTTCGCTTGCTGCCTAAAATTTTCCACCCCTTGACAGGTGCCACTGTAATGAGATAATCATTGTTATTCACCAGTCAATGGTTTTATTGTCATTGGTGATCTGTTGTTGGTATGGTGATATTAAATTAGTATTTGCATTTTTGCCTCTGATTTTTAATCTTTTTTTTTTTTCTCTACTTAATCTAGAATTCCTCTTCTTGGGTGCTTTATAACCTTGCCTCCTTTTACTGGCGTATGAAGAATGAGCCCAGGCGAGCCGTGGACTGTGTGATCCGCGCTCTGCATTTCTCTCCCAGGTAAATTAAAATCGCATCAGCTTGATGATAGACGGCATTCCATGTAATGTGCTTAGGGAAATAGAAATAACAGAACACAGTGTTCCATTGGCCTGATTTGTTGTGCTTTCATGAGATATTGGAATAGTTATGTCTTTCAGTAAAGGCATCAGATTTACATTTATTTGCATGTTGTACTTTTCCATCTGTAGGCAGCACAAGGACGTAGCCCTGGTCAATATGGCCAACGTATTGCACCGAGCCCACTTTTCAGCAGATGCTGCCATCTTGGCACATGCTGCTCTGGATCTTACTACTGATTTGCTTACTAGCCACTACACCCTTGGCAATATCTATGCGGTGAGTCATGTATATCTGAACTTGAATAACTGTTCCAGGGAGCTCATTACGACCATGTGTAAGTAGTTTGCATTAGCATGCACCATTTACTGTGTGGTAAACTTAGTTCCTCCTCTTTGTCCTCTGTATTTATCAGATGTTGGGAGAATATAACCACTCAGTGCTCTGCTATGAGCAGGCTCTCCAGGCCCAGCCGGGTTTCGAGCAGGCTCTTCGGAGGAAGCACGCTGTTCTATGTCAACAGAAGTTGGAGCAGCGACTGGAGGCCCAGCATCGGTGAGAGGGAGGGAGAAAAAAATGAATGATCCACACTGTGGTCTGTAGATGAGAGATCTATTGTCAGAATCAGAAAACTTTATTGATCACAGTCAAATAAAGTCAAAATAAAGCACAGCAGAAAGTACTAAATACACTATGCTATATTCACAAAATGCTGTGGTCAGTAAGAGATATGGATGGTAAGTACTATGCTCAGATGTGTGTTTCCTCAAAAAAAAGTCATTTTGCAATAATGCAGTGAATTTACGCCATCATGCCTGTTTGCACTCTTTGTTTCGTGTGACTTGGGCTTATCATAGTCTGAATATAATTAAGCCAAGGTTAAATGCAACACAGGTGCACTAGATATGCACTGGAGCTGTTTGTACAAAATCTCTTGCACAGAATTGTCTCTGGAAATTTAGGTTGATTCTCTTGGATCTGCCTGCAACATGGAAAAATAAGCACTCTTGCAAATTCAGTTTTCTTTTTTTTTTTTAAAGAGAATTATGTTTACATGACAGGGTGTGAATGAAATAGAAATAAATCTATTTGGTGCCTAAGGCCTCATCCACACAGACATTCGAATCTTGGTATGTAGATGAGAGATCTATTGTCAGAATCAGAAAACTTTATTGATCACAGTCAAATAAAGCACAGCAGAAAGTACTAAATACACTATGCTATATTCACAAAATACTGTGGTCAGTAAGAGATGTGGATGTAAGTACTATAGATAAAAAAAAAAAAAAATACTACTGAAGTAGTTTACTAATTAACACAAATAGTGGTTGGAGTTGCACTGTACAAGGTCTGTTATTGCATGCAGTAGTTTCACATCATAATGCTATTGCATACCATCAACTGTAGTGTTGTAACAAGGAAAATTGCCATGACTGGATTTGTACTGTTTTTAATTTTTTGTCTTGTTTGTTAATGTGAGTGGTCTATCTGTGCAGGTCTCTGCAGCGCACTCTGAATGAACTGAAAGAATACCAGAAGCAGCATGACCATTACCTGCGGCAGCAGAGCATGCTCGACAAACATAAGCTGATGCAGGAGGAGCAAATACTGCGCAACATCATCCATGAGACACAGATGGCCAAGGAAGCACAGCTAGGTGTGACTCGCTGGTTGCCAATTGCAGATTTAGTTCCTAGAGTAAATTCGTGTTGATTCTGTTCACTGCAAACGCGTGTTTAAATAAGCAATTGTGCAATGACCTTGGTAAACCAGGTGTATGGTTATGTAAGTGTGCCAGGTTTTCCTGTTTACTTCTCTCTCGCTCGCTCGCTCTCTCTCGCTCTCGCTCTCTCTCTGATTTGTTATACAGCCCTTCTACATGATAACACAAATACATGTACAGTTATTGGTTTATTTCTGTTTATTTCAGGTAACCACCAGATGTGTCATCTAGGCCAGCAGCAGTATAACCTGTTCTGCCCCTTTGACTTGCCTGTTCGTTATCACCGTGGAGACCTCTTTGAGAATGTGCAGTACATTCAGGTTAGACTCCTGGCCAATACTTCTGCTCAGATGTGTGTTTCCTGAAAAAAAAAGTCATTTTGCAGTAATGCTGTGAATTTACGCCATCATGCCTGTTTTTGTTTTGAGTGACTTGGGCTTATCATAGTCTGAATATAATTAAGACCAGGTTAAATGCAACACAGGTACACTAGATATGCACTGGAGATCTTTGTGCAAAATCTCTTGCACGGAATTGTCTCTGGAGATTTAGGAGATTCTCTTGCAACGTGGAAAAAAAATTCCTCTTTTTTTTTTTTATTTAAAGAGAATTATGTTTACATGACAGGGTGTGAATGAAATAGAGATAAATATATTTGGTGTCTAAGGCCTCGTCCACATGGACGTTCGAATATTGAATAAATGAACGCGTTCTGAATGCCATTTGTGTTTTTGTTGCGTTTTGTATCTGCGTCTGATTGTCTTCAGTGAGGCGTTACACTGGCTTTCGTCTGACGCTATTTAACGCCTGCCTGCAGCCCAATGTGTAGTTTTGTGTTTTCACCTGTGGGGGCAGTAGTTATTCGGTCCAAAGTGTTTACATTTTTGTCGTCTTTGTGAATAGTTTTGCAATAAAAATCATGGATCCTTATTCTTTGTTAAAACTAAGCTTTGACATTCTTTTTTTTAAATTAGCAATCCTCCCGATAAGGCATCATAGACAGAAAAGGAACAAACATACTGGGTTCACCCTCTTACTGCACAACATCAGGTCAAATAGTCGTTTTTTGTGATTTTTGAAGACATGCGAAGATTTAAACATTTATATACCTGTAAGTTTATTATTATATCATATAATAATAATAATAATAATAATAATAATAATAGTAATATTGTTGTTATTTTTATAATTATGATTAGTATTACTAACAATAATAAAAAATAATAAAATAATAAATAATAATACAATAATATATAATCATATTTTTAACAATATTAACAATATTAATATATAGTTTCGGCTGTTGTCCCCGGGGTGGGGCGGTTAAGGTGGGCGTACAGTTCTACGTCTCGGCCTTTGTCTGTGGAGGGGTTGGGATTGGGTGTGGGCACGTCTCGGCTTTTGTTCGTGAAACAAAATGTGTGTGTGTTGTGGATGATCAAGTGCATACTACAGCTAACAGAGACGCTTAAAACGTGTAACCTTCAACACATTTTTAAATAAAAAAACTGATATTCAGAACACTATTATATGATTGTACAGTGTAGTAAACAGCAAACCTAGTACACACTGAAACCCAGCTGCTTGTGTGCTTGTATGTTAATATGATAAAATCTCTATAAAATATTTGAAAGTAGTATCCTCCGAACCTTCAGCACACCACTCTGGAGAGTTCTCCAGACCTATAGAAAAATCAATTAACAGACAACTAACGAAAGCTAAATCAAGCTCATCCATGTAACAAGAATTTACCAGCTGTAATAATGAAAACGAGAGGCTAAAATCACAGAGGAATTGAAGCATTGACATGTATATAAGATGTTCATATATGATACATATACTCATTGGTGAGAACATACAGCGACTCTTGCCCTCACATGATTTTCATGTTCAAGTTAATTTAAACCCTGCGTTAACATGGCGAAATATTTTTTGATTTATCGTAGTAATATAAACACAATACAATTATATATTTTTTCCCACTTAATTGAATTGAATTAATCTGACATCCTGATGAGACACAATCTGTGCCCAGACTTTTTTTAACATTTGGATTGCTAACAAATGTTTGTTTCTTCTAGCTACATGTGTAAACTTTACTTTTCCCAAACAAAATGTGACTTTGTAAATGAAAATAATTGACAGGCTTTTTATACTATAAGCATCCTGAAAACTGGAGCCAATTTCTCTGTAAAATGAATTAGGCATACTTATCTCGTACTTTTACATATGCGTATTGCTTATACTTATAGCATACCCGTATTATTGTTGCACTGGTCTGTGAGGTAAAGTGATTTCTGACAACCTTTGGTGTGGGCAGAATTATTTTCTAATATATTAATTACTTTTGTCTCTGCTCTGTGTGTCTGTGTGTGGGTATGAGTGCAGTTTGGAGAGGAGGTGTCTATTGCCAGCAGTGTGGCTCTGGTATCAGAGGTGAGTGTTAACGAGAGCCGAAGTCCACAGCCGTACTCTTCTGTGTCTGGAGGAGAGCAACCAGCCGCACACTGGGGCAAGGAATCGTCTAATGCTGTAAGACTGCCTGTCTTTGTCTTTGCTCCTGTACATCTGTGATGTATTTTATTTATATATTTTATTGATTTGTATGAGTTTTGTTGTCTTAGTGTGTGTGAGTAAATACACTATATGGACAAAAGTATTGGGACGCCTGACCATTACACCATCAGGGATGACATTCAAGTATGTAGACTTTAATATGGATCGGTCCCCCCATTGCAGCTATAACAGCTTCCACTCTTCTTTTAAGGCTTTCACTCTTCTTGTAATTTTGGAATTTGTGCCCATTCATTCTGTAGAGCATTTATGAGGTCAGGCACTGATGTTGGACGTGAAGGCCTGACTCACAATCTCCATTCCAGTTCACCCCAAAGCTGTTGGATGGGTTTGAGGTCAGATATCTCTGTGGGCCAGTCAAGTTTTTCAACACCGAACTCATCCAACCATGTCTTTATGGACCTTGCTTTGTGCACTGGGTCACAGTCATGCTGGAATTGTAAAGGACGTTCCTCAAACTGTGTCCACAAAGTTGGAAACATGCCATTGACCAAAATGTCTTGGTATGCTCATGTGTTATGATTGTCTTTCACTGGAAGCAAGGGACCTAGCACAATCCCCCAGAAAAACTGGTGTGTCCCAATACTTTTGTCCACATAGAGTAGTTCATTGATGGTTTTTGCACAAATACTTTCCAAAGTGCTTTGCAATATAGCACCGTAACTTAAGGCTTCTCTGTGGATGTTAAACAGGAATCTCATAGTGTGGTGTGGCCAAGAAGATCAGACTGCTCACAGCGGTTCCCCTCCATTCCCTCTGCTAACCAGCTGCCCACCTTCTTCCTTCCACCGGAGAGCCATGGCTTTGGGTGAGACTGATTCTCTTGGTCTTTCTCTCTCTCTCTCTGTAAATGAATGTAGCCATACTGCTATGCATGCATTAAAAAATATATATATAACCATAGCCTAGCCTTCAAAATACAATACATGTCCAAAGGTTTGTAGACAGCTGCTCAATATGGATCAGTATAAAATGAATCAGTTTTGTGTCTTTAATCTCAATGTACAGCTGAGACTTGTAGTGTTCATGTTATTCATTGTCTTTTTCAGTATGAAGCATTTTGCTTTGTGAAGCATGAAACACTATCTTAAGTTCTAGGAAGCAAACGCATGGCAAAGTCTAATTAAGCTTGTTGACTCTCTGTTGTGTCCAGGGCTCAGATTAGCATATATGCAAACAGGAGCCCCCCAGGGTCACTGGAGTCCCCAGACTGTGATTCTAAAGCTCAGCTTTTGGCTGGTGACCCCCTAGCCTCTGTGGTTTGGGCCCTGGAGGGGAAACAACTGCCTGACCAACACGCCACTCAGGTTTGATAGACTAGTGTTTTTTAAATTTTTTAATGACTAGTCTTAATACGATAGAGATGGAGATAAAAGGACATTATGGTTTATGTTAATATAATGTTAATTAATATGGTCTGATTAAGGTCTCTCAAACCAGATCTGAGCTTTCTAGAGCTTGTAGCTTAGCATAACATGTGAGGACCTTGGCCCTATTTAAGATATACATTTAAACAAAATCAAATAAACACTCAACATACTACTCATCTGTATGAGAGGTACATGCAAAAGGTGGTCTCAGAAATATCCTCTCAATAGCATAGTCTTGATCTGACTTGGAGTATTGACTTAAGAAATTAGGAAAATAATTTCTTCAGATTGTGGGTCTCATGTGCTGTTATAACAGCATCTTATTTACTAAGTCAGTATATAGAAATCTGATATGTTGATGTCTTATGTTTTCACAAACTAGTTAAGTGATATGGTGAAGAACATGATTTTTTTGTGTTGATACAGATACTGCTGAGGCGTAGTGATGGGTGGAGTTTGGAACAAACTGGTGCTATGATAAAACATGCTATGGAGAAGGTAAGTCTTAAGAACTATGTTTAGGGTGCTTTGACAGCATGGCGATTGCTGCTTGACCTTGTTTTTGGCCCACATTAGCAGCTTGAAGGCCATGCTACTGAGTGGGCAGGAAGTTTTGCTCTAAAAAAAAAACTTGTATGTAGACAATATATGTAGGCTAACTAATTTAAAATTTGATGAATCAGGACTAGCTGTGCAGGTTTTGTGCAGTGTTCCAATGTTATGACACCAAAATTGACTACTAAGTGACTTTCTTACTCTTTTTGCATTATTAAGCACTATGTAGACAGGTGGATTACTTTTGTCACAGGAGGTCCTGTTCTGTGATATGTTATGGATTTGACTGGCCACATTTGTAGGTAATAAAGTGCCTGTATGACTACTTGAATTTGCCATAGAAAAGTTGGATTGAAGAGTTAAAGGCCTGATGTTCACGGCAGCGTTACTAGACAGTCTTTGCAAAAACAACGTCTTCTGTCTGTCTGTCTCTCTCTCTCTCGGTCTCTGTCTCTCTTGCTTTTTTTTTTATACAGCCCTTCTGCATGATACAGCTACATCTCTCTCTCTCTCTGTCTCTCTCTGTGTAGATGACTGTGCCGCGGTGGCTGCTGCAGAATGAAGCAGGGCTGTTTTGGAGAGCTCAGGGAAATGGCACACAAGCTCTGCAGTGTCTGCGCCAGGCCCTTCACTCAGCACCACCTCAGCACAGAGACATACCGCTGGTCAACACAGCCAACCTGCTGCTCCATTATGGTCTGCACCATGAGGCCCAGAGCCTAATGCAGCAAGCCCTGGAGCTCAATGCATCTGAGGTATCATAGACATAACTGTGAGATACAGGCAACTCTTCTAGATGTTTTTTTTTTTTCAGCACTCTATTCTAATATTGTATGTAATGCTTTACATTGGTTATACACCTAGAAAAACACTTTAAGCCAAATAAAGAGAACAACTCAACTCTTCTGACTGTCACATGACTTCTATTAATTTTCTGTTTAGGCTGTTGAGCCTGGCTAAAATTTATAAGAGAAAAGCAGCCACTTTGTGTCATTCAAATTCCTGTTTTTTCTGTTGCATGTAGCCTCACACTCTGCTGAGCATGGTGAGTGTGCAACTTTCTCGGGGGAACCTGACTGGTGCACTGGCCCTGTTCCGGCATGCCCTGTCTTTGAGTGCCAGCTGCAGCCAGTGCCGTGCCAGTCTGCCTCTGCTGCGCTGCCTGCAGTTCTACCCCTTTCTCTACAACCTCCAGCGCCAGGCCTGCCAGCGTGAGTACTCCTGCCATTGCCGGCTGCTCTAATTTTCACCCAACTGGGAACAGAAGGGAACACTTTAAAGCCCTGGGGAGAGGGGAGTGTTTGAAAGGTGGGGATTTGTAATTGTGCTGCTCAGAAATGGCCAGAAGTGTAATGATTGTTCATTATGTTCAGGTAAAAAAAATACATATATTCTGCGTGCTAGTCATTAAACATCTGTCAACATTTTTGTGTGTTATTCTGATATTTAATGGCTAAATAATGAACATGGTTTATGTTAACCTGAGTTCACCCTAGACTGCCTCCATATTACACCTTTCTCCTTCCTCTGCCTTGCTGTCTTTGCTCTAATCCCTCGTGCTTCAGCCTCAGCCGTGTTGTGGGTTGAGGTCTTTTTATAGCCCAGTCACTGTAATCTCTCAGCCATTTTTAGCTTCCTCACCGCTGCGTTTTCTATTCTAGGTTTGCCTTCTCTCCCTCCTCCCACTCGTTCTTTCCTTCCATCCATCTCTCCGCTTCCACTGTAGTTCAGCACTCTTTCCCCTGACGCTGTTCCCCGTCAAGCCAAAGGGCTTTGAAGTAGAGAAATCTTGCGCTCAATAATTCAACGGGCTGAAAATAGCTCAAGCTTTATTTAGATGCTGCTCTACTCTGCAGACAAAATCTGAACTCATTGTCCTCTCCTAGTTTGGGGGAAATGCATGCTGTGCTATTGATTCAGATATTAATACACCACCCCTCTGGTCCTAGTGGTGCATTTGTATCCCAAGTTTCATTTTTCCTTCTCTGTCTGAGTTATAGTTTTGCTGTTGTCAACAGCACAAAAGGGAAGATTTTTCTAAATAAAGAGAGTCCAATTAAATCGTGGTGTGTTGTCTTTGGCTGTAGCATCAAGTGTGATTAGATTGTGTTTGGTGTGCAGACGGCTCAGGCTGTGAAAAAGAGGAGGATGTGGAGGTGGATGACTGGGACTCTGAGGGGAGGCAGGACACAGGGAGCAATGATGCCATGCCTGGTTCTTCCCTGGAGGATTCACTCTTGTTTGAGAGTAAGGACACAACGCACTTTTTTGCACCACACTTAATAATTTGGGAATGGAGGGTTTGCTACACAGTTAATTAAGTTGTTCGTTTCCTTATTTTTAAAGGTGTTCTATACTATCACTGGTTTTCCAGATCCTGTTTAAGTTTAAGCATAGACTAATTAAGGTGTGGTTAAGACATGCTTAAAACTGCAATTTATTGCAAGATTAAGCTTAATTAGTGTAAAAAATAGGGAACATGTTGTGTTAGTCATACACTGTATTGCATTTCTCATTGTGTCACACTTTCACCCACCCTCACCTAAAAGAAGTAGTGGTGGACAGTAACGGCTCGGGAGAGGTGGGCCAGCAGGAGCGCAGGTCGGAAGATAAGAAAGGAAGCCTGGAGGGAGAGGAAGACTGGCAGCTACGAGAGGAACTGATGGGGGCGTTTGAGGGGGCCCTGGACATGAGTGGGAAACGCGGGGATCTGCGTGGAATTCGTGTCCTGAAGAACGATAAGGTCATGGGAGCCAGGAGTGGTGGACCCTGCTTTGGAAACTGTGAGGATGATGATGGAGCAGAATGGGTGAGCTCTTCTGTCAGACCCAGGGTGGTCATTAGACCTGGACGTCCAGGGCTTTAGCCTTGATATGTTTCATTTTAAACTTTTAAATAGTTTAAAATACCAGCTGCCCTTTAATTTGCTTGAACATTTTATACCAAATGAATAAATAGTGATCATGGCGACTTTGAATAAAATCTTGTTACAGTAATGATTTCTCCCTTGTCTTTTAAAGTTACCTTTTCATGTTCGATTATAACAAATGCAGCAACATTTTTCATGCCTCTGGGTTTGCAGATAACATTCCAAGTGAAGCGAATGAAACCTAAATCAGAGGCTTCAGAGGGCTGGGCAGGTGAAGAGGATTTCCCGCAGAGTGAGTCCTCACCAGGACAGTCCATTCTGGAAATCAGTGGACCTACCATTCCTTCTCCTGGACCGTCAGGTATACATCATATGAACCGACCGCATGCTTTGAGTGGCTTCCTTTATGCTGTCTGTTCCATTTTTGTGGGTACTTGACACTGTGTACAGTGCTCTGTAAATAATAAAGAACCTTATTAGGGACAGACATACATTATGTTGTCCCTAAAATGTTTAAATCACTTTTTTAGAAATTTGTAATCAATGCAGTAGTAGGCCACTTTGATTTCAGATAAATATATAAACTGAAATTATCCTAGTCCTGTGAAACCTCATATCTGAAAAGTTTTGATGATTTTTGTAGGGAGATAACCATGGTGAAATAGTTATAGTATTAAATAGAATGTGTAATTATAGTACAAAGCCCATTTATAAAAAATAAAAAAAAATTCAACACAAAATGCAATAAAAACAAAGAAAAATGATCAGTGTGTGACAAACTTAATTCTGTTTGGTAACAAACAAATGCCTGTAACACACTTAAAAAAATGTTGGGACAGATGCGAAGGAAGAGTTAAAAGATTATACAGGTAACGTTCTGGAAGGTTCCTCAATTAGCAGGTTAACTGGTAACAGGTGTGGGTATCAAGATATAAAAAGAGCATCCACCAAAAAGCTCAGTCTTTGCATGTAAAGATGAGAGGTGGCTCACCACTTTGTGCTAAACTTCGAAAGAGAATTATCAATTGTTTCTCAGCACACAGCAGCAAAAAATTGAGGTCTGTCACCATTTCGAGTTAATAAGATTGTGAAAAGATTCAGGGAGTCAAGAGAAGTCTGTGTACAAAGGCCAAGGGTGGAAACCGCTGCTGAATGGACTTGACCTTAGAGCACCTTAGGTGGTATTGCATTAGAAACAGTCATGCTGCTGTGACGGACATAGCCACATGGGCTCAGGAGTACTTTGTACTTTGGAAATTGTTATTGCTTAACACAATCTGCCACTGCATCAAGAAATTCTCCCTGAAACTGTATTATGCTAAGTGGAAGTCACACATCAGTTTTGTACAGAAACGTCGGCTACTTCTCTGTCCGAGCTCATCTAAGATCAACCGAAAGACAGTGGAAATTTGTTCTGTGATCAGATGAGTCCACATTTCAGGTTGTTTTGGGAGGAAAACGTTACATCATATTCTACGTGCAAAAGATGAAAAAAACGATCCAAACTGTTATTATTAACGAAAGGTCTGAAAATGAAAGCGTATGTGATGGTGTGGGGGTGCATCAGTGCCCATGGCATGGGGAATCTATATATATCTAAAGGCACAATTGATGCAGAGAATTACATGGTGGAGAATTTTAGACACACATGCTCCCATCCAGACAATGTCTTTTCCCAGGAACTGCATGGACAACACCAGGCCTCATTCTGCACAAATTACAAGAGCGTGGCTTAATAGCCAGAGTTCATGTGTTTAACTGGCCTGCCTGCAGTCCAGATCTGTCTCCTATTGAAAGTGTCTGGCACATCATGAAGAAGAGAATCAGACAACAGCAACTGTGGACTGTTGAACAGCTCAAGTCTTGTAAACAGCAACAATGTGCAAAAATCCCTCTTGCAACAATTAGTTTCCTCAGTTCCCAAACAATTAAGAAGTGTAATTTAAAAGAAAACGGGATGTGACCCAACTCTACTGAAGTGTGTTGCAGGCATCAATTTAAAAAATTGTTTACCAAATAGAATTAAGCTGGTCAATGAAAACACTGAACATCTTTTCTTTGTCCTTTTGCCTGTTAAATAAAGGTTTAATAATGTTAATAAAATGATCAAATTACAGATTTCAGTTTTTATTGCATTTTTGGAAAGAGTCCCAACCTTATTTGGAAATGGGGTTTGTATAGAAAATAACATAAAATAAGTGATTCCAAACTTTTGGATGTGTGTTGTGTTTTGCAGGGAGGTGGAGAGACTACAGCAGTTTGGGCTGGCCAGGACCAGAGGAGTGTCAACGCACACGGCGGGTAGACCTGACCACTGTGGCCAGCACCTGGCTGGCTGTATCTGCCAAGAACATTGAGTATGTTACTGTGCTGTGCCCCAAATCCGACCACCCCACTGAATTTAACTTGCATGCTTGTCTTTTTTTCAGTAAGATTATTCATTTAAGTTTGCTGATTGTCCTCTCCTACTTTTTCCACTCTGCAGTATTACAGAGCATATAGACTTTGCCACACCACTCCAGGAGCCTTCTGTAGAACCTGTGTGCAATGCGAACCTGCCTGCTAGCATGCATACCCTAGACCATTTGGGGGGTGTGGCCAACCGTGGGAGCATCCACTACACAGGAGAGAGCCAGCTCAAAGAAGTGGGTTTTGTTCACTCTGTCAGTCATGTTGCTGCATGTAGCCCTTTAATAGGACTCCTACAAACTTTCTGCTCACTTACCTTACTATGCCTGTTTCCCAGGTGCTACAAAATCTGGGAAAGGATAAGTTCTTGACACAGTCCTTTGAGCAAGTGGGCACTCGCATTGCAAAGGTCTTGGAAAAGGTATACTTTTCATTTTCAAACTTAAACATGTTCTAGAAATAATCATTTTAAATTCTTGCAGATTGTATGTACAAATAATGAATATATGGTAACTCAAAGTGTACATCTCTTAATGCTCACTTTCATTCCTTGATATATCTGTGTGGCTGGAAATACCTTCTCCGTGGCAAGATTTGTGTACTAATTTTTTGGGGGGGTTTTGGGCATGGTGGTGGGCTTGTCTTTGTACATCAGAATCAGACCTCATGGGTTCTGTCCAGCATGGCAGCACTGTACTGGAGAGTAAAAGGGCAGGGCAAGAAGGCCATCGACTGCCTGCGTCAGGCTCTAAACTTTGCCCCTCACCACATGAAGGTACTATCACGATCAGTGCTCATGCTAGTAACCATACTCATGTCTGCTGTTTGTCTGCACAGCCCATTCACTTGCTGTAGTTTAAAAGCTAGAGATGTTCTCAGAAACGTAACCGTTTATATATTTTGTTGTTCGGACTATATGCACATCTAACAGTGGCAAAGTTTTAAGACCTTTTTTACTTAGGGTTTGATTTTTACCAACAAAACAGAGGCAAGGTTGAAAGTCATACTGTTGATTTTTTATACAGCTGTATACCGTCATACCACTCAATCCTATTTGTTACCTTTACTATTCCACAAATTCGTTCATA
Organism: Bryconaethiops microstoma; assembly: GCA_037577275.1. NCBI lineage: Eukaryota > Metazoa > Chordata > Actinopteri > Characiformes > Alestidae > Bryconaethiops > Bryconaethiops microstoma. The sequence continues at coordinate 22,593,232 of JBBJLS010000041.1, read as the reverse complement.
TTCCCCCTACAATACAGTCCATGTATTCCCCCTACATGGACTGAAGGATATAAAGGTTTCAGTTGTGAAATCCATACAAATCTGCTTGGTGTGAAAAGACCTTGCGGCTGCTTAACATTAAACTATAATGAAGCACATAAAATATTGCTTCTGAGGGCATTTTTTTTCCTGCATGCCAGCACTCTAGTGTGAAACTCTCACCAGCAGCTCTCTGCTGTGTGAGTACAATGAAGCAAAACCAGGACTGGTGTTTCAGATAATAGATTGGAGCTCAGCGTGCTAAATGGAAAAGAAAAATGATACGTTCTCCTTTTTTGTGATGTTATTCATGATTATCTATAAGTGATGTAAAATAATGACATCTCATCTTCTCCAGGATGTGCCCCTGATCAGTCTGGCTAACATCTTCCAGAATGCCCGTCTGTGGGAAGACGCACTGACTGTGGCCCGCATGGCTGTGGAGATTGCTCCTCACTTTGTTGTCAATCATTTTACACTTGCTAATGTCTACATAGCAATGGTAAGTTCCAGAGGTTCATTGCTGGTCTGAATTCCTTTGTGCCACCACCAGGTTGTTCAAAGCTACGTTTGCTTTTACAGGAAGAGTTTGAGAAGGCAATGCGCTGGTATGAATCCACTCTGAAGCTTCAGCCAGAGTTCGGACCAGCCAAAGACCGTCTTCGCACCATCCAGTGTTACCTGCTCACCAAGCGGGACAGGCGAACTCCGTAAAGACATGAGGGAGAGGAACACACACACACACACACACACACACACACACACACACACACACACATACAGCCTACACACGCACATATACATGTATACAAATACATGCAGCTAGTAAATGAAAAGAATGTCTATTTTGATCTTCATTTTTTCCACCTAAATCCTATCATCCATGACAGATGAGTTTAACCAGAGACGTTAAGCTAATCTGTATCTTGTTTTAAAGGAAAGGTTATAGTGATTATTGGACAGATTGTTTTTATTGATTTTATGGTGGCATATGGTGCAGCAAACATCAGTATATAAAGTGTCCCGGCTCGGCTGCTTTAAAAAAGACAAAAGCAGCGGTAACAAACTAAAAAGACACCTCAAAAGTGTTACGCAGATATATCCGAAGCAAAGAAGTTACTTTGGCAGTTTGTATGATTCAGAGGCCATATTATAAATCCACACAGTCAAATAATCTGAACTAGGAAACTGTCAGCAGTCTGGTTAGCAAGCTCAGGATTTAGCTGACTTGCAGAGGTGTTTAAAGACATGAGGTAGTTAGATGCTTAACATGAAAAAAGGGAAAAAACAATGAAAGGATGAAATTTGGATCACATGAATGAACATTTTGGACCACATGAATAAATTAAGGGAATTGTCAGATATCACCTTCTACAAGATGCGTCTTGTAGAATAAACGTTCTCAAACATAAATTGGTCGCTGTGCTCAGTACTACTGATTTTTTTTTATTTTTGTTCTTTTATGCCATGTGGAATGACCTATACCATTCTAACTGCACTTGCTTTAACAGCAGGATTACTGGTTTCTACAAGGTTAATTTCAAGTGTTTCAAATGTTCTGCTCCTAAAAATGATTTCTGTACCTGATTCTAAACCTTATTGATCTTAATGGGACCTTGAAGTTAAAGTTCATACCAATATTGTGCATTGGTAGCTGAATGTTAAATAGTAAGAAGCTGTGAAGGCAAAATGCATTTCCCTGTTCTGTTACCTCTAAACCTGAAACATCCGTGTCGCTATTTACAGTGTTCATGTTTAAAGGAAAAAAGAAAAAATAGACATTGGTGTTCTACCATACACTATCATCTGAGTGTACCCATTGTATTTGTTATTCGCTTTGGAAATTTGAGAGAAAGTTTAGTTTGATGCTTGATGTCTGGGTGAATGTGGTTACAGGTGGCTGCAGTTATGGGCATGGAACTTCAGTATGGTGGTTATAATTGTTCTGTATTTATTTTTTTTTTAATCAAACTCATTTGCTGTAACATTACACACACATATCCATGTTTGTAAATGTAATACAACTCTATGACTTCTTTCTTTTCATCAAAACAATAAATAGTTACTGTTCTTATTTTTAAAAAAGAAATAAATATCACTGATAAAAGGGGTTTAAAAAATATATGCAGTATAAGCGGTTTAAAGTGAACCTGGATCGGTGGTATGTTAACTGAAAGACTGGGTTTGTGTCATTTTCTATTTAATTCTGTGATTTAAGATGGAAGATCATTCTTCTGAATGGGTAAACTTTGAAAATGAATAAAAATACCTTTTAAAGGCAAGTTTTGTATTGGAAATGGTGTGTTACGGTTTAACAGGGATGCCATGGTGACTTGCTCTGGGGCTTTAAAGCTGCCGGCTGGACTTTTTTGTACGTTATTGTGAATGATCTTGAAATCTCTTGATTGAACAGAAGATGGCAGCATAGCTTCACTGAGATCAGATAGTTTTTCTGTCTTTTATGTATGTACTATTTCTTAAATTCTGAAGAACAAAACATCCTCTTTCGTTATCTTCAGTCCTGGTTTCGATTTGGATTAAGTTTTTCATTTCTAAACTCTCAAATCTGATATGGTCGGGTTTATTTTAGCTGCAACAACCTGATTCTGCTTGCGCTTTTACACATAGCCTTTTTTTGCTTAAGAAATCTTACTTCATGTAATAGTGGTTTAATATACTTTAAAATGACCATGGCTTTGGAAACTCTTTTTGTCATTGTAGATATTTATATATTCTGAACTACCTTTTCAGGCCAGCAGGCGGCTATGTGCTTGACAGACGCAGCCTTTCACTAGGTGTTTCCCAAACGAGTGATCCATGGAAAACACATAACGCAGAGGCACAGGCAGAGACAGGGTAATGCAAGGTAACATGGAGTCCCTCTCTCCAGTCCTTATCCATCAGGTAGCATTACATTTGGGCGGCATCCACAACCAATGACAACTTGCTTCCATGGTTCTAGTGGGCACCAATGTGGAGTTTTTGCATTTAGGCTGAAAGCGTACTGGACTGTTCTATTTTTGCACTCCCCTATTCCCCACCCCCAGCTCAAAGTCTGAAAAACACCTTTCAGTCGAGCTTGTTCATGGCACTCTTTGCTGGGTGGGGTGCTGCCCCCCATCCCTGCCACACTGCCACATCCTCCTTCACTGGCACACAAAGCTCATCATTGTACTACGTGCAAAAGAGCCAGAAAGCCCCCTTGCTGGACCGCCACCTGTACACTCTGAATCTGATTGCTGCTGGAAATAACACATCGTTCTCCTTTTATTATGGGTGCAAATTTGGGTTTGGGGACCCAGAAGAGATACTGCATTTTATTCATATCCCTTCAATAATAGATAATAATGATGATAATAATAATAAAAATGCCCCTCATACCTTCTTACCCCCAGCCATACCCCACACCCGCCCCCCCCCCCTTGCCAGCTGAATTAATTTGATGCTATTTTTGAATGTCTGTGTTTCTAAGGGATACCTAATGACGCAGTGACGTCAATGCAGGTCAATAGCACAGTGATAGGCTGGTAGTGATGGTGGTCGGGTGGGGGTGGCTTTTACTCTCCATTAGGGGGCAGCACTACTAGCTCCTGTGAGGCGTCCCGATACTGAGACTGGGAATAAAAAATATATAATAATGAAAAAGAAAGTAAGCTTTAAAATTTACCTTTGTTTCCTAACGCACACACACCAACTGCAAAAAATGAATCCATAATTACCATGGTGTCTCTTCGAGTGACAGTCTCTCCTTTTTTCCCTCTTAAACTTCTCCCTCCTTTCCAAAAAGCGCGCACACACGCATACGCGCCATTCAAAAAAAAAAATCGTGCACGCGGAGAACCCTGTGGTCTAGACGCCCGCGCGCATGCCCGTACACTCTGTCCAGTCTGTCTGTAGTCTTAACACAGACACACACTAACTCCTACATACACGCACGCACGCACACACACACATGCACACACACTAGGAAAGCGTCTGCAGCTCGGCCAGACGACTGATATAGGTGAGTGCTGGTGGTCTGTGTGTTCGTGCACGCACAGCGACTTTCTCAAACTTATGCAGAGACTGGTTTCCCAGTATCGTGCGTATGTGTCGAGAGCTCCGCAGTCTAGGAGTTTGGAGAGGATTTGCCTGAGTTTGGTAGATGAATGAGCCCTGAAGACGCAGTGAAGTTCTGCTGGTGGTGTTTGGAGCACACGCGCATTGGAACGCCACACTTAGCAGGTGGTTCGGTCTGGAGAACTTGTAGGAACAGCCGAAAACCTCTAATGATGGTGCTGATGGTGCGTGTGTATGTGAAACTCAGGCGTGCTCTTCTGCTCGTGTGTGTTTTCCTGGTTTTTGAAGTGCTGAAGTGAGTGTGGAGAGCAGCTGCGAGTTCCCCTGGATTCAAGTTCTCCGGAGCAGCTCGCAGCTCCGGTGCTTTAGTGGAGCTACATGCAGTCACGACTCGTTCACAATTACACTCCAGACCAGTTTACAGAGCACGGTGCGCTGCCACAAGCCCATCAGCAGTGTGCTCAGATCCCCATAGCTGTGTGATTTAGTTTATTTAGTTTAATACATATATATCTCTGTATGTGTATATGTATATGTATGTAATACCTACTTGTGTGGAAGAACTTTGGTAATTATGTTCGTGTTGGCGGGGGGAGGGGGTCATTTTCTCCACATTATACTAAGCAGATCTGTGAATTAAGGTTTTTTCATATTACCATATATGCACAGTTCTGCCCGAAATTTGTCCTAGCTTAAATCCAAGACCCCCGACCCCTCACTCCATAGCACCAAATCCACGGATTTCAAGAGACAGTTCAGCACCACGGAGAGCAACCTGTTTATTAATGCAGACTTTCCGATTCTTTTTTCTTACTCTATATAGGGGCAAACAAGGACATGGAAGAATCACGTTTGATCTCCTAATGAACCTCCCAAATTTTGAAAGTTTGAAAATCAAATCAAAAGTGGTGCTTTTAAAACCATTGAGTGCAAACTTTTCGGAATCAGATTCAGACAACTTTATTGATCCTGGAGGAAATCTTGCTACTTCTGAGAGTGTAACACACCCAGTCCAACCCAGCATAAGCTTGGTAACAGGCTGATGAGTGCAGTCATGCATGTTGGGGCAGATTTAACATAATGGAAGATGACAACTGACCTTGTACGTGTTGTTTTCTTGTATGGTTAATGCAGCAAACATCAATATTATAAATGTATTGAATGTTTCTCTAGATATAGAATTGCTTGCTAATCCATAAGCACATATGAACTGCATTAACAATGCATAATGCAGTCTGTATGAGCTTTTGCATTTAACAATACTTATATTGTATATACAGAAACATTTGGTATATTTGTAATTGTGCAATAGTAATAGACTGATATCAAAAAGGGTGGAATCGTGACATTTAGGGGACTAGACTAGACAGCAATAAATGAACACTAGGAGTAGTTAACACCACTGCTGTCCACACAGCAGACTGTATATCAGTTCCCTGTCTGGGGAAACACATCTCATAACACCAGCAGGAGTCCCTGGGCAAGACTCCTAACAATGCTCTGAATAACATTAATTTAAACAGCCAGTTTTGAGAAGAGTGAACCTTTGTAAACTTTACAGAGCCTCTTTGTAAGAGAAAGTTTTTATAGTAAAGCCTTTCTCAGAATGGCACATCTGAGCCAAGTTCTATGCAGGAATCTTTATTGCCAAAGGGCCCATATCATAGAATGTACCATTTACTCTGTGCAGTCCAAACTGTCTGTGTATGTCCATTCACACTGAATCTGTTTCAGCATAGATACATTTTTTGACAGGGCAGCCAATCAGAACACAGGGAATTAACATGTATCAGCCTTAAAATTGCAGTAATAAAAACTGTCTTTTTAGTTCTTAGGGATGTGGAGTGGTTGGGGGAATGTTTATGTAAAAATGGAATATCACTATTTGGTACACAAAACCAAACAAATTGGGCAGATATACAAGAAGATGCAGATTATGGACCTTTTAAGAGGCAAATGAACATGGTAAAAACTACCCCTTGAGCTAAAAATGTTCTATATAGTACAGTAAAGTGTTCTTGAACCTGTACTAGAAAGCTTTTTTGTTGGAATGAAGCAAATGCTTTAAAGAACCATGCAAAGAAACACTCAAATGGTTCTTTGAACTGTTGGGGTTCTGTATGTGGTTATTGTCTTTACTTAAGAACCTTTGAGGAACCCACATTCTTTAAAGATGGATGAGATATATGGGTGACTGCTGGCAAGCTGACCCAGAGGAGATCAGGACGTGTCCATGATCCCAAGCTTCTAGTGCTTGTCACGTTTCTCACAGCCTTAGCAGCACGACAACTGTACATGTGTGTTGGAGTCATACGTGACTCTGGTGAAATACCAGCAAGCCTGCCTAGAATAGTAACAATGCATCTCCATTTAGAAGCTTGTTGTGGTTGGTGTGGCCATTCTTGGTCATGCATGAGAGAGAGAGAGAGAGAGAGAGAGACAGCGAGAGAGAGCACAAATGAGCATGGATGTTTGATGAAAATAGAGCAGCATGGCAAACCTGGTCCATTTTCATGTAACACCAAATGCATTTAACTACATTTAAATCATGGTGTTACCACTCCAACACAACAGCCACCGAGACCAATGAAGTCTTTAATCAGGGCATCAGAGAAGAAGGCGGGGGGGGGGGGAGGGGGGGACCTAAACGTGACGTCAATGCTTAGGAACTGACGCACCCTGGATAAAAAAGAGAAAGAAATAAGGCGAAAAAATATTAATTTTCTGTTATTTTGTCCCCTCCACATGACCGTCATTCATATTAAAGGGCTTAGATGAAAATTGGATGGATTGATAAATGGATGCATTGATACATGGATGGATGGATGGATAGGGGGTGACGAGTGTGTCCCGCTGACGTCTAATTAACAGATTGGACAATGGAAAACTAGGAAAATGGAAAAATAGAAAAATGGGAAATTGGGGCAGGACACAGTGGCGCTCGTGCCGGATTCGAGTCTCGTGAGGAGAAGAAAAGGCATCTTTTCCTCGCGCTCGTACGTTTTCCAAAACGCATCAGAGGCGCGAGGCACGAAAAGAAAAAGGGAGACGGAGACGTGAACGCGCATGTCACGGCCCGAGAGGGAGACGTGAACGCGCATGTCACGGCGATCTCGTAGAGGAGCGTTTGTGAGCTAAAAATAGTAACAGAGTTTGATCGTGATCTAGAAATAGAAGGGAGGGGGAGAGGTGGGGGGGTTCACCCTCAGAAAGAGGCCTAGTTTGGAGAGAGAAAACCCTGGAAACAGTGTGTGCTTCATACACATACAGTTAAATGATGTGTGTCCTTCAAAATCTCTCCATGTCGTGGTGAAACGGATCACGCAGTGACTGGAGGACCTCCCTCCTCAGTCCTCAGGGTGCGGTTTATACGCACTAGCTTTAGTATATGTATATATATATATATATAAAAGTCTGCGGTATATGTGTGTGTGTGTGTTTATTTACCATTTTTAGTTGAACCTAGTGTGCTCAGAAAACTAACGTACGCAGACACACACACACACGTGTAAATATATATACACACACACACGCACGCACGCACGCACGCACATATGTATATATATGTGTGTGTGTGTGTGTGTGTGTGTGTGTATACTTATACACACATATGAGCGTGTGTGCGTGCGTACGTGCGTGTGTGTGTGTGTGTACTCTCCTGGTGACTGGGAATCACCCTTTCTGCAAAACCAGTGAATGAGGGTGAAACAGACAGAGCTCGTGTGGGCGCTATTGAGCCTTTCTTTCATTCTCTTTAACATCCTGAGCTGCCGAATGGAAACACTCCGGTGTGAATGTAAAAAGTTTCCAGCGCCGAAATCCTGAAAACTGCCCTGAAAATAAACGGCGCGTGCAAATTTACACGATTCATGCATCACTCGGGCGCACACAAATAAAATGTAGCGTTGCTCGTTTGCACGTTTTGTCAGGAATTGCGCCAGTGTAGCGCTTTTTATTCATACCAACGAATTCGAATCGTGCAAATCGTATAAATACACAGTGTTCACACGTTTCCAGTATGACTGAAATCAGCACTACAGCTGTACAGTCCTTACTGTAGAGCAGCAGGTGTTAATGTAACCCTGTATGTGCACGATTAACATTGGAGGCTTTGTCCGGAATCAAATACTACTACACTAAATACACTCCACTAATGAATTCACCTCTAATTTTGACACATACACAGTCACTATCACGATTTGTGCCGTTTAGGGTAGGCTAGTTTTGGTGCTTGTCGATGAGCAGGGCTCTGTGTGAGTCTGTGAGAGCTGTCCACGACCGGGTAGTGCTGAAATTCCTCACACTTGACACAGTGATGTAAACATGGCATGCAATGTACAATCAATTACTTGTTGACTTGAGTCTTGACTGTTAGACCATTCTCCAGAGATCTAAAGGCGTTTTATTACACCCACATCTTGACCATAGGCTTGTCCATTTGGGTATAATTGATGGGGACACCCATCCATTCTGACCCACTGTAAAAAAAAACACAGCACTGAGTGATATTGGCTTTCCATTATGGCCTTTGCTTGGGTACGCCGTGTCCGTGCATCTGACCAGTGAGTGAATTTGGGATTTCGTCATTCGACGAAGAGCATGATGAAGATGATTCTTTGTCATTTAGCTCTACACTTCTGTTCTGATTTGAGGTGTGGTAGCGGTGGGTGGGGGGTGTGATGACACTGATTTTGGAGACACCTGAGGCGCCTGATT
>JBBJLS010000041.1:22566308-22577731 GCA_037577275.1 Bryconaethiops microstoma | reverse complement strand
TTTCTTCCTCCAGCTGAGGGAGTTTTTCCTCGCCTCTGTCGCCTTTGGCTTACTCACTCGGGGCTCGGACCTGGACTCTGTAAAGCTGCTTTGTGAAAATCTGGTTGTATAAATAAAATTGAATTGAATTGATGTTGAAGTGTTTATTGATTTTTAATTCTGTGGTAAACATAAGGATGTCTCCAAACAAAATGACGTCTCTGAATGGTACTGCTTGCACTAAAAGACTTATAAAACATTCGTTTTTTATTATTTTGAGCTCAAACTTTGAATATAAGTTGAAAAGAACTGTGGCTATGGGTTTTCAGTGTTTTCAGCCACTTTTACAAAACCAGGACCATATGGCACAGCTGAATTCAGAGACCTTTGACACAAGCATATATAAACTCCAGTATTTCATCCTGTGTTGCTCTTTTAACATATGTTTATATATTTTGTTTCTCTGGCACATGAAACTTCAGAGTCTTAGTTTTGAAATGAGTTCAACCGCAAACAAAAATAAAGTATGACTGAGTTATGAGCTTTACAATTGGGAGCTGCAAAAACCCAATATGACTGCTGAAAGGGGTGAAACGCCACAGGCTAACCTATATCATCTACACTAGGGAGAGCGCTCTGTGAGCCGGTATGCGGCTGAATTCAGGACCCTGTCCATTCAGACCAACTGGGGGGATGCCGCGCTTCGGACAGCCTTCTACGAGGGGTTGGCTCCCCGTTTGAAGGATGGGTTAGCCAGGCGGGAACTCCCAGTCATCGTTAACGGCCTCATACAGCTCAGCCTCCGGATTGATCAGAGAATGAGCCCCCCCCCCCCCCGGGCCAGCCCCTCATACTGCATCTATATCTGCCCCACGGACTCGCCTGCTATCTGCTCCTTCTACCATCTGTGGGGGGGGGTGGTGGCCTAGTGGTAGGATACTGGACCAAGAGGTCATGGGTTCAAATCCTACCTCCAGCACACCACCACTGGGTTCCTGAGCAAGACCCTTAACCCCAAGTTGCTTCAGGGAGACTGTCCCCTGTAGTTAGGAAATGGAAGTCGCTTTGGATAAAAGCGTCTGCTAAATGCCGTAAATATAGTTACGCTGCAAGGAATCGAGTGATTAGTGGCAAGGTGGTTATCCAGCGGGGTCTGTGAAACACAGAAGGGTCAGAGATCTGCTCAGACACTGCTAGTATTACAGTTTTCACGAGACCTACTCACAGTGTAGGAGGAGTTTGGCACATGCTGTTTTGTCTTTAAATAATAGTTTTGCATCTTCATCCTCATTTTGGATTTTAATGTTGAGTTTTGTGTGTTAAAACTAGTGTTTAACCACTTTTTAAATATTATGTCCGAAGTTCAGTGTTCATTAATGATTTCAAAAAGATAAAGCAGTAATGACAGGTATATCTATTTATTATTCAGTTCCGATTTTGCTGTTTTGCAATAAAAATATTTAAAAATATTTAGAAAAATAAGGCACGGCTAACTGACACTAATAGTTTCTTTTCAGAAAAGAATGTATACCATAATGTATACCAAAACGGTCAGCAATTTTAAATACACTGTGATATAAATTTTACCCACATCCCTCTACTAAGATTAAATGATTATTTATTAGTTTTTTGGGGGGTTAGATTCTCTCATTAAGAGAAAAATGATATTTTAACATTTATTGCGTGGTAGTTTTAATGCTATTTTTTTCCACCGTCCTATGCATGACCGCATTCTTTAGACTATATCTGTGCCTTACAACTTTATTTTAGAAAGTGTGTCTTCACTTGGAGAACAAACAGGCGCAAGCTATTTTTACCATTCTGACAGTTCTCCTTGATGTGTGAACGTTAGTTTCGGTGTGTGTTTCTACTTTTGTGAATGAAGGCGTTTGTTCTTAGCCCAGGGAACGACAGGCCGCAATTGGCTGGCTGAGAGCTGTGATGCGATTGGACATGTGAATCCTCGTGTATATTCACATCTCTCTTGATGTGCACCCTTTGCGACACGTGCCACAGCTCTCCGTTTTGCATATCTCCTCCCATTCAGCCGAACCTCCTCTCACTCACAAAACAATGTGTGCTCTTCTCCTGCCATCCCTGCATGCACACAATCATACAGTGTCTCTCTCTCCTCCTCCCCCTCCCCCCCCATCTCTCTCTTTCTCCATACTCATCTGGTGTCCCTTTTTCTTGTGTTCTGTAGTTCAGTACTATTATTTGAATGCTGTATTTATTGAAAATACAGGCCAAGCAAGCTTTTGCCTGATATTCAATTGTTGGAATGTAAATAATTTGTGTAAAAAGTGTAGATTTGTCTCAATATTTTTCATTTTGAACAATAATAAATTAACTTTTTCCTTTCAGTTGAAATGTAGTTGCACACCGGTCACTCACTTGAGCTGCATATTTGTAACTTTCAATTTTTTCCTCCTTATTTTTTTGCCACATTTGCATTACACTGGTGTCTTTATTTGTGCTGGACCTCATTAATAGAGCGTAGTTACCTGAGAAAAATCCACATTGCCGTTGTCCGATTAAAAAATTTATTTATTTATTTTTTTTTTGCAAAATGCATTGCATCATGTACTTCAGTCATGGCCAATCAGATTCCTGCTCTTTCTTATCCTGTGTGTTACAAAAATAAAATGCACCCCCCCCCCCGGCATTCATCTTCTGTGCATTAATCCAAGTTTGTCCTCATGCACTTCGATTTCTTATGAATGCTTCATTAATAGATATTTATGAATTGATGTAATGTTACTGTACTGCACACTTGAAGCGCAGAAGATATTCACATAGTTCTCCCCCTTTCTGAAAATATCTCGCCTCAGGGAAAACCAAATGCATCTCAAGCTATTTATAGAGCAGCCAATTTTAAAACCTTCCTTTTGAACAGCGCTGCTGATGTGAAGCAAATAAAGCCATTGAGAGAGGCACGTGGCATCCCATGCTATTTAAAGAAGCATGTTACTGGGAGTGGGGGCCCAGGGGACCCTTTGAAGCCGCTGCTGCAGCATCCAATGAAGAGTGAGGATCCCGCTCTGCGGACGGAGAGGGGTGTGCGATTACATAATACTGCATACACAGGAACGTCCAAGGGCAGCAAGGGATGGTATTTCTTTCTTTTTTTTTTTCTGTCGCTCTCTCTCAAAGTTCTCTGAGTTTGTGAGGGGAGGATCGTAGTGTCTGCAGAGAAGAAGATGGAGCCCATGTGGATGGCACACGTAAAGAGCACTTTTGTTTTGTTTTTCTTTTTAAACTATAGTGGTAAGGCTATGTGTCCCTGTGAAATTGCCTCATGTGTGACAGTCCTGAATAGGAGAGAGGCTCCATTAGCACTATAGGGGCTATAGTCACTCATCTACTTTTTCGTTCTTTGGTTTTTATGGCATACTGTAGGCGTGGCGGTGTTTGTGGTGCTGCAACAGTTATTGCGGTGATCAATCTATTGTCGTTCAGTTAATCGGCAGTTCAGTCTGTGCCTTGTGCCGTTTCCACTGTTTCCTTTTAAACCTCTGCCATTACTCCAACTTCTGTCCTTATAATAAGCATTTCTTTTCCTCTTATAGTGCAACGAAACAGTATACCACCGCCTACACATATTGTATATTGTATGTGTTATCGAGGAATTTGAATAATTGTGAAGAATATTATTATTATTGGGTCCCCCCCCCCAATTGGTAGTCATTGCCGATTCTCACTCACTAGCTAAGCCCCCAGCTAGGTTGTGTTTCCTGTGTGTTAATATCTTCCACATCTTTCAAACTGCTGCTTACGCAGTGCCATTGAACATCTTAACACATTTGGAGGAGATCACTAGCTGCCATTTGTTACACCACTGAAAAGACATTTGCAAAGGCTATCATCATGCTAATTGATGTAGGGGAGAGGAGCACCATCCTTTCCACCAAGGAGAGCAAGGTCAGTTGGACTCCCAATATTGTGACCTTCCAGTGATGAGGGCAGTGATTTAATGGTAGCACCACTTGGGAGCTCCAAGCAGTTTTATTTCTAAATAGTTTTAATGACGTGTTGCTTAAACTTTATTGAAGACTAATCAACTTTGCTAGCTGACAGCCTTGATTTCCTGTTCTGGCCTGGTCCTCGCTGAACTAATACTTGAGCGATTTCCAACCTATTCTCTGCTTTTATTGTACCATTGATTACCAAAAATTGTGAAAAACCTGATGTCTCGAACCCATTTAATCCTCCAGATCCTGGTGGTGTGGCTAAACATTTGAAGTGTGTGATGATATTTCAGACTTGAAATCAAAGCTACAGTTATTATTCTACCTATGCAGGTCACGACAGAATGTCGTTACAGTTGCCTTTACTTTCCTTAGGATTTCTGTTCTCTACACACAGCCGCCCGGTTAAAACCTCACAACGTATTTTTAAATAACTGTTAATTCTTCCCTATGGACAGCATAACTTCAAGGATACCTTTGGTTAAAGAATTCAGTGAAGCATTTACTGGTGGAATGCAAGCAAGTGTCCAGTGGCTTATGGTATAAGTGAGTTTGGAGACAGCAGGTTTTCTGCAAATTGGGATTATTTTTTGTGATAATTGTCTGTACACTTCAGATGAGATCAAATAAAGGATATCTAGGTGAAACAAGGAAATTTCTTTGTACGTTGATATGTAATGGCCATAAAGGCGCTCTGTTCTGTGAAGATTAGCTTTAAAATCACTGGGCTCCTTTAATGGTCGGCTAACACGCCAAACGTGCCAAACGTGGCTGCATGGCTGCATGGCTGCATGTTTGACCCAGCTGCCATGGCACGGTGCGATGTCGGCGGAGAGCGGAGTCTAGTTGGTATTCAAGCGCTGCAGCTGTTCCAGACGAGGCTGCGGTGCCTGCCTGGTATTTTTAATCTCCTGTTCTTTTTTTAGCCCCTCTGAATATTTTGCGGCAGCAGCAGCAGCAGCAGCAGCAGCAGTGGCGTACGCTGAGAGGGGGCGTCCTCACTCATAAGATCATGTTTCAGTTGACCAGATTCTGTAGGTTGTAGTATCTAAAGAGAGGGAAGAGAAAATGATGCTTTTCCAAATTTTGCTGCACTGATACCGATTTTTTTTGTTTTGTTTTGTTTGTTTTTTCATTTTTTTTCTCGAAGACATCGCAGCCAGTGTCTACCTTATTCGTCTTTTGTGTGTTACCTTTCAGTGTCTTTAAATGATAAAACAACACAAACAAACCAGTAAAATAAACCAACAAAAACACTGCATGAAACAACCATTTTTTTATTAAAAATTATATTTTTCCTTCTTTTTAATGGATGGACCACATTATGGCTCTGAGTGCAGTGTGAATGTATTAAAATAATGAACCAATAATATAAGGCTACAAATAAAATGTTGTATGTAGTGTAAAAATATGATGATAAAATAAAGATTATTTATCTCAAACAACAATAATAAAGAATGTACGGCTCATTTCTGATCACAGTGTGGAATGCCCTTCTAAATTTAGCCCATGCTAAACAAAGCGAGTTCATAAAACTGTTCAAAGCCAGATACCCCCTCCCAACCCACACACACACACACACACACACACACACACCCCTGCACTGATGTGAATGATGTCTGTCCCCACATCCTCTGAATGGGAAAGTGCAACATGAACATCACTGTGCAGCGGTCTGTAAATCAACAGGGTAATGTTTATTGAAATTAATTTTCTTTTCGTGCTGTGGCCTTTTTCGTGATGTGTTATTGACATTTAACCAGTTTTTTTTTTTTTTTCTTCACCCATAGAGGACATTTTCAGAGCCTGTTTTTTGGCTCATTGAGTATTTTGTTTTATTCTGGTCTCAGCTTGAGTGAAGTGTTGTAAATGTGCTCAAAAATAACTGGAAAAAAATGTCTCTCTCGCCTCTAACTGTGTGTCGCACCCCAACCCCCACCTCAACCCCCACCCCCTCCACTAAACTCTCTGCTCGCTGCTTGCCTTTCACTCTTCCTTTCTATTTTTAGCTGCCCCCAGGATCAGTCCTCACTCGCCCCGCCCTCGTGCTGTCTTATTGTTCGTCATCCTCCCTCCCTCCCTCCTTTTTCTTCTCTCTCTCTCTCTCTCTCTCTCTCTCTCTCTCTCTCTCTCTCTCTCTCTGCTGCTCAAATAGATGCGGGAGGCTGCTCATGTAAATCTTTAATCAGTGCTGCCTCCTCTGACACTAGCCATACCAAGGTCAAGGGTGGCGCTGTGAGGACTGTGTCCCTGATGCCCGCTCAACGCTGCTCACGAATCTGGGCTTTTCTTGCTCTTTCTATAAATATAATGCAGCCATCTACAGGCCTCCCTCCATGCCCCCCTTTTTTTTTTCTCTCTCTCTCTCTCTCTCTCTCTCTCCGCTATTTTTACAAAGAGGTGAGGTGAGAGGGAGGGGGGCTTGATGGGCAGAATGGCTTAAAATAGCCCTGTTGTCTTGGTGAAGCGAGGACGCCTGGTCAGGAGTGGCCGAGGAACATGTTCTGCGTCCTGCTGTTCCCCCCGGCACCTCCCCTGACAGTCCAGCCGCTGCGGCCCAAGTCCAAGTTTACACTGAATTCTCCATTTGAGGAAAATTCAGGAATAAAGTTGTTCCTCAATTAGTCTTCAATACACGATTTATAAAAATACCTTCTCTCTCAGTCTGGAGTGATTTGTTTGCAGTCTGCATGATGATACATATTCTAAATTGGTCTCTCTTATATTAATAAACAGCTTGATGGAGACACTCATTTATATGAATTTTGGCAAAGTGGTGTTTTGAAATTGTGGGTTGACACCAGTATCTGATGTTTTTCATGTACGTGTCTGCCCGAGCTTTATGAAACTGGAGCTATATCAATCTGCATTTGGTAAAAATGTAATAAAAACGCAATGTTTTAGTGCAGTAATCCAGTGTCTTCTAAACGTTCTGCTTTTCTGGAGTACAGTAAATCCGTCATCAAATATTGCTTTGAAATATCGGTCAAATCTAAACATCTGTCCAGTGTCAAAGGTTCTATAATCTAAAATCTGCCAATACCAGTATGATTTCGGTATCATCACACATCCCTGCTTTTAAAGGTTTTGTGGTAACTTTTTCAAAAAATGATTAAAAAAAAACAAGTTTTTAAATATATTTGGAATTATTCAGTCTAATTTTATTGTGGATTTTTTTCATTATTGTGAATAGAGAATTCTATTCTGTTCTATTATTCAAGTATATTGAAGCATTGTTTTTTTGTGCTTCATTACACCAGTCAATCAGCATTAACTATCAGTAATAAGAGTGTATTAGACTGTGTATTGGTTTTCAATTACAAACTAGTCTGTCCTGCTGCTGTAAGTTAATGCTGTGTTTCCCCTCACTAATCTTTACCACCTTCTTCTCCTGCAGTTGTAACGGGGGCCACCGATGGAATCGGGAAAGCCTACGCGGAGGAGGTATGATTCCAGGGGGTTTTATTCTTTTCTTTTTTTTTTCGTGACGGAAATCACAATGAGTCATCAGTGGAGAGTTCTTAGTGAGAGATCAGGGGAGGACTCCGGACTCCACTCTCAAAGGCATATCTCAAATAACAGACTCGCCGGCAAGACCAGCAATCCATGAGCTCCGCTGTTTATTTGTAGAGCTGGACCCGTGTTCTTACCGCTGTTACTCTGAAAGTAGATTCTTGAAAATTCTTAGATTTTGTACTTTATGAAGCACCATAAAACACGTGTTCATTAGTCTTACTGCTATGATTCATGTAATGGTTCTGATTCTTTATATTAATAATAAACCAGTGTATGAGCCCTCCTTGAGTACACATTATATGTACAATGCCTGACATTTTGTCATAGATATTGTTCTGTGTGCATATTTTTCTTCTCAGCTCGCTCACCGAGGCTTTTCCATCGTCCTCATCAGTCGTACTCAGGAGAAGCTGGATGAAGTGGCCAAAGCCATCGGTATGTGCCTTGAAGCTGTGGTCCACTCTTTGCATGGACTCTCAGTCACTTATATCTCCCTTTATTTGATTGTGTCCTTCAGGATATTTAGAAAATAGTTTCTTGGGCTTATTCTTATTTTAGAACGAAACATAGGTGCAACCTATATTGAATATTATGAGCTGTTCTAATTCATTTTTACCTTGCATTCTAATCATAATATATTTCTCGATGCATCACAAGGTATCAGTGCATTTTGTTGTATTCAGCTTTACCAGTTCAGTCGTATTGCTGTAGTGGAGGTAAGCAGGTGGTGACTGTCAGTTTAGCAGTTCTCAGCATTAAAGCATTAAATCTTCTGAACTGAGCTGTTTTCCTAACACAAAGTAGGTGCATGAGAGTACGTGGTAAATGGTATATGAGAATTGTAAGCATACTAAAGCTGATTTTACACCATAAGCTCCTCCTGGTCTTAGTTTGCATAGCAAGAATAGACTAATGTATTTTTTAACAAATTTAAAAAATTGGTGCGACACATAATATTTACATGTTTATGATGAATGGCCTAGGATTGTTAATTATAAGGGCATTAATGATCCCTCACAATTATAAGGTTTTAAAGTCGGGTTCAGGTGTCTTCAGATCGGAATTGGAGACGGAGGAACCTGACAGGATTTATGCTCATTGAAACTACCTGCCTAATTATGTGTGGCTCCCCTCTTGCCGCACAAAACAGCTTTCACCCATCAAAGCATGTATCCCACAAGACCCCTGAAGTATGTGGCATCTGCACTAAGACATTAACAGCAGACTCGTTAATTCCTGTAAGTTGCAAGGTGAGCCCTCCATGAATTGGACTGCTTAGTCCGGCACATCCCACAGATATGTGATTGAACTGAGATCTGGGGAATTTGGAGACCAAGTAAACACCTTGAACTCTTTGTCGTGTTCCTCAAACCTTTCTTGAACAATGTTTGCAGGATTGCAGGGCACTTCATCCTGCTGAAAGAGGCCACTTCTATTAGGGAACACACTTTCAATAAAGGGGTGTACTTGGTCTGCAGCAAGGTTTAGGTAGGTGGTACACGTCTAAGTAACCTCTACATAAATGCCAGGACCCAAGGTTTCCCAGCAGAACATTGCCTCCACCAGCTTCCCTTCTTCTCATCCTGATGCCATTTCTTTCCCAGGTAAAGATGCACAGACCCGGTCGTCCACATGATGTAAGAATAAGTGATCCATCAGACCAGGCCACCTTCTTTCATTCCTCAACGGTGTAGTTCTGATGCTCATGTGCCCATTGTAGGCGATTTCGGTGGTGGATAGGGGTCAGCATGAGCATTACAGCCCCATATGTGTTGTGACTTTTCCATCATAGCCAAATTAACTTTTTCAGCAGTTTGTTCTACAGTAGCTATATCAGATGAGGCAGGCAAGCCTTCATTCCCCATGTGGATCAGTGAGCCTTGGGCACCCATGACCCTCTTACTACTTCACCAGTTGTTCTTCATTGGTCCACTTTTGGTAGGTTCTGATCGCTGCATACCAGGAACACCCCACAAGACCTGCTGTTTTGGAGAGCCAGTCTCTGACCCAGTTGTCCGGCCATCACAGTCTGACCCAAGTTGCTCAGATGTTTACAGCTAACAGATAAAGACTTGATATAGAATCAAGAACATCTGAGGTCGCAACGTGAGGTGACTGTCTTAGAGTGACGCCTGAAATCGAATATGTTCAATTGTGTGTGTAGCTGTTAGCCTTCACAGAGCCACTGTTTTTTTTTTTTTGTTTTTTTTCTGGTCGTGTATAAGTAGCCCATAAAAAAGAAACCGTAACCCATCTTACAAGGCACTGAGCTACACACTAAACCTGTGGGACACACAGAGGCCTCTGTGTTTTCCACTTTATTCTCAGTCCCTCGTCTACACTGACCAAATGAATGACTTAGGATGCGGTTTGGCTTCCTCATGCTGAGGGTCTTTCAGCATGAAAAATTAGAGCCAAACAAATGAGCCTATATTTGTTCTTATGCCAAGTTTGGACCCTTCAGTGATAGACTGGTGGGTCATTCTTATTTTTTATTTTACGCATTTTCATTATAATTTTAGTGTCTATTACAATCACTAAACAAACCTCAAACAACTTTAAAATACATTATTTTAATTAATGGTGCAATTTTTTTGGCTCAAGTACAGGAAAATGTTATAGAATAAAAAAAATACGGTAAAAAATAAAGAATTAACTTGTAATTTGCGTATATAATACAAACACATGAAGAAGTCTATACTCTAAATGTAGTGATTCCAGTGTTTGTGTGTGTGTGTGATTGATAGTAAGATACCTAAATGTAATAGACAATCTTCCTTTAAAAAAAAAAAAAAAAAATATTCCTCTAATTTTACAATAATTTATACGAAATGTCACCCATATATTGCAGAACTGTATCATATCAAACTGGAGAATTAATAATGTGCATCATTATGTCTCTGTGGGATTCCCCCCCATATTTGAAGTGGTATCACAGATGCACAACCAAAGCTAAACAAAGGCTTGTGCTTGCTGGTAGACAGACTGGAGGAATGTGTGGTTGGATCAGGGATGCCTCCCTCCTTATCAAAGCACTGTAATTGATGTTTTGATTTGTGGGGGGCAGCATGATGTGGTGCACACACGTGTGTGAACATGTGTGTAAAAATGCATGTTGCTGTGCTTTTCCTGTGCGAGGAGCCTGTACCTATGCTTGCCTGTGTGTGTATGTGTGTGTTCTTAATACTGAATCGTGAGGGGGAAAATGCTGCCTGTGTGTGTGTGTGTGTGTGTGTGTGTGTGTGTGTGGCAGTGAGTGTCTCCCTCTGCTGAATGAGTGTGGATGTTAATGAACTAGGCTATTTTTAGTGCTGTGCTGAAAGGCAGGCTATGTGCCAGCTGAGTTGCCTGGCTGCTGCTACTGCTGCTGCTGCTGCTGCAACAACACAGAGGGGGACTTTTCGCAGAGGGAGGTGCATCCTGGGGGATGTCACAGAGGGGTCGATGGAGAAAATGGACAGTTCATTTCCACTGACTGTTTGCAAAAGCCTGATTAATTTGGCCCTGTACATTTCACCCACCAGCTCCACACGCTGACGGCCTATCCCTCGCATCAGTTGCATGAAAGCGCTCTTCTTGTGTTTTGGAATGAAGGGAATACTCCTTTCTCTCCCGGAACGTGGTGTTTAGCGTGGCTCCGGAGCCTGGAAGACTATTGGCTGAAGCAAACTCTGAGCGTGGGCTGCCGAGGCACCTCCTTGCTCTGACTCACGTGTACTGCATGCGATCGTGAGATGAGCACGGTCAGAGCACGCTATCCTTAGATGCTTCCTTGGGATGGGAAAAAAAAAACCAATCGTTGGGTTGAAGTGAAGTGAATGGACACATTCAGCAGGAGAATAAACAAGCCCAAGACCACATGTAATAAGACTAATATAATTTAATGGAAAAAAAAATTGTTGCAGTTGTTTTAATTCTGTGCATAGGGAAAGTGTGTGTGTGTGTGTGTGTGTGTGTGTG
>JBBJLS010000041.1:22542604-22559175 GCA_037577275.1 Bryconaethiops microstoma | reverse complement strand
GTATTTACCTGTTTATACCAAAGAAAACGACAGCGCATACCAAAGAAAATGCCCGTGCGTGAATTACAGTACAGTCTATACAGGGGTAATACCGGTATTCTACATTCTAACACTGCGGGAGTTCAGTGTAAACTTTACAGTGCGGATACGGGTTTACCTTTACATTTTCTTTAAGGGTAATGTATTAGGCTGAGTTTAAAATGAAATTAAAGTAGTTTGGGAGCATGTTTGGGCAGCATATTTAGGGTTTACACTATAAAAATAGGCATTTTAGGCAATTTTTTTTACCACATCACAACATCGTGATTTTTCACTATGTGCGGGTGCTCTTGGAACGTAACCTCTGTGATAAGCTGGGGTTTATTATATATATATTTGTGTGTGCGTATAATGTGTTTGTGGGTGTGTATGTGGATTTATTTTAATTATTAATCTTTCATTTCAGATCTAAGGGTGTGATCTTGAACGTTGCCTCTGCGAGCGGCATGTACCCTGTTCCTCTCCTCACTCTCTATTCCTCCACCAAGGCAAGTGCCCTCTCTCTGATTCTCCATTCGCTCCATTATTCTGTGGCTTATGCAAGAAACTCACCAGCGTTTCTGTGCTCATCAGAAAATCCAGTTGGTAATTCATTTCCCCGTTTATTCATATTGAAACAGAAAACTTTGTACTACTTTTGTTGTTTAGGTGTAATTAATATTGCAATGACATGTTAGTTAATGATACACAATCTGCTAATGAAGGTTCATTCATTTACTGAGTAATCTCCATCTACAGCTCACTTCTAGACTTCAAAAAAAACCCTTAATGCTTTAAAAATTCAAGAGGGGAATGGTACAAGTAATCAATCGTACAACCATAAAAATAATACACCCCTCCTCCCCTCCACATGCTTTTGGAGCATACATCTGAAACGCTCTTTAACTCCCACCTTTCCTGCAAGAGGCTCATTAAACAGCTTGGTCACATTTTGACTAATGTTCACGACACATGACTTAAAATCTAAGAACAGAACAGAGCGAGAACAGAAGTAATAAAGTGCTTGCATCACTGAAGAAATCAGAAGTAATCTTGTGGGTCTGGTTCCATTTGGGTGCAGAAGGGTGAAACCAGTAGAAGGAAGCTGCAGGACACCACCAGCTCTGCTCTTCTGTACAGGCTGGAGTTTGTCACTGTTCTCTGGTGAAACATCGGTCTGCTTAGGTTTTCAGTACAACTCGACCAATATCTTGGCTGACTGGTAAAATGATCTGATTTTAAGAATGGTAATAAAAAAAACAACCTCATTTATGCAGTTTTTCACATTTACAGTTTTACTTTGGATGTAGCTGATCATCCAAGAAATGGCTGGGTTAAAATTGACTACTTTAGTTTAGAGCTGGAGCTAATTTTCCTCACAAGCATGAGTCAAACCACACCCAGGTCTTCATTTGGGTTGAGCCACTCATAGTTGTAGTTTAGGACACATTTGTGACTTACTAGAGCTGTAAAAATGAAAGGAAAAAAAAATGTCAGGTTGTTGCTAGATTGCATTTGGGATTTCTTTGTATCTTTAATCGTATATTGTCCATGTGAAACTTCAAGAATAACAGTTATTAAATAACAGAAATGTGTAAGTTCCATTTTTTCAGTTGTTTTACGGTTTTATGAATGTATTGGTACTAATGAACAGCTTGTTTATACAATACTACACTGAGCAGAAACCTAATATTATAAGGAGAATCACTTATTTCTAAGGGGCTTTAATGGTTTCATGTTCTCATGTCAGCTGGAGACTACTGTTCACTACCATTTGCTTATATTTATTGTGGCAATACAGACATAGCTGGTAAACAAATAACTTACCTGGACCAAATAACACCATCATTATTACAATTAAATACTTTTGTTTTTTTTGTTTTTTTTTAAACAAAATTGTTTAAAAACAAAAGTGAATATTTTTTAAAAATCCATGTGAAACAAAATTGCAAAAAATACTGGGAAGTTCCTGCTATTTGGGTTTAAGAAATACTGGAATTTGTGTAATATAGGAAAAGAAAAGGGATTTTATTGGTTTTTGCACAATTTTAGCTCTTTAAAATTGATATTTGCTCTTTTGGGTCTGTGTGTTTTTGGTGAAAAGGAAATGCCACGAGACCACCCCTCAGCATAACCAACCGTGGAGTCAGTGTGGAATCATCAGGGCTTTGCACTGTGAAATGTTTCTAAAATGTTTAATTCAGCTTATCGGCTAATTATGAGACCCTTCTTGAGTTAAATTAGGTGTATTACAGAAGGGAAAACTGTGCCGGGTAGGGGGTTACCTGAGACTACAATTAAATTGATTCAAGAAGACACACTAGTAGTGAAAGTAATGCTGGATCATGCATTGCCTGCACTGGTATTAGCCTCACTCTGATTCATTGTGGTTTAGGCCGTTTTAGTTTAAAGGCCCCATATCAACTGGATTTTTCACTTTTTTGAAATACAAGTCTTGGGTGTAGCATGTGAACCACATCAGTTTTCCATAACTCTGCCTACTCATGCATGAAATCATTGAAAACTGGTCATACACTATTTGGACAAACATATTGGGACGCCTGACCATTACAGCAACAGGGAGTTTAGTGATGTTGCATTCAAGTACAATATTAAGTTGGTCCCTCTTTGTAACTGTAACAGCTTCCACTCTTCTTGAAAGGCTTTCCACAAGATTTTGGTGTTTCTCTGGGAATTTGTGCCCATCCATTCTGTGGAGTATTCATGAGGTCAGACATTGATGTTGGATGAGAAGGCTTGGCTCACAATCTCTGTTCCAATTCATCCCAAAGGTGTTGGATGGGGTTGAGGTCAGGGTTCTGTGTGGGCCAGTCAAGTTCTTCCACACTGAACTCATCCATCCATGTCTTTATGGACCTTGCTTTGTGCACTGGGACACAGTCATGCTGGAATAGAAAAGGTTCTTCCCAAACTGTGTCCACAAAGTTGGATGCATGAAGTAGCCCAAAATGTCTTGGTCTGCTGTGGCGTTAAGATTGTTCCTCACTGGAAGAAATGGGCCTAGACCAACTCCTGAAAAATAGGTGTGTCCCAGTACCTTTGTCCATATAGTGGACGAAAACCATATATGAAAACTAAATTGCAAGAACAGTTAAAATGTATGAATATTCCACCTTTAGCAGTTAAGATCCACCAATTCATGTTGCAATGATATGTTTTGGCCTAGCTAGACTTTAGAAGGAGGCTCAGTACAGGGCAGCCAATCACAACAAATCCTTTTGCATATGTCTGACTTAAAGCACATTAGCAAAAAGGCCTGTTTAATTTATTCTGTAATTAATTAAGTATCCGAGCTAGGAGGGGGGCGGGCCTGTATTAGCACTCACAGGGTGAAAGGCAGCTCATTGCAGGCCTGTTTAATTCTAAGAGAGGTCGGAAATGGTTGTGGATGTATGAATTTGGTCACAAAGTGGGAAAACTGGAAGATATGGTCTCTTTAAATTCCATGTTGTGCCCTATACACAAGACCTCGCAGTGCTTCGAACTAAATAAACAGCAGTTTCATTCTGGGTTAATGTTTACACTACAGTATAAGGTGTAAACCTTAGGTGTAAATGTAGGAGACAAAAACAGGTTTGTAAGATGTTATTCTGTTAGTTGTCCAACCTTTAAGACAAAGCCCCCCTTGTAGGCCGTGAATCAGAGCTCACAAATTCAGAACAGTCACGTAAACTCCAACTTTCAAAGCCCTCAGTCTGACCCTAAAAACTCTGCAGTCCTGTAGACCCTATGGCTAAAGAAATAAGCAACACTTCACGGCTTGTTACGTCCATGTACAAGTGGAAAAAGGCAGTCTTGCACACCAGATGACTGCTGCTCTGCCTAGGACTCGATATGTAAAGGCTGCATTAGTCAAATGCTACAGCTAGCCGCGCCATCTCTCCATGCTGTATCTTAGCAACACATGCGCAGTGTGTGATGTCAGCAAGGCTTCTCCCAGTCGCTCCTTTTGTGAACAAAGTTCGCACCCCGGCGATCACTCGCAATCATTCTTTGCATTCAACAATGGCAGTGTGTCGTCTCCAGTGAATGAACACTGGGATTTAACCTTGATCACTGGGTGTAAAGAGATGAACAGTTAAGAGACATGGACCAGAATAGACACCGAGTCACATAACCACCAATTCATCGCTGGCCTGATTTGTCCAGACTACAAAGTCTGGGCCAAAGTTTGTTTGAACTTGTAGTGATTTGAGTTTCTGTACTTTTTGTATGGAAAGCTCTTATTGCAATATGATTTCAGTGCACATACTATAAGAAATGTAAGAAATTACATGTTTACATTTGATTTACAATCTGTATAGGCTCTGCGTTTTAGAATGGAATTTCTTAGCTTGTTTTTGTGAACTATAAATGAGAATTAAAATCCAATTATACACCAGTTGCAATTGCAAGGTTCAGAAAACTAAGCGCATTGCGGTTTCAGCAGGAAACCCGTACTCGTGTTTGAAGAATTGGGTTTATTTCGATTGAATCTTTTGCAGTATTGAGTGACCAACAATAAATTAAATTACTTTTTCGCCAGGCTTTTGTGGACTTCTTCTCTCGCGGGCTCGATGCAGAGTACAAGAGCAAAGGCGTCATCATCCAGGTAAGAGAAAGGAAGAAAAAGGATGAAAGAATTGTAAAGAAAGAAACAAAATGAAAGTAGCATGGCCGGTCTGTCTGAGGACAAAAGACACTCTTTATTTGATGTCATCTGTTACCTTTGGTAGCTGAGGAGTCTGAGGACACATCACTGTGAATTTTACGGTAAAATGTACACATTTTGTAGAGTGTGCTGCCCTTTTATGTGACGACTAAGCTGAGCAAGATCAAGAGAGCCTCTCTGGACATCCCCACTCCTGAGCGCTATGTTTTGGCCCAGCTGAACACTGTGGGTCTTCAGAGCCAGACTAACGGCTACCTGCCACACGCCATCATGGTAAGAACTTGACCCGACTTTCACAAAGTCACTCAGCCTCTAGTAAAGCACTTCTTCGACTTGCTAGGAAATGCAAGACATTTGTTTCCTGGCTGGCTGACCCTGCTGTGTCCTGTATTGACCAGCAGTACTCAAGTCTAAGATGTATAGATCAATAGACTTTGCCTGTAAAGTTAGAAAGTGGATTAAAGTGGATTATTATCTTTTGTTTTCCGATTTCAGGATATTGACCCATTCCCATTTTAGCCTTTTCTCATTGTGTTTGCTGGAGTTTCGATGTGTGGTAGGATAAATATTTGTGCACTTGTCTGAATTTGTTTACACTGGGCTTATTTGATTGGGCTTATATAATGGAACATATATATTTATTTATATTTTAAAGTATCACACTACATTGGCCTGCAATATGCAAACAGACCATCCAACCCTATGGTCACCAGCCCTCCTGCTATAGATCGTGCAAAGTTTGGGTCCACCTGTATCTACCATACTGTCCTCCTTTACATAACATTAATGCATCTGAGCGAGAGGTCTCAAAAAACGATTTTGGTTGAAGGAGGACCAGGGTTATTGACCATAGCTTTAAAAAAAAAAAAATGTGTGTTTTCAGCATACTGACCAATCACTTGATCACAGATTCATGTAGGTATTTCGGTTAATTGAGGTATTCAGGTAACTTAACAAGCATATTATTATTTTAGTTTACCTAATACATGCTTCACCCATGTCCCATTATTGGTATCCTATCATGGAGAAATTATTTCACATATTTTAACATACACCAATATAATCTCAGCCGCAGCATTTGTTCCTTTGTCATGCAGGCCTTGTTAGGACTCGGGTGTGCTTTTACCAGTTTGTGGTTTTATTGCTATAGGGTTGGGTGACCACTTCCTTGCTCCCTGCAAGACTTCTTAACAAGATCGTGATGAACATGGGCCTATCTCAGCGTGCACGTTACCTGAAGAAACAGAAGCAGGGTTGAAAAAAAAGAGAATGGATGGATGGATAAAACAAAGAGAAGCAAGAAGTGACGGACCAACTTCAAAACCAAGAGCAGTCCCACTGCACTGCTCCTAATAGGATTACTCATTTGCAATTTACTGCAGCCCTACAGAAAATGCACCATCATTTCAGTGTTGTTGCTAACCACATCTAATTATGCTACATTTGTCAATATATTTCTAACTAACTTTGCTAATGGAAGGTTGGAGTACCAGTAATGTTCTGCAAGTTGTTTTACAGTTACACTTTTCAATCCTTTGTACTGTGCTTGGAGCTTCTCTCCTGGATACAGTTAAAGTCTAATTTGAAAGTAAAATACAATGCCAGTACTAGTCCACCATGTTTCTTTTGTCTACAACTAAGCCGAGTTCTTCTGCAAGTCCTGGAGGACCACAACACTGCAAGTTAGGTGATTTCTTTATGATTTAACTTCATAATTAAGTGATGAATTGAATTAGCTGCGTTGCAGATGGGAAACCCCTATGTTGCGCTGCTGTGGTCTTCCAAATCTGAATTTTAAGAGCCCTGACCTAGTTTCCGGCTTAAACTGTCTCCAGGGAATTGCCCTTTATATTCTAGCTCTGGTTTCCCGACAAGTTTTATTTGTCGAATCCTAGATGTGAGCGGAATGTAAAGTACGTCTTTACAACCCTGTCATTCGTCTCATCCTTCATGGACTTTTCCCTGTAGTATTCCAAAGCACTTCTTTCCGTTTTTTTTTTTTCCCTAAAAAGCAAATGGTCCTTTGAATCACCTTCATTAAGAAGTATTTCATTCCTTTGACTTTGATCCATGTTTGATTGACAGCTGTTATGAACTGCATGCACTACATTGGGAATGCCTCACAGATAGCATTGGTCCCATGCACAAGTGTCCCTGTAAAATCTCTTATGGACACTTATACAGCTTTTATACAGGATGTGTTTGCATTGCGGTAAAACAGCGTGGCTGTTTATTGTGATTATGACTTTATTGCAACCGTGTGGATCGGATGACGATACTACTGACGCAGTGCGGTGAGGAACAAACCAAATTCTGTGAATTAAAGCACTGTTCGGGCCTTTTTTTTTTTTTTAAGCGATAGTATCTCCCTTAAGACGATGCTTTCTGTCAACCAGGTAGTACCAGAACGGTACAGAAAATGCATTCATTGTTGCTCTGTTTTGTGTTCCCTGTGTGTTCGATTGGAATGAGCTCTAGTATAATAGAGTGAGAACGATAGCAACACTTGAGCAGTCAGGATGAAATGAAGCATGATCCAATGTCTGTTATGTGAATGTCAAACTTACTTGGCTTACAACAATAAATGGAATGCTTTCTCATTGCTGTCGTCGGGTTTGAGTCCTGTATTTTTTACGGCAGAGATCAGAATTGAGAGGCGACACATAGGAATACAAATTTTACGGAAGAGCTCACAGTTGACTAGTGTGCTTGGCTTGCTGTTCGAGAGCACGGGGGGGGACAGATCTGTGTCGGAGAGGAAAGCAGATGGGACAGCAGGCCTGCCAAAATGAAGGCCAAAATTGCTCATAGTCAACAGTTTAGTATTTTCCCTGATTTAACTCATTCACTAATTAACAAGCCCATGATGAGCTGAATCCATCATTTCGTAAGAGGGGAAAATGCTAACCTGGGGTAAAAGGGTCACTCCGGACCCAGATTGAGAACCATGGATTTAAATTATGTGTTTTGTCTCAGGGGAATTAATTCTAGCTCTGCAATCAGCATAGTGTGCCGTGAAGAAAAATACCTGCTGCTTTTAGTGGGCAGAGCGATGTATTGCAGCTTTAAGACCACTGAGTAATGAGCACCTACATGACCAGGTGAGGGGGGTTCAGGGGAGCATTATTAAGAAGTGAACACTCAAAACCACAGTGTAATGCTACTTGACCATTCAGACATTAAGTGATCTAGAGTAATAGTTTGCCCAAAAATGTCAATGCCAAATTAATCAATCAGCAGGACATGCACTGCATTGACAGAAGTGTTGGGACACCTGTTTCAGGGTTTGGACCAGGCCCCTTACTTGCAGTGAGGAACAATCTTAATGCTTCAGGATACCAAGACATTTTGGACAATGCCATGTTTCCAACTTTGTGGACACAGTTTGGGGAAGAACCTTTTCTATTCCAGCATGACTGTGCTACAGTGTACAAAGCAAGCTCCATAAAGACGTGGCTGGATGAGTTCGGTGTGGAAGAACTTGACTGGCTCACACAGAGCCCTGACCTCAACCTCAACCAGCACCTTTGGGATGAACTGGAACGGAGATTGCAAACATCAGTGCCCCACCTCATGCTCTACAGAATGAATGGGCACAAATTCCCACAGAAACTCCAAATTGTTGTGGAAAGCCTTCCAAGAAAAATGGAAGCTGTTATAGCTTCAAAGTGGGCACCAACTCCATATTAAAGTATGTATTTGAATGCAATGTCATCAAAGTTCCTGTTGTGATATTGGTCAGGCGTCCCAATACTTTTGTTCATAGAAGTGTCAATAGATTAGTTCTTTAGTTTTGCCTTGTTGCTGCAAGGCTAATGTGGCTAACAAGTAGTGGAAGCTTAAAAGAAGAATTTTCAGTTTTCAGATAACTGCATTATTGTGATATGAACAGGTACTCATACCGATCTGCTGTGAAATATTCTATTTTTAGTTCATAGAGATTGCAAAGTGTTTAATGCCTCTAAGAGAGGATATGGTTTGAGAAGATTTTGGCTTAAGATGTTTTTTTAAAACACATTCATGACGATGATCATGTAGTGGCTGGCATGGTGAGTAATGACGCTGTCCTCCATGTGGCAGAAATGTTTAAATTTCCTGTCTGGGGAAGTACTCCTTACTATGCAAATAAGATTCCTTGGCCCATACTCTTTTGCTGCATCTCTATAACATGATTAATACATAAGTCACTCATACATGTCAAATGTAAGAAGAATAGTATCCAAAAAAACTTGTTTAGTTTTGTAGATAAAACTATCACATGGAGTCTGCAATCACATTAACTGGTATGATATGATTCTCACACTTACACAGTGAGGCCAGAAGCACTTGTTGCAACTTCTGAATGCCCAAGAGGAAAATAATTTCCAGATTTACATAAGCCCAAGGGCTACTGAGCTTAAAAAGGTGTTGAAATCAGCATTTAAAGACCTGCTTCATAATACTACACCTTTGACTCTCTCTGATCAGCAGAATAGGTGTTTATAGCATGCCTGTCATTTTCACCTGGTTCTCCTTGCTGAGCCATATGTGTTTTTCTTACATATGAATCACACCCCTTCACGCCGCAATTACTCATATTCTGACCTTATGGAGCTCCGGGCTGTGCTTTAATTTTCAGGTTTCATACAGAGAAGAGTCATGGATGATGCTGTTCTTCCTTTCCTCTCTCTCTCTCTCTCTCTCTTTCTCTCTCTATATTTCTCTCTCCCTCTGGCCTCCTCTCCCCTCCAGCCAGTGTCCATCTGGTGCCATGGCCTGGAAATAGGTCTTCAGCTCCAGCTCCAGCTCCATCCATCCAACCCACCCACACACACACACACACACACAAGCGCAATCTGTATCTTTTTCACATCCTCATGTTCAAGCCTTAACAAATAAGAGCTTTGTGCATACACATCAGGCCAAATTTATGCTTGCCCTCATTGCATCTTCTCCATCTCTTCCTAATCAATGAAGCTAATCCCTCCCTCTGATGTCTCTGTCTTCCAAATCCCGAATGTTCTCCCTGCGCTCCAGCCTCCCTGCCTTTTGCATCCCGCATGCGTGTTCAGCTTCCGGGGAGGGGCAGGGGGTGATTCCGGAGGATCGGAATGGAAGTCGGAAGTGTGAAAGGCGCTGTGGGGAAGGAGGGGCTGGCAGGAGAGCAGGCACAGAGAGAAGTGAGTGGGAAGCACTGGTCTATATAAAGCATCACTGGGGCTGCTGGTGGTTACAAGCACTCAAGGCGAAGACTGAACAAGAAGCTGCGAGGACTACAGAAGGCAGTCGCATCCAAATCTCTTCGGCTTCTTCTGGGCGCAGCGCTCCTGACACACTTCTAGGCAAGCCTTCCTGGCCTTCAAGCTGCCGAGGGTGGACTTTGGATTTGGACTTTGCATGTTCTTGGAAGAATCAGTACTGGACTGGAATTTGAACAGTGACAAGTGGCATTCAAGGGCTTCAACTTCCTGCAGCCCTGCAACAGTTGTTGAGAAAGAATTTTGCCAGGCTTCCTTGTGTTCATCACCAAACCTTCATTCTTGAATCAATGGCTTCAGTGGAATTGACCCGCCTCAACGCTGTGCCTTCTCACTTGGTAGCTTTGGCCATGGAGGAGTTTCCTCAGCCTGTGGGAACTCAGAGGGCAGCGGAGTGTGAGATTGGTCGTCCTGGGCGCCAGCAGGAGAGCCGCTTCACCTGCAGTAAAATTGCAGAGGAGGCAAACGAAGAGGGGACTCTGGACGAGGACCAAGCACGCCGCTCCTTCCAGCAGTCCCTGGAGAGCCTGAGGAGATGCACTCAGGCACGACACTGGCTGGCCTATCAGGACTCCACCAGCATTTCAACACATGGCAGCGTGGATTCCAGTGACTATGAGTAATGGAAGCTAGAACTGAATCTCCAGAGTTGGACAGCAATGTGGGAAGAGTCAGGGTAGATGCTTCATAGTGAAGCCAGACTGACCAATCCCAACTGGATTTAGACTGGTCCCAACTGGTCTCTTTTGTATTATCTTGCTTTAGATTTGTGTTTGATAATATAAGCACAAAACCAACTCATTGGTATTGTATATCTCTTGAAGTTGACTGCTGAATGCGTAGCATGTTGCTTATAGTGTGAAAGCTTTAAACGTGCTGCATGCTCTAGGCCACAGGCCCTCAGGTGAGGGACAGTAGCTCAGTAGCTTATGCTGATGTCTTTAACATCAGCAACATGAATCTTATTTTGTGTTGCTATTTTATAAAACCAAAGGCATGCTGAATGTACGTTGTCATCCCTTTTGTATGTCTTTGACTATTTTTGAATAAATCTGCATCTAAACAAATTCTTATCTGACTTCTTTCTGTCTTATCCGACTTCTTTCTGTCGGAATAATTTGTGTGTTCTTCTTTTTGTTTAGTGGTTTTTTTTTGTTGTTTTTTTTAAAATCCAAAACATCATTTATAGCATATGCTTGCCTACTCATGCAGTTTCCACTTCTCCATTTTTCAGGCCTCAGCTAGTTCTTGGTAGAAAAAATGTGTTGCTGACGGAAACCAGAGAATCTTTGTGCTCAGCACAGAAATGCACACTGAATGTTCTTACGGTGCGGAAATTGTCAAGGCTGTACCACGCTTTTCAATGATCCTGATTTACTTCAGCAGTTTCTGTAGATTCTACAATGCTTGAGTATTGAGGGCAACAGAAGAGATTTTCTCTAAACCAGTCATCAAAACACCTGTTGTTAGCAAATACCTGTATTGTTTTGGGGGGCATTCAGGTCATGTACAGACCTGGGATCAAAATTAGTTGCTGTGTGATCTCAAGATGCTATACATACAATCTTAAAAGGGTTCTTTGGAGCGATGTCAAAGAAGAACCCCTATTGGTTTCTTGAAGAACCCTTCAATGGATGGTTCTTTGAAGAATAATTTTGGTTAATGAGATGTGCAAGTGTGAACAATGATTTTACACATTTAAACTTTTTATAATATAATTCCAGTTTTACTAAAACTAAGTGTCCAAACACTAAGGCAGTGGTGCTTCAACCAGTCCACCATGAACCCCAGATAGTCCCAGCCCCAGAAATTCTTGTGTTTTGGGAGCACACATGTTGACCCTTGAATTTGAGAACAGCTGCACTAAGAAACCTTTTTAAAAATGCAAAACAGACAAGAAATCAATACAAAAAAGGAATGCTGCCTCCATAACATAAGGTGCTAGAGATATGGAGCCAAAGCACTTGCCGTTTTGCTACTGCATCCCCCTTGCAGCCGACTGGGCTCATCTTGAACACCTGAGTAGCGGAAGAAACTACCAACTTATTGACCAAGTTTCATGACCGTGATTTATGGTTTGCTCGATATGTTTTAGCAGAGGAGGAGGAGAAGGAGAAAAGGTAGACTAACAAAACAACCATTGGAGCTTAGACCTCTGAGAACCTTTAAGATACAAAGAACAGAAAACACAGGATAAGTAACCCCTATATTAATAACACATCAAGTGTATATAACCACACATAAAACAAGTGCAATTAAAACAAGTATATATAATTACCGGAATGAATTTCTTTGTTGTAGTCTGTGCTTATCGTTAGTAGGCTATCACAATCTAAAGATTTTTTTCTGAATGCTTTTGCAAGCAGATAGACCATTGACTAGTCCACAGAAGTAACAACACCCTTTGTACAACTGTGACAATCATTACTCAAAGCACTCTGCAGTGAAAGAGACCGCTGCAACATCTTGGCCAACACAGCAGATGGGTGATATTTGAGAATCTGAGCCATGTTCTTTCGGTGTGGATCATTCTTCATGCTTTTTTTTTCATCCAATTCCAGATTTCCTTCAGCTCTCTGCACCATGTGGTGATTAATTCTCCCCGATTGAAGCTTCCTGCTTCGCCTTGTAGTGCAGCCTGGGTAAAATGTGCCTCTTCTGATACATAGAGAGTAATGTCAGATAATTAGAGTCTTTTGATATGCCAGAATGTTTGAAAATTAGGAAAAATTGATCTCAGGATAAACATGCACACAGATCTCAGATCTCACTGCTGTTGTTGTGCCATACAGCAATTTGGTGTGCATGCAGCCGAAAGTAGTAGTGTTAGTGGGATTCTAAGCCATAGGACATTTCCAATGTCCAACTCAGAAATAAGAGTGGTAGAACACATTGCTTGTACTATTTGAATTAATCCACAGGTGCTGTTTAGTTATGGTTTTACATAAGGGAGTTCATCCTCGGCACTGTTTTAAGAGAACTGTTTTTCATTTTAGAGGCGGCCTCTGGAGAAGGTCATTTCAGAAATGTAATCACATGGACACAAATGGACAATTTTTCAGGGCATAGCATAAGGGCACAACGCAGAGAATGGCTTAACTATTAACGCAGGGCGGCTGCGGTGAGAGTCACGGCGTTGCTGTGATAAAACAAGGCCTCTGGGGGGCTGCTGATCTTTGGCCATGCAAATGCATTATTGATGTGTTTCACAACAACCTGTTAATGGCAACCATCCGTGAAAGGTAGTCATGAGTGTCCTGGACGCGATGCTTGCAATTACAGTTCAATCTGATATTGAAAATTACACAGTGCAGAACGTCTTTTGGATCCCATCTCTTTACCAATCAGTACTTTATTCTCCAATTGCCATAAGAATGCCTGGCAGCGGGAGGTTCCCTCAGACCAGGTCTTTTGTTTTTCTTTTACGTCTGTCGAGCAGAGCTTTCCCCTCCATTGGGTGTCACTGTTGTCCCGTCCTAATTTCTGTCTTCCTCTTGCCAAGTGTTCTAATCCATGTGTTGCTATGACAAAGACCTTTCCGGAGATGTCCAGAAAATGTACCAGCCAGGGCTCGATCATCCACATGAAAATTGCCAGACCTATGCTGCTCTCTAGGTTGTCTTTGGCCTTACTTGAACCGCTCCGACTCTTGTGAAATGCAAATGGGGTGAGCTGCGCTCCTCAGCCTTGCATGACGTATTTGTAAAGGGGGGAAAAAAAAGCCCTGGTTGGGTTCGCTACAGAGGGGCTGAGTGATAGACTTTGATGATGCTGACATCAATAGAGCTCCTTTTGACATGCTGCCAAAATATGTACAAAGCTTCAGTGGTATATGGCCTTTCTGAGACTAATCTACGTGTAATTTTGATGGCTGGCTTTGATCTCAGGCTCCAGTCCATTAGGAGGGTGAGGAGGGAGGTTAATCTATTCATTATTATGGGTCAGTTTTTTTTTCCTCCCCTTGCTTCTCAACCGCTCTTCCAACCCCCGAACATTATTAGTAGAACTATTCATGCAGAGGACTCCTAATGATCAATATACTACATGCACAATCTCATAAACGGCGGCATTCACAAAATAAATAGATGCTGGCAGGAGCTGTACCATCCTCTTAAAAATCAAGGTGCCAACAAAGGTTCTTTACAGGGATGCCATAGAAAAAACATTGGCACCTTTCAGTGCATGGTTCTTTAAAAATGCATTTTTTATATGTGAATGATTTTTCTGTAGTTTAAAGAACTTCCACATGCAGTAAATGCTCTGTACCAACTGAAGTATTTTCCTAGAATCACACTCTCAAGAGTATGATCGAGGCCGTAGAAAAAACATTTCACTAAAACATTTAATTAAAAAACAAGCTTGTAAATGAGATGTAAGTGTGTACAACCTTTAAAAGGTATAAAGAACCTTCTCAAAATGTAACAGCTCTATACCCATTTGAGAGTTCCTCTTATAACCTTCATAAGTGAAAGTTTTTCTCCAAAGGTTCTTCACACTTACCCATCTGATTTATAAAAGTTGATCTCTAAAGAACCAACCACTACAAAAGCCTTTAGGGACTTAAAATGGTTCTGGCATCATCCTTTCTGGCAACTTTAACATTTAATAGTCCATACGTCCAATCGAAGAACAATTTCGGAGTGAATGTTTAAATAAATGTTTGATGCCTTGGAAAGGAGAAAATGATCCAACCACCTATTATTAGACTTAAACTCTTGCATTTCTAAAGGGGACCAAGAAAAAGGGTGCGCTCCTGAATATTCTTTTACAACGAGTCATTAATTAATTGTACTCTTCACCCAAAAGGATGATACGAGCATACACAAATGTCATTCCTTAAAAATGCCAGAGCGTAACTAAAGGGTTTACTTATGTTGGCTCTTTACTGTGCATTTGTTTATTCCATTAGCGTACCTTCCTCCATTGACTGCGCCTATCCTTGGGGCAGAATAAAACTTCAAATTCCTTTTCCATATTATTCAACCTGCTCTAATTCAGAGACCAAGCTTATTGGCAGGGACATTTCAGAATAAATTGAGTGTGAAGATTGAAAGGAATTAATGTGTACTTGACTGTGAGCAGATTGCTCTGTGCTGGAGAGAAAGGCTCCGTGACAAGGACAGGGTTTGTACGGTGATTTGTACATTAAAGGTTGACTTAGCAAAGTCAATAATTGCTCCCCACTCTGGGGACTCCTCTGTCTCCAAGCAATCAACCCTCTCTGTTCGATAAAAAGACCAGAAGACAATTTCCAATACAAATAATGTCCCACGGGCCCTTTCTTGACCACCGTCAAATTTCATAGACTGTCTGGAATTAGCCGAAGTGATGTGCCATTTTCGTATCAAGGAGTCTTAGCTATGACTTGAACTGTCTTTATATCGACCAAATAACAGACCCTGGGGTAGATGAGTGGGTTATAGGCGTTTGTCTGTGTAGAGACCTTGGGAATAAATGTTTTAGCCCAGTTCTATAGAGCATTTCAGTTGACAGCTATGCAGTTTCTATACATCTGCTTAAAAGAACCTCTGACCTTGTAGCTCCATATTGATGGTATGTAAAAAGGGATGTGTGACTCACACACTCGTACCTGTGCTGCGCACACTACCGTGTCAGTGTCACTGCTGTGCTGAGAATGATCGCCCACTCAAACAATATCTGGTCAACAGCTGCCCAGAACAAAATATGGACTCCAGAAATAGTTCTAGAAGAAGCATTTTTAGAAATGAGATGTATGAGTATGGAACCTTTTGAGACTCCACTGATTGTAAAGGTTCTTGAGTATGGGGTGCCGTTTGTAAAATCAGCTTAACAATTTTAGAGCTAAATGTGTTTAAAAAAACAGTGTTACATTTTGGTACATTTTCTTGCTGCGTAAATGGTAAATGTTCAAATTAAATGTTAAATCTTAAATCTAAATGTTAAATCTTAATTCTAAATGTTAAATATATATCTAAATGTTGCACTCTAAATATGGGACTTAAATCTAGCACTTTTACAAAAGGCGCTCTAAATGTGGGATTTTTGAGCTCTAAATGTTGAGCTCTAAATGTTTAGAAGATAAGCTAATTGGCCACGCCCCATGATTACAATTGGCTGTTACTTAGCAGGGGGATGGACTGCGTGCTGTGATATCTCTCACCAAGATGGAGGATTTGCCTTCAATGATCTTAAATCTGAATGTTAAATATAAAAAATATATCTCACACTCTAAATGTGAAACTTCACAGTTACAAAGGGCTCAGTGGCACCTTTCCAACGACCCCTCATTTGCCATAATAGCTCCCAGAGATCGGAGTTATTAGCCGAAAACCGTTCGCCTCACCTGAGTGTCCCAATACTTTTGTCCCCCATGGAATGTGAGGCGGCTTTTCTCTGTGGGGCAACCACCAATCTCCGTCAAACTTCACAGTTAGATAGGGCTCATTGAGATCCTTCCAACGACCCCTCGTTGCCCTAGCGCCGTGAAATTTTACAGGGACCCTCAGCTCCCCCAGAACTATTGAACGTGACCGGTGGAGTGCGAGATTTGTTTTTCATATTTAACATTCAGATTTAAGATCATTGAAGGCAAATCCTCCATCTTGGTGAGGGATATCACAACACGCAGTCCAGCCCCCTGCTAAGTAACAGCCAATTGTAAT
>JBBJLS010000041.1:22525682-22542504 GCA_037577275.1 Bryconaethiops microstoma | reverse complement strand
CACAAGATCACTAACACAATAATATCTCTTAATAAATACTCACCTGTGTGGAACAACCCAGATCTCCTAATGAACAAAAAAACATTTAACTTCTCCTTATGGAATAATAAGGGTATCACACATTTCAAACACATTCTTCACAATAATGATCCGTTACTATTCCCTGGTCCAGAAGTTTGGTGTTGGAGATAAATACTGTTTACAGTACCATCAGATGAAATCCTCTATTCAATCTAAAATTAATATTAAAACACATAACTGAGAATTTTCTCCGCCAATAAATGAAATCATTAATATAAACACACAAAAGAAAACACTACCAAAAATATACAGAATTATCTCTTCGTGCAACAACACATTCTGCATTCCATCACAGAAATGGGAACAAGATTCACATCTTATCCCCAATCCCGATTTCTGGCATCAAATTTGTAAAAACGTATTTTCTATTGCAACCAACACAAATATACAACTAACAATACAAAATATTACATAGAGTACATTATACTGGAATCAGGATGTTTAAAATGGGTTTCCCATTATTCCCTTCACTTTGCTTACTTGGGGATCTGTCACAATAAACAGCTTAGTAAAATACCCTACACAGCACTAATCATCGCCAGGACCACAATCCTCAAAAATTGGAAGTCAAAAAACCAAATCAATATCTAATTATGGGAAAATTTATTAATTGAATACATATCTATGGAAATCATTTCTACTTTTTCAAAAAACACTGCTGCTAATACCGATATATGGAATTCACTTTTCAATAAACTCAATTTATAATACAAGCTTCATCTCTTCTATCTGCCCACGTTCTCTTCTGCCTATACTCCATTCGGCAGCCAACATACACTACAAGATACTCAAGAGACACCCAGCTATATACAGGCAGTATACATCCTACAATATAGTACATAAACAACTTACAGTCACCTGCTCCATATCTCTTTTCCCCCTCTCTCCCCCAGCTACCTGCTTCATACCCCCCCTTTCCCCAGCAACCTGCTCCATATCTCTTTTCCCCCTCTCTCCCCCAGCTACCTGCTCCATACCCCCTTCCCCCAGCAACCTGCTCCATATCTCTTTTCCCCCTCTCTCCCCCAGCTACCTGCTCCATACCCCACACCTTACACCAGCAACCTGCTCCATATCTCTTTTCCCCCTCTCTCCCCCAGCTACCTGCTCCATACCCCCCCCCCTTTCCCCAGCAACCTGCTCCATATCTCTTTTTCACACTTTTTACTGTCATTGCTTAGTTGACTACTCATACATCTATATAGCTGTACTTCTATATAGCATCACTATATTATAGGATCTTACTATTCTACATGTTATTCACTTAAAAGAGCACGGTATGACAGCTTTGACGTATTATGACGGCACAGAAGGTGACATTAACAACAATTATTATTTCTATTTTGATGATGATGATTATTACTGTTATTATTAATGCCTCTAATCATTAATAATTACCCTACTCATTATGACGAGGCATGGCGGGTGGCGGCCAGTTCCTCCTTCATGCACTCCCCAAAGCATCAAAATCAATCTGTCATATACACACACAGACAGGTAGGACAAGCATGGCAGATTGGTTACCATCTCTTATGATGCTAATTTTAATACACCACACATCATGCTAACATATACACACATATACAGGTAAGGGTAGCATGATGGGTTGAGTACCAATCGCCCATCATGTCCATTTTGTGTTTACGTTTACGGCATTTAGCTGACGCTCATCCATTTTAATGCATTACACTAGAGTAATATGAATATATAATCATAAACACAGGAAAGAAAAGCACGATTCGGTTACCAATCACCATTCATGACACTACACCAGTAATACACACACACACACACACACACACACGCACACACACACACACACACACACACACACACACACACACACACACACCGGCTCGCACACAGGCTCACACACAGACAATCACTGGCAATAACAGAAGAAGATAATAGTGTAACGGCTTTATATCACTGAAGACTTGTTAATGAATGCTTCATAATGATTAGGATGATATTGTTGATGATGATAATTATATTAAAATACGATAATGATGGAAGTGATGATTTGATACCTAAAATGTCTTCTGGTAATGATGTGATTCCTACGATAAAATCAGTAGCTATGTCTGGATTCACCTCTGTAATTAAAATGAACATCTTTACTCTGAATCCCACACCCACCTGCTCCCCCAACATTCTACAGAGTGTAGCCCGTATCTCTGATGTACATACGGTATTCACATTTTCTGTAATTGTCCTTTGTAACATTTATTGCATTATCTCTGGCAGATCCCACACTTGTAATGAGCCATGCTTTGATGACAGCATACAATTTTATCATCATTCGATTGTATAAATCACCTAACAGATGCAATGATACAAAGATTTCTGTAAACTGTGTCTTGGAGGAACACTGTTTAGTTCCACTGTGTACTTGCTGTAAACTCATTGGGCTGATAATAAAATTATTCTTGATCTTGATCTTGAAAGAACGTTAATTAGTGTGCATCCTCTCTGACTGTGCAGTGATGCATATGGGACTCTGACTTCAGGTCCTGAGCTCGGTTGGCCGCAGTTGAACTTTTGTTTTGACAAGGTGTCACATTTCCCATGCTGGAAAAGGCTTTTTGTAGTGAATTATGGATAGTGGTCAGAACAAAGCCATTTTCATGACAGGAGGTCATACATTAGTTATTTTAGTGAGCAGGTGCTGCTTTGCAGGCAGGATCCATGGAGATGAAAAGAAGAGCAGCTACAGCAGTGAATGCAGCGGTGGACTGATCTTAGACTGTACATATTTCTAAATGTCTCCCTTTGGAAGTTGGTCTGTTCAAATGGACGGATTAACACAGATTAGAGCTGTCTGAAGTGATAAAATTCCACATCATAATTGGACAAAATACCGTGACAAACAATAATATGACAAAAAACATCCTAAACAGTAAAACAGTATAACAAATGTCCCTAAGATGTGTACTTTTTAACATGGATACTTTAAAAACAAAAAGGGAAATTTATTTATTGACTTATTAAATCAGTCAAAGGTACTGGCAGGCACCTTTCTCAAACATGAAGAACACAGTGCTGTTGGCAGTTGGCTAGGGCAGCTGTTGGCCTAGTTGTTAGGAAGTTGCCCCTGCTATCAGAAGGTTGTGGGTTCAAATTCCAGGACTGCTGAGGTACACTTGAGCAAAGTACTGTAAATATGTGCTGCGTTCCTGGCTACCCGCTTCTTCACTTGGTGAATAGGTTAAATGAAGAGAACAATTTTGTGCTGCTCACACTGTGAGGTTTGGTGTGTTTACGTATGACAAATAACTTTTTTATTATTAGATAATAAAAGGCCTTAATAATTCTAGATGTGCCTCAGAGGACCACAGCAGATCATAATTGA
This sequence comes from Bryconaethiops microstoma, assembly GCA_037577275.1. NCBI lineage: Eukaryota > Metazoa > Chordata > Actinopteri > Characiformes > Alestidae > Bryconaethiops > Bryconaethiops microstoma. The sequence continues at coordinate 22,539,071 of JBBJLS010000041.1, read as the reverse complement.
AGAATGAAGAAATGTAACAATTTGTAAGACTTGGAACGGAATTGGACTCCCGATCCAAGAGACGAGAACAATCCAGATCCGGGAGTTCATCCCGACCAATCCGACACAGATCACTGTCACCTGAATTCTAACCCCTTAGGATATAAAAAGGCCCAGACTACACACAAACTGTGCGAAGTATTCTAGCCTCCCTAGTTACTGAGCGATTTCCATGTTTTTTCCCACGTTCGTGTTTTTGACCTGTTTTTGCCTCTGGATTACTCTTTTTGCCTTGCCCTTGATTATTGGATTTCGGATTAACATTTTTTGGACTTTTGCACTGGACATTGTTTTCCCCTTTTTGCCTTACAGACTTGCTTCTCTTTGCAATAAAACTTTCTGCAATTGGATCCTTTTTTTCCCGTATTCATTACAGAATACTTCGCCTTCGGATGGATCCAGCAGAAATTCAAAAGATCCTGGCGGACCAATCGCGAGCCATTCAATCTTTGACTCGGGCCATGGCTGCCCTTCAGCAACCGACTGCCACACCACCACCCGAGGCTGCGACCACATCAGAGATCCCCGCACCAGACCCCTGTAGCGAAATCAAACTCAGGATGCCTGAACCATTTGGAGGAGATCCGACTCACTGCCGAGGTTTTCTCATGCAATGTTCACTATATATGGAACATTGCCCTCGGAAATTTGTAACAGATGGACAGAGTCCACTTCATGATTTCGTTACTCACGGGAAAAGCTCGAGAGTGGGCAACAGCCCTGTGGACCGCTCAGAGTCCCATACTGGAGCATCAACAGTCCCTTTTCAATGCTTTTCATCAGGTTTTTGATCACTCACCTTCAGGAAAATCCATAAGGGATGAATTGTATGATCTGCGCCAAGGGTCTCGTTCTGCGGCAGAATATGCATTGGAATTCCGTACTTTAGCCACAGGGAGCAGTTGGAGTGATGCGCCCCTACTGACTGTGTTTAGACGAGGGTTAAACGGAGATCTGCAAACAGAGCTGGCTTGTCGAGGTGACATCACTGATTTGGAGCAGTATATCCAAACCGCTATTGCAGTGGATCACCTTCTGCGTCAATGCCGCCCCACATTCGCAACTCCTCCCTTACCTCAGGTAAACAAACCCTTGCAGTCTTACTCTGCGTCAGAACCAGAACCGATGCAACTCGGTAGAACGCCCCTGTCGGCCAAGGAACGTAAACGCCGCATTCAAGAACACTTATGCTGGTACTGTGGGAAATCCGGTCATCTCCTCTCTTCATGTCCCATACGTCCTATCAAGAAACAGGTATCAGTTTCTAATCTATCTGTTTACACTGAAGAACAGTTTGTTATACCTATTGAACTCTCTGTCAATTCCAGGACTTTGTCTACCACGGCATTAATTGACTCTGGTGCGGCTGGGAACTTCATTGATCAGAAGTTGGCCGAGAGATTGGAGAAACCCCTACTGCCGTTGCAGACTCCATTACCCGTACATGGGCTGGATGGTAAACCCCTTGGTGCCGGTTATGTTACTCACCAAACCTGTTTAATAAAGTTACAAGTTGGGGCTCTACATCACGAAAACATCTCATTTTTGTTATTCAATCACCCAAAGATCCTGTAGTATTGGGCCATCCTTGGCTTGTAAAACACAAACCACACATTTCCTGGCCTACACGGGAGATCCAATCATGGAGTCCCAGATGCAAGGTAGAATGCATTGCTTTACCCATTCGTGCTACTTCCGTAGAAAGCCCGTCTATGCTACTGAATACTAAAATACCTGCTACATATGCTCCTTTTTCTGACTTGTTTAAACCTCCACCCGCGAAAGTTCTGCCCCCACATCGCTCGTGGGATTGTGCTATGGACTTGCTCTCCAATGCACCACTTCCTCGCAGCAAGCCTTATCCTCTTTCCGTTCCTGAAACACAGGCAATGGATTTGTAAATTGAAGAAGCTTTAGCTTCTGCCATCATTCGAGCTTCAACGTCTCCTGCTGCTTCTGGTTTCTTTTTTGTTGAAAAGAAGGATGGGGGTCTGCGGCCATGCATAGATTATCGGGCTCTGAACAAAGTTATGGTGAAGTTTAGGTATCCCCTACCACTCATACCCTTGTCATTGGAGAAACTTCGAAAGGCCACTATCTTCACGAAACTGGATCTTCGGAGTGTTTATAACTTGGTTCAGATTTGGGAGGGGGATGAGTGGAAGACTGCGTTTATCACCACTAGGGGGCACTACAAATACCTAGTGATGCCTTTTGGATTGACAAATGCTCTTTCTGTCTTCCAATCCTTCATGGATGAGATCTTCAGGGACATGTTGGACCATTTTGTGCTGGTTAACATTGATGACATTTTGATTTTTTCTCCTGATTTCGAATCCCACACTGCACATGTTACACAGGTCTTGGCCAGGTTGCAGGAGCATCAACTTTTTGTTAAGGGGGAGAAGTGTGTGTTCCATCAGGCTTCAGTTTCTTTCTTGGGCCACGTATTAGGGTCTGGGTCCATTCAGATGGAGGCACAAAAGACCCAGGCTATTCAGCGATGGCCACAACCCAAGAATGTCAAAGACTTGCAACGGTTCCTTGGTTTTGCGAATTATTACCGACGATTCATTCGCAACTTCAGCCAAATCGCAGAACCTCTCACTTCCCTGTTGCGAAAACCTTCAAATACGTTACTATGGACACCCCAGGTCGGTAAAGCCTTTCAAACACTAAAGGACTTGTTCAGTTCAGCCCCCATACTGCGACAACCTGACCCGTCATTACCCTTTGAAGTAGAGGTAGATGCCTCAGAAAGGGGAGTGGGAGCTGTACTCTCACAAAGACAGGATTCACCTTCTAAACTTTATCCCTGTGCGTTCTTCTCCCGAAAACTTTCTCCAACTGAACAGAATTATAGTGTGGGGGATAGGGAACTCCTAGCCATCAAATTAGCCTTGGAAGAGTGGAGACACTGGCTGGAGGGAACCATACAACCCTTCCTGGTTTTCACAGATCACAGAAATCTTGAGTACTTACGTGAGGCAAGACGACTTAACCCCCGTCAAGCTAGATGGATGCTTTTTTTTTCTAGATTTCAGTTTTTGGTTACTTATGGACCCGGTTCAAAGAATATCAAGGCAGATGCCCTTTCCATTCAATACGATGACAATCAAAAGACCCATACTGTTTCCACCATTTTACCTTCCTCCTGTATCGTGGCCCCTGTAAGGTGGGAGATTGTGGCTCAGATTGAGGAGGCGAACCGGAATAGTTCACCTCCTGCTCAGACTCCTGACGGGAAACTGTTTGTGCCTCCTGAGTTTCGGGGTACTTTGCTGCAGTGGGCACATTCCACTCTGGGCTCAGGTCATCCTGGTGTTTCTAAAACGCTCCAGTTGCTTTCTGGTAGGTTCTGGTGGTCATCCTTACGGGAGGATGTAACAGATTTCGACCTTTCATGTCCTGTCTGTGCCCAATCAAAAACTCCTCGACAACTTCCGACCGGGCTATTGGATCCACTGCCGATACCCAGACGACCATGGTAACATTTATCTATAGATTTCATTACTGACCTCCCCAAATCTGAGGGCCACACAACCATTGCAGTAGTTGTGGATCGTTTCTCGAAGATGTGTCGTCTCATCCCACTACCTGTTCTCCCCAAAGCATTCGACACAGCTGAACTACTAGTCAAAGAAGTTTTTTGTTTTTTTGGTATCCCAGAGGACATTGTGTCAGACCGAGCGCCCCAATTTACATCCCAAGTATGGCGCAGTTTATTTTCTCGATTGGGAGTCAATGTTAGTTTGACATCTGGCTACCATCCTCAAAGTAACGGGCAGGTTGAAAGCCGATTTCTTCGGTCGTACTGTTTGCGGAATCAACAATCATGGGCCAAGTTCCTTTTTTGGGCTGAATATGCACAGAACTCCCTTCGACACTCCTCGCTTAGACTCACCCCTTTTCAATGTGTCCTGGGTTTTCAACCCCCTTTTTTGCCATGGGAATCGGAATCCACCAACGTCCCAGCTGTGGATGATTGGTTTAGGAAGTGTGGCCAGGTTTGAGAGTTCTCCCATGTACATCTGCAAAGGGCTGTCCGACAACAAAAGATGCAATCGGATCGCGACAGGCATCCTAAATCAGTGTTTCAACCGGGACAACGAGTGTGGTTATCTACTAGGGATATCAAGCTGAAACTTCCCTCTAAGAAACTTGCACCTAGGTTTATTGGACCATTCAAAGTCTTGAGGCAGATCAACCCAGTCTCCTATCGCTTATTATTACCGCCCAGATACCGAATCTCGCCCACCTTTCATGTTTCCTTGCTCAAGCCGGTGGTGTACAGCCCTATGCGTCCTCCTGATATGGATGCTCCTCCTCCTCCGCCGTTGTATGTGGGTGGTGACATAGCTTACCGGGTCCGGGAGATCCTTGACTCCCGTCGTCGAAGGGGTGGCCTGGAATACCTCACTGATTGGGAAGGATATGGCCCGGAAGAGCAATCTTTGGTGGCCGCTGGTGATGTTCTGGATCCTGGTCTCATTGCGGATTTCCACGGTACACGTCCTGATCGGCCTGGCCCGCGCGGTCGCGGTCGTCCTCCTCGATCGTCTGGAGACTCTCGTGAAGACCTGGAACGGAATTCAACTTCCGATCCAAGAGACTAGAACAATCCAGATCCGGGAGTTCATCCCAACCAATCAGACACAGATCACCGTCACCTGAATTCTAACCCCTTAGGATATAAAAAGGCCCAGACTACACACAACCTGTGCGAAGTATTCTAGCCTCCCTAGTTACTGAGTGATTTCCATGTTTTTTCCCACGTTCGTGTTTTTGACCTGTTTTTGCCTCTGGATTACTCTTTTTGCCTTGCCCTGGATTATTGGATTTCGGACTTTTGCACTGGACATTGTTTTCCCCTTTTTGCCTTATGGACTTGCTTCTCTTTGCAATAAAACTTTCTGCAATTGGATCCTTTTTTTCCCGTACTCATTACAAATTACTTATATATTCCTGTGAATGGTTTATGAACACTGTCCAGAGTGTAGTCAAAGATGAATAAAAACACAGACCAGCATGTTATTGAGGGGTTTATTACAAGATAAAAACTGCTCTTTAAATTCACATAAATTCCCTAACACCTATTGTAACCCTAACACTTAACCCTTAAACTAAACGTAACTCTAACCCTAGGTTTAAATCTTGTGGTGCAAATCTTAACCTTAAAACTAAAACTGTTAAGAAATCAAACAATCTTTACCAGAATTAACAGTTGAACAGTTTGAATAGTTATAGATAACCCAGCCCAGCTACCATTATATTGTCTAACTTAAGATAAGATAAGATAAGAGATAAGATAAACCTTTATTAGTCCCACAAGTGGGAAATTCGATTAGTAACGGCAGAAAGTGGACAGTACAAAGTTCAGAGCAGCAGAATTGAGAAAACAATAGAAGAGAATAAAATAAAAAATAGGCCAAAATACTATGTCGCAAAATAGTATTAAATAAAAATAAAAATAAAAGTGAGACCATAACCCTCAAGAAAAGAATCACAGGATGGAAAATTGCTAAATAATAAGACCATAGAATTATGAGACAGTCTCTTAGACAAATAAGAGAAAGACCAAATGGAAAAAGAAAAATATGATTTTTTTAGGGAGTTGTGCTGACCCATATCCAAGAAACTACACATTCCTGGTTCACTAATACAGTCGTTAGTAACATAGGTAACTTTCATAATATTAAGCTAGCAATTCACTGTACTTTTCTATATGCTAATAGAAGATACACCTTCATTGTTGATGGCACTTGTTGGATACGGTGATCAGTCCTCAAGTTGAGATGAATAGTAGGCAGTTAAGGTTATCTGCAGTCATTTGATTGTATTTTCATGCCCTTATGAACCCAGTTTTTGTTACAGTTTTGGGTCTTTCAAGTCATAAATCTACATAAATCAAGTATATAGGAAAACACTGAAAACTAGAAATAATGAAAGCAGTGTGCTGTGATGTAGCACCAAAATCTAAAACCTGCAGTTGGCCACAACCTCTGAAATCAGGGGAAATATATACAAGGAGGTGAGATACCTATACGGATCACCCAGGATAGATGTAAGCTCCTTTGAAATAGGTCAGACATGGCACCCGCTGTTTCATTTAAAATCCACAGTGCTATGGTAAGGAGCCAAAAAAAATGTGTCAGTGCCCAATTACTGTCCAATTATACCACAACTTTTAAGCATTTTCACATCACTTAATAACCCTTGGTTGAGTGCTATGCGTTCAGTTTGGCTGATCATGGAGAAAAGTAGACATAGTCAAAGAACAAATGTTAATTTTTGAGCCAATAAAGTAATTAGGTCTTGGCTAGGACTGCAGGACAAAGAGATGTCTAATTGGAGAAGAAACCTCAGAGGAGAAGAAGAGCACTGGCAGTGAGAAATGGGCTTGGAACATTTGGACAGAACAGGATTAAGAGGTGGTAGGTCTTTAAGAATGGGGACCCCGTGTGTATGTATAGGTTGTCATTCCAATGAGAAAAAATGCAAAGTATAAAGATGCAGATTTAAGACACTTGATTAAAGACTATGTTATCAGCTTAGCGGCATTTCTCTGACACAGCATGTGACTGTGCCAACTTGCTGGGCACTGAGAAAACAGCTAGGCAAGGGGGGACTTTGTCCACAGAATAAAGTCAGTTTCATTCAACCAGTTTTCTGTTGATCTGGCCTGTCTTTGCCACAGCAGCTATCATGTTACTACCCCCTTACTCACTCTTTATGCAAAACCATGCTCTGATACTCATCTTCTATCAAGATGTGCCCATGTATAATTGTATTATTATTGTATTGTATTATTATTATAGTTATAATAATAATAATAATAATAATAATAATAATAATAATTAATAATAATGTACATTCATTGCAGACCTAAAGTTGTGGGTAAATGCTATCTCTTTAAAGCTTAATGTTGATAAAATATGGGGTGCCATTTGTAAAATCAGCTTAACAATTTCAGAGGTGTCAATTTTTCATCATTTAGCGCAATTGTTACACATTTAGAGCTAAATGTGTTACATTTTGGTACATTTTCTTGCTGTGTAAATATTAACTGTTACAATTAAATGTTAAATGTTAAATCTAAATGTTAAATGTTAAATCTAAATGTTAAATATATATCTAAATGTTGCACTCTAAAAGTGGGATTTAAATCTAGCACTGAGCTCAACATTTAGAGCTCAAAAATCCCACATTTAGAGCCGCCTTTTGTAAAAGTGTTAGATTTAAATCCCACATTTAGCGTGCAACATTTAGATATATATTTAACATTTAGATTTAAGATTTAACATTTAGATTTAAGATTTAACATTTACGCAGCAAGAAAATGTACCAAAATGTAACACTGTTTTTTTAAACACATTTAGCACTAAATGTGTGACAATTGCGCTAAATGATGAAAAATTGACACCTCTAAACTTGTTAAGGTGATTTTAAAAATCGCACCCCATACTTGGGAGAACACTGAACCTTTATATTATGAGAAGGTTCTTTAAAAGGATCTTTACACTAATATATCTCAGTTACAAACACAGTTCCTAGGTGAATGATGTTTGTATGGCATCATTCAAATAACCTTTTGTGGTATCTTTTTAAATGAGTATGTGGTCAGAAACTGACTAATGATGAATGGAGTATATAGGAGGACTGACAAATGGTCCAGCAAAAGGTGGGCTACAGTATGTGAGTGTTCACATGGGCTATGTATTAAAAGGTTGTAGACATTATTGAATTCAACTACCCTAAGGTGCCCCCCCACTGCTGACACAGTTTGGTTGTATAGACTCACCATTAAAAAAAGAAGCACTCACAATAGAATGGGATGCCAAACACGTGCCTAAGGCCACTATAGAGACGTATAAAGCCCTCCCAGTATTGGACTGTGGAACAGTGTAGAAATATTTTTTTGACCGTAGAATCCCAGCCCCCTGCACATTTTAGTATTTAATGTTTTAGTGGTGCTCACAACGTACGTAATTAGGGCATTAATAAGTCTTTCCTGTTGTTGAACCATGTGTTGGACCAGAAAAACAAACAAATGTGTGGAGTGGGGCGGGGGGTTTGTCTCCAGGATCAGGACTGGGAATGCTCTGGAGTAATGGAACTTCATCCAGTTCCTTTGGGATAAATTACAGTGGTGTTTGTGGTCCAGCAATAACTTTTGGACCACAACTTTTGGACCTATAGTGCGTATGGTTGACCTGTAAGGTAGGCACGCATCAATAAGTGGAAATGCTTGATGTTACTAAGGTGGACACTGAGTTTAAATATGTAATGAATCGTCCTATGGATATAAATGATTAAAATACAATGGCATGGCTGGGTTTTGAAGTTGTCTCACAGGTCAGGAGTCTGGATTCAACCACAGAGATGCACTCCTAATGAGGTTGTCAAGGGCAGTTAGCCATTAGCGCATAAAGAGTTTTGTTTCACAATGTGAAATGAACGCCATATAAGGGACTATGAATAAATACACCCGCATATTAGAAAGGGAAACATCTGAAAATAGCCCTCAATTCTCACATATCTTGCTCCTGGATGGTCTTACATCTTCAATCACATGACTGTTAGCCTCCCAAGATGACTGTCTGATTTTTGGGTTTTAATATTGAAGAAAATGTGTTTCGGCGTGATTTTTTTTGGGGAGGTTCTTTTCATCTCAGGGCTGCAGACAAAGGAAATCTATGGTTATGTTTGGATGGGAGATGAGGCTCTATGGGAAGAGTGATAAGAGACATTATGATCAGAGGCATCAGAACTGAGCAGGAAATTAGCCAGCAATGCTTTTCAGATCTCTATCTCTCCCTGAATGATAGACCATTACAGGGGGTGTGGGTTTATTGGCGACATGCTTAACAATGTAATGACATTCTTTCTTAGAAAATGCGCCTTTAGTATTATTTTTTCAGTAATTTGCGCTGACACTCAGGGGTCGGAGAAAATGCTACGATTCCACAGTACTGAGTGGCATCACTGCCATTGCTAATGCTCTTTAGAGGTCAAATACACACTTAGCAGTGTTCAGAGATGGAAACGCCATTAGTTGCCTTACTAAAGGTGCACCAGCAGCTTTGTGAAAAAGTTTTTTTTTAAGCATTCGACAGGCTGTCAGAAAGTTTTTGAAGAAGAGTTTGTCTTCTGCAGTCTTTGTGTTGTCATGTTTTTTACAATGCAGAAATGATGCATCTTTCATTTATTTTTCTTCAACTTCGGAATGGTCATTGTTTTCCCATGAAAAAGCAACACATGCTGTGAACGGTTTTTGATCTCCAGTTCTTACCTAGCAGGCCTTCTCAAAGTTCACAATCATTTTTAGATTTCTGGCTGACACTCACTTTCCCTTGAGTGTGGACACTAATCCAGCAGTGCTTTTTCTCCCGCCTGATATATGTTGTCTAAAACTTCCAATCTCTCCAGAATTAAATGTAAAAGTGACATTCTCCTGCACGACAATATGCCAAAGGCCCATTGTTCGGTTCTTCCCAAAACATCTCCTCTCCTATCCCGATGGTTCAACGGAAGGGGGTCAACTTCTCTTTTTCATTAGTTTCTTTTATTATCCATTGGGCTCCCAGTTGACACATCATTCGGTGTGTAATGAAATCACAAGACCTCTTGTGATTAGTTTCCTCACACCCTTGGGGAAGAAGCGAAACAGGAAATACATTAATCTACATGCGTAAACACTGATGAAGTACCTCTCTCTCCGACTAGCTGAGCACATTTCAAACTGAGGTAATCTGGGCTCTAATCACAGATAAATGGTACAGGCGATGGAAAAAAGCACTCAGAATTCAGTATGCTTCAGAGATGCGAGTCAACCTCCATCACACCGAAACACATATATAAATAAGCATGACCGGCTCTAACATACAGTTCTATTATCCTTCCATAAAATTTCTTTTCATGAGACTGTAGGGGAAAGCAAAGGACAAATCAATGTGGGCCAAAATGTAACATGGAGTGTATGTAGTTCAGGGTTAAATTATGTCCTTGTATCCCATAAAAACATCATCTGCTAATTCTGACAGGAATCAGACAGATATCTTGCAAGAGCTGTATCACAGAATTCATGCCTATTGTATTTTATTTGCCTTCTTTGTGGCTGAAACACTGTACTGGTACATGAAAACCACTCATAGTGAGATGCACACAGGCTCAAAACAGCCTCCACGTGAGTGTTACAATAAAGCCTCCCACAGAAATCAATGAGAGAAGTCTATTAATATTCATATAAAGTCAGAACTTACATTTTCGGATTTATATGAACAGATTAGCCAAATGTGCTACATTTACCATGTGAATAAAATACATTTCAGTACAGTTGAGATTTCCTTCTACTATCTAGTTATGGATACATTTTCCAGAGCAGGTCCCTTTTCACTAACCACATTTTTTTTAAAATATATTTTTAGATTTGCTTGTGTGGTTCAAATGGCATATAATTATATTGAATTAGCTCTGTTTTGCATCAATGAACCCAACATTTTAATGACTGTTACAACAAGCTCCCCGTCTGTTATAATTAAGCCCACCTATGAGGTTAGTTGTAACGTTTGCACTCAGCATTTCCTGCTGAATCGTTGGTAGACATTATGTGTCATGGATTTTGTTTGTAGTAGAGATGCGTGTGGGGGCGGCTCATATACGAAGAAATGACCATTTTTGCCCATATACTTTTAAAATGATCAATCAAAAGCAGTTAGATTGTGCCGTATGCTTCCCTTAAACCTTGTTTGAGGCCTTTTTACTCCTACTGACATTGTGAAAAGTTTCCTTAAAAAGAGCAGAATATTATTAGACTGAAATCTTATAAGAGAAATGATTGACAGAGAGAAAAGGTCTCAGCAAAGGGTGATCCATCTTCAAATTACTGGCATTAAGTTCACATTGTGGAAGATAATGTCATTTCATGCCTAATCAGCTAATGGAGCCCAAATCCATTTTTACCCAAATCTCTCTCTCTCTCTCTCTCTCTCTCTCTCTCTCTCTCTCACTCTCTCTCTCAGTATACACACACACACAGTCTCACAAACTCATTCACATTAACTTAATGGCAATACAGACAAGGGACACTAATGAATGCAAATGCAATTTATAGCCACCTCTCACTCAACGCACCTGAAACCGGAAACTCGTCTGAAGAATGATGAAGTGATTTTCTCAGCGTAGACTGACCACAATGCAGTGAGAGGAAAAAAAGTGACGCACAATTAGAATGCCGTGTTTCTTGGCAAGCAAAGTGTGTGAATGATAATTACTCAAGGTCTGCTTCTTATTTAGAACAGAACAAGCTGCTGTAAAATCGACAGTTTAGAAGAAGTGTCTGCAATCGAAATCAGATTAGCTTCCCATTCTGCAGATGGCATCAAAACAGGCTCCCATCTGAAGTTGGGGTGCACGGATCGATGCCGAAGTATCGATACTCTTAATCCTGACGTTTCTTTTGGAGAATTGATCCTCCCGTGAAAACATCAATTCTAATGTTTCTTTAAGCAGTAAACTGAATATCCATCTTTTTATGTGTTTCTTTGCTAAAAAGGAAAAGATAAAGCTATAAGATAGGAACTACTTCTACTTCTGCCCTTTCAGTTTATGTGACAGGTACGTAGTTGAGACCACACCTTCAACACATGGTTGTACTCTGAAGGCCTGTGTGAGTGCAGAGAACGTTGAGAACTTTAAGAACTTCTGGTTTAAACTAGAAGAATGGACCACCTGTGATGAAGAGAGACTAATCCTGAAACATCTGCGTCTTCTGGTGGAGCCTTGGCCCTTCAGTTTGCTTACCGGCTCCGTATCAGCGTGGAGGATGCCATCATCTATCTGCTGAACCAGGCTTATTCTCATTTGGACATTGTCGGGAACACTGTGAGGGTCAGTTTTTTTTTTTTTTTTTCCTTCTCCAGTGCTTTTAACACAATCAGACCATCACTGTTGAGAAATAAACTCACAGAAATGCAGGTGGACGCCCCAATGGTAGCTTGGATTATGGACTATCTAACCAATCGACCACAGCATGTCCGGCTGAAGAGCTGCAGCATGAGGGCGCTGCAGAGGACTGTCCTATCACCCTTCTTCTTCACCCTCTACGCGTCTGACTTTAGGTACAGGTTTCAGTCATGTCACCTGTGTGTGTGGTGTTTTTTGCAGCTGTGTGCCAGGGCAGTGGGGTGAAGGCAACTGATGCAAAAAGGCTGAACAAGCTGATTAAAAAGTCTGATTCTGTCTTGAGTGTCAGACTGCAGAACCTGGTGGAGGTGTCTGAGAGGAGAATGCTGAAAAAAGCTTCTCAGTATCATGGACAACCCCTCTCTCCCCATGCACGCCTCCTTGATGGGCCATCAGAGCCTTACAGCAATTGCCTCTCAATGCAGAACCGAACGCCACAGGAAATCCTTTCTGCCTGTGGCAATAAGACTATATAACTCTTCCTCGTTCTGTAGGTGATCTTTTTCAGCGTTTATGTCATTAAGTTCTTATTCGGATTGTGCAATATAACTCATTTATTTATCTGTTGTTATTGAATGTTGTCACATCCCCTCATCACCTACTGCTATCTCGTTTTATTGCGTTCATCATATTTTTAGGGCACAAACACTAAGTCAATCTTCCTAACCACTTGCATGAATAATCTGTTATTTTATTATATCTGTTATAGTTACTCATTAGTTTTTTGTTATAGTTATTTTGTTATTCCTTTTGCATTATGACTACTGTTTTTTCCTCTAATTCTTTATTGTCTTATCTTTATTCCTTTTGGTGCACTGAGCATGTTTATGATAAAAGAATTTCCCTCGGGGTGAATAAAGTTCTTTCTTATCTTATCTTTTGAACAGAGGAAGGTCGGATAGGGCTGAGAAACATGGAGAAGAGGGTTTGATGGTGTGGTGTAAAGAAATGAAAGGTAGATATAGAGATTTATAGGATGTTATTCTGGAGGAGGAGGAGTTTTAATGTGGTTCTCCTGCCAAACTTTAGTCATTTCATTTTTTAGATTTTCAATATAGAAATCACTTTTGTACAAGCTCAAGAAGTATCAATATTGGTACAGTGTAGGCTCGTTTGAATAATTGTCATTTGTTATTTCATTTTTGATTCTATATTTTCATCTCAGACGTGTTAGTATGAGATGAAAATTCCAGGATATTACTAGTCTCTGGTGAGACTAAAACCGGGAGCTCAGAGTCTCAAAACCTACTTGCTGGATTGAGTACTGGCTGTAGTCCAGGAAAGGAACACTGATTGCTCATGTATCCCGGTGGGAGTTATGGTTATTGATTTTTACAAGAGATTTTTATTTTCATGTTTTATCTTGTTTGTTTACCTTTAAAATGT
>JBBJLS010000041.1:22507882-22525582 GCA_037577275.1 Bryconaethiops microstoma | reverse complement strand
AACATTCTAAGTGATTCCTAATTACCTGAACTATTGCATTAGTTAACTCTAGAGAGAGAGATCTCTCGCCACACGTGGATTTGGGGAGCACACTCCAACACATAGCCAGGCCAGCTAGGGGGCGCTACACTCACAAAGATTGTATTTGAAAGAAAAGCTACCATTATAAGCTATTAATACAATCCCCTGCTGGACATATATTGAAAGAAAGTAACTAAAACACTTTTTTTATATACAACTTTATTGCTCTTCCTCAGACCTGAATTTGAGGCAGGGACTTCACTAATGAAAAACAAAATTCTCCAGCTAACCGGTTCTATCAGATCAGTTTTGCAGAATGGAGTCTTGTCATGGACCAATTTAATTTATTTTCACCATACATTTTTAAAAGGATTGAGATCCACATTATTTGCTGGCCATCTCATTGAACTGATCTGACTTTAATGAAGAAAAATGTGAACACTATATACTCTCTTGGGAAATCATAATGAAAAAAAGACTATAATCACAAAATCATATCAAGGAATGAAAGAAGTGTCCAACATTTGAGACCACACTTCTGCAGGAAATGATTGTCTTAGCTAGTCTTTTTCCTCACATGCAACTTCATATCATAAATGACTGTAGGAATTTGCTAATTTTTTTTTCAGGCAGTCATTATTTTATGTTTCACTGGAACGGCTCCAGACAAAACCTCCAGCATCATCTCCTTGGCTGATGCAGATTCATGATTCATCACTGAATATCACTCTCATCCAGTCTTCCGCACTCCATTATTGCTTCTCTTTAGTCACTGTCACCTTATTCTCTTCTGTTTAGGTGTAAGGGCTGGTTCTACTTTGACCTTTCTGGATATAAGTCCCATTTCATTCAGTCCATTCTTACAGTTATGCAAAAATTCTGTACTTTTTAAAGTTGATTTTGAAGAATTCTTTCTGAAATACCAGCAAATAGAATGCTATGTTAGTATGGTGATATTATCTTTGTTACCTGGAGGTAAGTCCATTCCCAATCTGCGCTGAAGGCCCATTATAACCTCTGTTAAAACATGGATTTCCTCAGGAAGGCCCCAACTTATCTGTGAGCAGAAGCAGTTCATGCAACGAGCCTAATTAATCGTATCAATTTTAGCAGACATGAAGATCCCAGAATAGGATGGTGGTGACTAAACTGCTTAATAATAGCCGTGACTAAGCATTGGGGCGAAAACAGTAGCTTCAGAGCAGCTTCCGTCAGTCCCAGCACTTCCCTTCAACACATGCTGCAATCCCGTCAGCCTAGATTAGGAAGCAGTAGCAAAGATAAGGAGGTGGGCCTATGAAAACAACAGTACAGTTTCAGATGAAAGGAATCAAGTACACTCTTACATGTATGTTTAATCATTTTCTAAGTAATGGTTTTAACACACGTCCTGGTCTTCAGTAAGTTTCCGTAGCAGACTGATCAGATAAAAAGGTGTGACTGTAGTGCTAATAGAGTTAGGCCCAGGCTGCATTTGCATGTTCCATGGTGGTAATAAACATGGTGGTAATAAACAAAACAAAAGTCATTTTTGGCATCCAATTGTTCATGATTAAGCTGCTCCCCTCAGATAGCACTAATCATGCCCTTTAGGTGAAGATAACTCTTTCTGAATGTTCCTGCAGTTTGGCTGATTTGAATTGTAAATTGACGATCACAGACGCTTTGCCCTAAGTGCACTACAAGGGCGGCTCAAGTCTGAACCACTTCATAAATCAGGTCTCTACTTTACAGCTGGACATGTGAGGAGATTTTAGACATCTGCAAACACTTCAGTACAAGTGTGTCCGGCTTTGCTGAAATTGCTTGCCTCGTGTTTTGTCTGTACATTTTTTTTTTAAATTAAATGCGAAGCATGTAGCTCGTTTATGCAAATGCACAGCATCGACAAAAAAGACTTGCAGGGGGCTACGCTGACCTTTGACCAGGCCTCATCTAACATGTAGATCCAGCTACTCCAAACACAGGTAATTAGTTCTGTGTTTGCAAGGATTTTAATGGCACACTCCATGTTTTGGCAAAGACGTGCGCTCTGGCACAGAGCTGCTTTACTGTCGGCCATTTCCATCCCCTCTTTTCTTTCCTCCAAGGGGAAACTTAGCGATAGCAAAAGCGATCTGTCCTGAGGTGCCTCGGTGTCCGTTGGATTTCGTCCATGCTTTTTTTTTTTTAATGGGCATCTCATTAAGGGGAGCATGTGCGAAATGCTTTTAGTTAATGGCTAATGCTAATGCTAATGGATACACCCTAAAGACGGGATGTCTCATCCGTGGTTCTAAGTCGTACGTATAGCAAAAATAAATTCAGAGAGAATGACAGTTAGAAATGTGAATTACAAAGATATGCGAATTGTTAAGACTAACCTCCTCTTATCTCATTTGCTATTTTCCAGGGTCTAGTGAAGGATTACACTTACACTTAGATTACACTAATCTCCTTATAAACCCAAAAGTAAGTGACTCAAAAGAGATTCTGATAAAGAGGTTCTTTTTCTTGTTTTGCTATAGGCATCCCAGATTCCTCAGTGTCACTCTTACGTTACTGGTACTGCTACAGGTACTACTGACACAGGCCAATATGTTATTCAAGATAAAGAGCATGGATTAGTAGATATTTTGCTTTGCCCTCCTTACCTCCATTGCCTCTCAAATTAAGTGCAAGGATTCCTTTTCTGCTAAGACCAAAAGATAATCAAATGCATAACAGGTAATTTAGTGGCACAACGACCTTTCTCTGGCCCTGATAATTACACTGGCAGATAAGGGGAGTGAGAGAGCGAGGACGTCGAGCTCAATAACATTACTATGCATGAGAACGGACCACATCACAACCGCCTGTCAAAGATTCGTTTTTGTCTGGAAGGGACTAATCAGGGCCATCTGACTCTCCCTTCTGTGCTCCTTGTTATCACATGGGCACTAGCGTTTAGATGAGTGGCTGCGGGTTCGAGGGCTATGTCGGCCCCACCCCTCAGATCAGTCACTCTAACAAGGCTGCTGTCAGCAAGTACACTGAGCTCTGGTTTTGCTGTCCTCCTTTTTGTTGATCCAACATTTCAGTGTAGCAGGCCCATTCCTTTTATTGAGAATATGAATCAGCAATGAATAGCCTTGTGTCGTAAAGTGACATTCTCTCATATTTATGCGGATGAGGAGCGTGCTTCATTATTAGTCAACTTTGGTAGTTTGCGCACAAACAACTGTTTGCGCACACACAACTTCAGTTCTTTGCAGAATATAAATAATTATGGAGTACCAGGGGGTGGGGGTGTAAGAGCACAGGGTCTTTAACTCAATCAAAAGCATGAAAAATGGTTATGAATACCGAGCATGAAGTTATGCAATCACCAGCTCGACGCAGATATCAAATTACTGTCAGTGTCAATTATTTAATTGGGTTATATCACACTCCTTAAAACGGCATGATCCGTCTAATTATTTTTGTTTACTTCATCAGGCCGCTCACTTCAGGTCAGATTTCACCTTCACCAAATATTTACTTCATCTCGACTATCATGCATCCTGACAGACCTGCTATTCTGTGTTTATCAACTTTAAGCCATCCCCCTACGGTGCAAATCACATCTGAGACTCAAATTACACAAGGCCTGACAGCGTGAGTCTCCAGCAGTGTTTATTGAAGGGAAAAGCAGTGTTGAGACAATTTCAGGTAGCAAAGCGAACGAGCCCTTTGGTACCACCATTAGAAAAGCACTGCTGAATTTGTGAATGTGTAATTTGTTTTGAAAGAATATGATTATTGCTTAATTGGCTCTGCTTAGATAAAACTTTGTTGCCATAAAAACAAACTGCATTACATTCTCGAACATGATCGTGCCAAAACAGGGCGGCTCCACTTCCCTTAAGAGCCATTTTTAAAGTTTCACTTGCAACATGTTTTTATAATTTTTTTACCAAATTTTTTCTCGGCTTCATCAATAGTCAATTTCACCTGATAGTTACGTCTCCCCAATGACACGGTGCACCAAATTTGGAAGGTGAGGACCAGAGCTGCCGATTCAAGTCAATGTCTTGAATTGTCAGTCGTATGTTCACTGACTCGTCACCTGACTCACCCTTAAATGACGTTTAGCATGAGAAATTTTAGCATGAGGAAAAGCAATAGAAATGGGGACTGTTTACCTTAAGGCAGTCAATAATTAATACCTTTCAGTTCACACCTTACTGGTAATTTTAATTTACAGTTTTGTTATGGATATGCTGGATTAGCTCTTACACTAACTAGGTAGCACATTTGCAGTGCAAACTGTTTCCATGACTTTTTCCTCAGACTGTTAAACAAGGCTCAGACTAGTGAGCATGTATACACGAAAATTTGTGATTTTTATTTATACGTTATGAGTATGTCATTACATGGCAATGTTTAATCCATAGACATTTTAATTTGCTTCATCAGAAGTAGCATCAGCATTATGTGCCAATTCAATAATGCTGTTAGCAACATTATGGGACTTGCTGTGGTAGTAATACAGCAGCTGTACATTGACAGTTGGGGCTCCTAACATGGACATTTGTTTGTAACTGCTTGCAATTCTACAACCACAGCAATTAAACTCAGATGAGGTCGTAATTAAACCAGTGTTACTATTCCAACTATAACCCAGCAGAAACATTGACTGACCAGCATGGAGGACATAATGGAGGCTTCTAAGTACGGTAGGAAGCATTACAATAAAAATATAGGATTTAAAACTAAAATTGAATGTCTTTGATTGGTGCATCAAGGCAAAACTTGTCTTAATGGCCCAGAAACACCAAATCTGGGCCTTTGGATTGATGTTATCCGCTCACTCACTCAGTTTCTGTAACCGCTTATTCCTCACTAGGGTTGCGGGTACCCGGAGCCTATTCTGGGGTCAATGAGCGTGAGACAGGGACTCACCCTGGGTGGGGTGCCAGCTAACCACAGGGCACACACACCATTCGCACACACACTCACGCCTACGGACAGTTTAGAATCCAGAATGTCTTTGGACTTTGGGGGAAACTGGAGACCCTGGAGGAAAGATTGATGTTTACTTTTGGTGAAATTATTAAAACTGATCTAAGTATGTCATTCTCTATAAAAAGTAAAACAAGGTAAGAGACAAGTCTATCTCTATCTAAAAATTCACCCAAAAAAATGCACTGCAGTCATTTAGCAGCTCTACACTGCTGTTCAGAGCTGCATCGCTGACTTCAGGCAGGCTTTTTACCACTGACATGTCGCAAAGCACTATTTTGATGAAAAGGCAGGGCACAAATGGATATGCCACAGTACATGTTGTATTATTTCAATTTACGACCATGCTGAGTGTATCTACTAACATCATAGGCTGAAATGTTCCCATCATATCAAGTGCCAGCACTAATACCCTGAAAATAGACCTGATATGTGTGAAATGCACAGTGTGAGGCTGCTAACCAGTGCAGCACATTACAACCATGACTGCTGATTTGACTTGAGTGCTTTCTAGTTTTGTTTGTGAACATGCCAAATGATAGGCCTACACACACACACACACGCACACAGAATGCATACACTCCCCCCAACAACACACACTTTGCTGCCAACTCTTCAGCCACCCACCCATCTGCCTTTTAGCCTACATCTCTGCTTGTTCAAGTCTACTTCTCTCCTGCGCTCAACTCCGGTTATATCTGATCTCTCTCGCCCTCTTTCTCCGTCTCTCTCTCTCTCTCCCCCTATTTATTAGTCAGAAATATGCTCCCTTTAACAACACTTTTGTAATCCCTTAACATCCACTGCAGCCGTGGCTCCCCAATCCACATCCTGTTCTTTTGTGTGAGCGCGCGAGAGAGCGTGTGCTTCCTCTCGCTGAAGTTACATTGTACGCCTTTGCGAGCGAGATGAAAATTATGTTTCTATGGCAACAAGTGCAGAATTGTTTGGAGGTCAGAGACAAATACAAGGAGGATAGAGATTAGGGTATTAAAAAAGAATGACAAAAAAGCAGGTTGGCTTATGAATAATACATGAGCTATTATGAAATCACTCACGAGGAATTTCTGTTTTTAATTTTCTTTCACAAATTATGTCACCTATACAGGCTGTAAGGTCTAAACATGTGATTCGGTCTTAGGAAGCAATAGCTATTTTACCAGGTTTTTCTGCAGGTAAAAAAAAAAAAATATATATATATATATTCCTGGGTTGATGGATGCCACACTGTGCCCATAATCACACATTTTGCTATCGCACATATCTCTATCTTTGTACAAGTGTCTGTACAGACCAGCAGCTATTAGACTGCTCACCGGCGCCCTTATTCCTAGGCCCATGGAGGCTGTGCCAGGTACATCAATATCAATGCTGAGCAAAGGCAATAACAAAAGCTCTTCTGACATCAGCATTAGTCTTCCAAATCACCCGTCCTGCCCCTCAGCATAAGGGTGTAATGTTTGTGATTTCTCTCGACAGCACAATTTAACACCCACAGTTCAGGCAAGGCCATTGCCCACGGCTCCGCACGCCGCTGACCGACCTGCCTGAGCCATTGAAGCGCAGAGAAAAGATGTGAAAAATGAATTTGATGAAGAAAAAAAAAAAAATCGCGCAATTCTAACATAAGAAAAAAAGAGAACGGCGAAGATGAGTCGGTGCTTCATAATGAGCTGATGTGGTTGGAATACATTTTTAAAAGGTCATAATTTATCTTATGGGAAAAACCTGCAGAGCACTTCTGGATGGTGTTTATCAGGAAACTTTGTTCATTTATGGTAGCAAGGTCTGTAATCCAGCACAGCCCCCACACATTTGCAGTTTAATAAAATGTTGAAAAGCTGAGGTTTTTTTGTTTTTTTTTTTAAAAAGGACACCAAAGGAAAAATCAGGCGTTAGAATATAAACTTTGAAATGCTCTTAGCAAATGGCCAGTGCTAATGGATAAACCCTGGGGATGAGGCAGGCTGACTGTTTTTCTCACTCTATTACACTGTAGAAGTTGCTGGAGAAAAGTGAATTCAGAGAGTATTAATTCATAAACATGAATAATGGAGATATGTCAATGGTTATGGCTCATTTTTCTCACCTCATTTGCAATTTTGCGAGGTTTAGCGGAGATTACACTTACGGCAGGTAATCTTCTTACAAACTCAAAGGCAAGTGTCTCCAATGGATTCAAATAAAGATTTTTGTTTACCATAGACACACCGGATTCCTCAATGTCACTCCTAATGCAACGGCATATTGGAGGAAATAAAGTTTCTGTCCTGAGTTGAAGGAAGATAAGTCTCTGCGGTTGCCAACTTTAGACTCAAACTGAATCCATTACCTCCCACTTGACACTCAATATTCTAAAACAGCCATCAGATAAGAGAAAGAGAAACTGCTTTAGCACTGTTGCTCATATTTAAGAGCAACCCAGAGATTACTTAGTGCACATTAATTAGCTGTGAATGATAAACTCTCAATCGTTTGCTTTAGGTATTAGTCATTCTTTTAAATATGCATAGCCCTACCACTCTTAAAAAGGCCTTAATTAAGGATGAACAAACTTTGGTATTGCTTTGTTGCTTGATTTGTGCTATATGATGTAGAGTAGGGGTGTCTGCTCTCATTCTGGACTCCTGATTCCCTAATTAAACACACCCACTAACCCTGACCATTAAATGGTGTGTTAAAGTAGTGTGTTTAACTATGCCATATGCTACTTTGTTGTGCAATTTCTTATTTGGGCTTAAATTATTATCATAATCATTTTTATCCTATTATTATGTGCAATACTCTACCGTGTGCAATGTTGTGCAATTTTTTTGGGTACCAAAACATTACCATTACGTGCAATACCTTATTATGTGCAATAGTCTTGCCATGTGCAGTATTATGTGAAGTTTTCTTATCGGGTGCTAAATCATTTCATTATGTGCAATATCTTATGTGCAATAGTCTTACCTTGTGAAATTTCACTATGTCAGTACTCCTTCTATACTACTGATCTCTATCATGTACAATAACAGACTCCGAACTACTATTTGTGTTATTAGTAATTCACTAAACTGTATTACTTATCTATAATAATTACACCCAGCATTTATGTAAATATAGTGTATTTCAAATTGAGTTTTTCTGCAGAGTTTTCATTAAATTTATTTAGATTTTATGTTTTGTATTGTTCTTGTCTCTGTATCTCTGTGTGTCTGTGAAGTCATAACATTAGCAGTTTCCTCCGGGATCAATAAAGGTTTCTGATTCTGATTCTGATTCTGATTCTAATTCTGCTTCTGACCCCCCCTTCAGAACTGGAGTTGAACTTCATGACTTATACTGTTTGCCTTCAGTGACTTGTGCTGTTCAATGCAGATGGTAGAGATAATTAAGAATTTGTTTACAGGTCAGTGAGGCCCGATGTTCAGAACAGTGTCGTGATTTCTCTGCTCAAACACACCCACTAAAGCCGGTCATTAAGTGTGTTTGAGTAGGGAAATTATCAAACTGAACTGGACCCACCCCCCGAACTCCCCAGATTTATACTACACAGATCAGTACCCAGGCAAGTAAAGCCACTTATAAACCATAGATAACAGAGCTATTTCCATTCCCTTTGTGGTCGTGATAATAATGGATTCTGTTTTTTATGTTTCGCACCGCCTGTGGGCTATAAAATATCCTGAATTATACTAAAATATAATAATGCAGTAGTGCTTGTGGACAGCTCTTATCAAAAAGCTTTGTTAATTTGCGGCAATAACATTCATAATACAGTTTTCCCAAGCCTTTATGATTTATTATAATATGAAATGTTTTTGAATAAAAAAAATCCATCCTGAATGGAAGGAAAGCAAGTTTTGGAGCAAAACCAATTCTGTATTAAATGAAATCTTCCGTGGTCACCAACTTTAGTCTATAAACTGAATCCATTACCTCTCATTTAACACCCAAATTCCTAAAACAGGCCTCAGAAAAGAGAACGAAATTGCCTCAGCACTGTCACCCATATTTAAGAGCAACTTGGAAATTACTTAGTGCACATTAGTTAGCGGCGAATACTAATCTCTCCAATGTCTCCTCAGATATTAGTCACGCTTTTAAATATGCATGGCTCTGCCACTCTTATAAAATAGCATGAATTATAAAGGATAAACTTTTTTGTGCCTTTAATGCTGCACGATGCATAAGAGATTATTATTAAGAATGTGTTCACTGGTCAGTGAGACACTATCATACACAACAGTCCAATCCACTATAGAAAATACATCAGGGCTTCCCATTCCCTTTGTCTTTATTATAGAAATAGGTCTTTATTTTATGGCTGGCACTGCCTGTGGGCTATTTTAAGTAGGACATTAAACATCTTTAATGATATGATGGGATCTTTCATGTCATATGCTAAGTAGAGAATTTTCATTTTCTTTAAGTATTCATTTCACGCCGATATGTCTACAATATTGCACGTATAAATATAACACAAGTTAGACTTTCATCTGTTCCGCCCTCGTCCAGATGTACGGGACGAACTGTTCGCAAATTATAGCAGATGTCAGGCTTCTGGAGATGAGTTTGGGTCCATTTTCCATCTCAGTTCCCGGCCTGGTCAAGATCAGTCTCTGTCCTCGTTCTCCGGCTCCATCACACTGGTAACAGGCTGCAGAGAGGCAGTTACTGTGATACCCCAGGGTTTGCTTTGCTCATCTCAGCTCACAATTGCTGTCTCTTCTGACTCTCACCTCACACAATTCTATTAAACTGTCACATCTTTCCAAATGACTTTCCTTCATCCACTGAAAGGAAGCTGTCCTTTCCCTCCAGAATGAAGATCTAGCTGTAAAGAGGGGGGTGCATCCAGCTAATACACTGCTAAGGGATTATCACAATAATAGTTTAAAAAAAAAAAAAAACAGGTACGGAGGCCCATTATTTTGGGTGTTGGCCGTAAAATATGGGGATATGCAAAGAGGCTGTACTTCTTGTTCTCTTTCTTTTTTTTGCATCACTTGCCAGCTTACAAATGGGAGCCTGCCAGCATTGTTTCCGCCTTTTATTAGACACGCAGGGATGTCCTTGTTGCAGCAGGTTGGAGTGCAGTCAAACCAGCGCATGATGCTTCGAACAATGGAGGAAGGCTCTCAGAGAGATGCCTGGGTGACGAGGCTGCAGCCATCCCTTTTTCCCTTGGCTTGTCCTTCAGTACAAGCATAATTAGCCCCTTTCATCTTAGCAGTGGGTAATGCTCCTCACCCACCCGAAAAGTGGCTATTTTTGGAGGAACTATCAGATATGGTCAGCTACACTGAGCAAAAGACATCGCACGTCCTGTAGCACCTTGTGGTGGCTATATTCCACCTGCCTTTTACACCTAGAGCTGTAAGTCAAGAACCTTGGGTGTTGGAAGCCGGACGTGGTGTTAGATCAGCTGCCAAATCTGGTCTTACAAGAAATATGACTTGTTCCACCACATTTACTTAGTTTAGACACTAAACCAGCTGTTTTTTAAAGAAATAAGCCATGGTTATCCAATTTAACATTTTCCACAGATGCATCTAGCCAATCACCATGGATAACAGTCCACAGATAAACTCACTTTTAGTCTTAAAATAAGGTTCCACAAGAACCACTGTAATTCCCTAAAGAACTGAACTTTTCTAACTGAAATGAGTGTGAATAACCTTTTTTACAGAATCTGGGTCTTGGAGGCCCATCAGCTTTGCATATTTTAATGTTTTCCATGATACCAACACACCCAATCCAACTAACCTATTAACTAACAAACCTTTTTTGGATAAAGTGGATGTGTAAAAGCAGGGAAAATACTCAAGGCACAGGGGCCTCCAGGACTGAGGTTTGGAACCACTGTTGTAAGGGATCACACAAAGACCCATTTCTGGTGTTCTTGTGAGTTTTAGAACACCAGGGTGACAGTAACTGTGCAATTCTGGTTACATTGGTTTTCTTGTTTTCTGGGATCTATGTTTGATCAGGCCGAGCCTTTGACACCACCAGTCATACCACCATCCCAGTAAAGAATTACCACTAATTCTTCTCGTCCCATCTGTGAACAACAAAATGTTCTACAAAATATGCAATTTCACCAAATAATATTTCACAATATTTACTGACATCATTCAGCATATTGATATTGACTTTAATTATGGGTAGATTTGGAGTAAACAGGTTTTCTGTTCTTTTTCTGAGTTCGGGGACACCTGCTGAAATTATTGTCTGTGGTAATCGACCATTTGATGCAGACGACGATCAGAATGAAAAATTCTGGAGTGTCTCTTTAAATGATTAGGAATGAAATGAGCTATTGATACACAGTCTCTATTGGCATCAGTGTGATTATTTAGCACGGACATGCTCTGTTTAAGGTTTCCTCATTAATTATTCCGAGTCCTCCATAGAAAGGCTGGGTAGTGCCACTGAGCCAGCAGGGGTCACTATGGCATAGGGCACATAGGAGTGGGCTATAAGTTACCTGGTGTGGCCCATGAACAAAGACAGGGTGGACATGTTCGATTTCTTTTCAGTGCAAAATTAAAACCCCACGATGCCGCACAAGGTCACAGAAATACATTGTTCATGTACACCAGGACCGAGTTCATTTCAGCTGAAGACTAAGCTGCAATTGCCGAATGGACGATTAATTACTGCAAGGCTGGTTTGCTAACTGATAGAAATATGGAATGCTATTTATGACAATCATTATCATGCTAAATGTGAAGCCTTAAAGGTCTAATCTGAAATAGACCATTGGCTAATCACATAAAACACCTTGTTACACACTTCAGCAGGAGAGCCACAAGACAGTAAGCTTTTGCAGTGTAATTTATATTCGCTCTCAAGGCAAGGTTATTAATATGACTTTTAAAAGTGGAGTTTTCATACCTATTTTTGCTTTTTTGTAGAGAAATAAAGAAACCTTTCTGTTTCTCTATTGCGTTAAGTGTTGTATTTTTTTGATTGTCATAATCAAAGGGTACTTCATACCACAACATTTCCTGTTTTGGTATTGAAATAAAGTAAACTAAATGGAAACTTGCACACAAATGCAGCTCTGAATTTCTGAATTTCCACTGGAGGGGATTGTGGCATGACGAAACGCAAGGATATATCTTGAATAACAGACATGGTAACAGTCTCATGGATATATTCATTTATAAATAACTCCAAAGACTATTTTCTCATGGGGATTTCCCCCCATCATTTCTTCCCCCTCAGGGATTTCATCTTTGTGGGTGTATCGTAATGAAACCTCTCCATTTCCACGTCTGCTGAATTTGATGTGCATTGCATTGGAGAGTGTGTTCGGAGAGATAGCGCAATAGTCAATTTGCCTGTGAGCTCAAATCGCACAGTAATGTCATTTGGAGAGTTTCATGTCACTTGTTGATGCTTTAAAGGGGCCTCCAATGGAATATCATTGAGTTCTCCCGCAGTTTTAACAGCCATCACTGTCTCAGCCTCACCAAGGGTTCTGCTGCTGTTTAACCCTTTTTCCATGAATGCTGCTTGTTATGATGATCCCTCAGTTGAACTTTGCATTTTGCTATTTGATAGCTTTGTCAAAGTATTATTAGATGAAAAGTCACATCAGTTGGTGGGCCATTCATTATTCATAAAAGTGTTTTTGTGCAATTTTACTTTAACATTGACATAACCATACCAGTACTTCATGGCAGATGTTATGTGCTGTTTTGTGCCTTTGTGACAGATTATGCCCATTAAAATAATAGTGCCATTACTGGTAATTTCATTACAGATGCTAGAATGTTAGATGTCATGACCCTAAATCAGCATGAGACATAAAGTGATATCAAAATTTAAGCATCTGTCATGACAATCAATATTAGGAATGTTAACATGGAACTTATCTTGATGGACATAAACAGTCAAGACAGCTTGTGACAACATGAAATCTGCAATGATTTGATTTCTGGCCTACGCACACTTTAGGGCAGTTGGTGGCCTAGTGGTTAGGGAGTTGCCCCTGAGATCAGAAGGGTGAAGATAAGATTATGCAGGATGGGAAAACCAGTGCTAAGACAAATTTTAAAAGTACTGGATGTCTATCAGATTGGCAAAATAATTGAAATACCACCTATGCTCTGTAATTCATAAACTGATTATGAATTACCAAGGCACCTGCATCTAAACTTCATCTTTGTTCATTCATTTATTTCGCCAGTACACACTGTAAGTGGGGGAGCAATGAGAATGCAGAAATTCAGAATTGAGGTATCCATTTCAAATGACAACATGGCACGCTCTGCAGGTCTCTTTAATTTCTTCCCTGTCTCTGGAAGTCAGTGGAGGGAGAAAATGATTAACGCTACAGGAGAAGCTCCTCTCCTCGGCCAGTCCATCACTGTGCCTTTGTTTTCTGCTGGGCACAGAAATGCTCCTGACTCACCTTTAAAAGAAGCCATCAGAGTTGTACTGGCAAGTGTCATGGTCGGCTAGCCATCATACCTCACAGTGATAATGTTTTATAAGGCGAGGATCATAAGCAGTATCTAGTTTTCTTTCTTGTGCAGCACCAAGGTGAAGCGCTCTCTCATTTAAAGCACCCATTTAATGGAAACCTGAATTTTTTTAACCAAAATGTTTTTGATGTAGTCTAAAAACCTTGTTAAAGTTTCTAAAGTCCAGTCCATCCAGTCCAGATACACAAAATAAATGAGAAAACAGCCCATTCTGAGGTCATGAAAAACAGCGTTTGCATATGTTCATCAGTTCAGCTGCATCATTTAGGAGTGTTTCACCTTGGACTGCTTTTTGACTGTGGCACAATATAGGACAGCCAATCAGAATTTATGAATATCAAACTGCTCCAAAATAAAGTAGATACTCCAAAGTGTAGTATAATGGAGTTTGTAATGAGAAAACCCATTTATAGAGAGCTCAGGTTACCATGGGATTGTGTTTAATTTGCAGTAATTTACAGTCTGCTCTCAGGGTACTGCATAGTGCTTGTAAAAGGATACAATAAATGAAAACATGCAAAACTTATAATACCCTTGAGCAAAAAGTGGTAGGCTACACAGAACCAGTAGCAAAAATCATTTTTTTGGGTCAGCCAGTGGAAAAAAATATAATAACAGTTTAACTACACAGGATTAATATGAACCCACCACCACCACTTATGCTGGGCACCACCCTTACCACCTTCCATGAAGATGATGAGGCCAAACAACAGAAAACTTTAAAACCTAAACCTTCATACATCCTAACACTAAAGCATGCAGTCATGGTGTTTATGCACCATTTATGTCTGATGATGGAAGAACACTTTGACATTTTGAAACAGCCTATTAAAGGTATTTATTAAAAGAGCTTTTTTTTTTGTCATGAGGGGTCTATAGGGTCCTGTTGGAGGACCAATAAGATTCTAAGTGTTACATCAATCACATGTCAATGAGGAAGGACATGCACCAATTAACACAAAACAATAAGGCAACAGAAAGGAAAAACACTATTTTTAAAGAAATCCTTTTTGGGTTGGGGTAGAGAACAACACCATCTACTCTGTTGGGGTATCTGTTCTTTCTTTTACCTCTCCGTAAGACACCTTTTTCCATTTGTATTTCTGCAGCTACAAATTAAAAATGCTGAGGGGTCTGTATGACTGGCAAAAGATTGACATGGCTTTGATTGGTCACAGCATGACAGCCCTCCCAGAAAACAAATGTAAAGTGTAAAAAAATCCTCCCCGTTTGTAAAGTGTAAAAAAATCCTCCCCGTTTGATTGGTTGGTTTTGCTCTGTGTTTTGAAGAAACTGTCATGTTTGTTAACATGCTACTACCATTAAAACACCAGATTTCGCCAAATAGTAAGGCTACATCAATGTCTGACAACTGTTTTTTTTTTTTTACAACTGTTTGTTAATGATTTATAAACTGTCTACAACCTTATTATAAATTACTGCACAAATTTGTGCAGAGTGTGTTAGTTGACCCCAAGCATAGTAAATTATCTAAATAATACTAAAACGTTCATCCCTTTACATCTGTAAGAGCGTCTAACATAGTTTGATGTTTATCTCACTCTCACTGCTTTCCCTGAGGTATAGCAGCACTTTGTACTGGTATGTGATGCTGAAAAGCAGGAATGTGGTAATTTTGCAATAAACGATTTTAGTATAATATTTTAGTATAATGTAGCTGCTAAATAAACACAGTCATTGTAAGTGTACTTTAATCTAAAAAAGGAACAAAATACAAGAAAGATGCAGGATATGAGCCCTTAAATGTGAAAATAGCATTTTACTTCCATGCCTTTACTTGGTTGAGTGTATTGCTTCGACGGTTTCCTGCTACATTCTGGGTCTCCCCCATGCTAAACTCATTGTTCAATCTCTGGCCATTTCATCATCTTTGAGCTTAGGGATTTTGGAGGACGGGAAAGTCCCATCGCTAATCTTTTTAAGAATTCACTTGGAGAAGAAAGGGCAGTAAGGATAAAAGAACAGTTTTTGAAAAAAAAATTTTAATCAACTCCTTGGAATAGCGGTTGATTCTCGGAGAGCATTAGTTTTTTTTAAGAGATTGAAAGTGCATGAATAAACAGGCATTTATTTGTACACGCTGCCTCTGGGCCTCCTGGGCCTCAGTATTCAGACATAATGTGAATAGACATCACATTAATATTCCTCTTTCATGATGTTGCCCCCCCCCCCCCCCCACCCCACTTTTCCTTCAAATGAAAGCACCAGTGACACCTCCTGACATGTCCCAGATATCGTGGCGTGACAGGCAGTGTGTGGTGCAGCAGGCACCTCGCTGATTTCCCACTGTTGATGATACTTTCTAACTCTGCCACCTCCATATGTCCGACGGGCTGGGGGCTCGACGCAGCTTCTGTAACTTGGCTCTCTGTGTGGATGTTCACACATCAATGCCAAAAGCCCCAGAGAGGTTGTGGAGGGACCTCCTGAAAGCAGCAAAGGCTTCCTTTGCAGAAAATGGCTGTTTATCTCTAGAGGGTGCCAGGAGTTCTGAGAATCTTTTTCATCCTGGAAACTTTCAAAGGGGGATGTACTCTAAGAGCTGTCTGTTAAGCATTGTTCTTGAGGACGGCTCACCAAGTCACTGGCAGAGCTTTTTAGCAGCGTGTCTGTAATTGCAGGCAGGCCAACAGATCTGTGTATCACACTGGGCGTGGTTGAGGTACACACATGATGCACGAGGTAACTGAGGTAATTTCCATTGTAACATCATGAGATGGGCTGTCTTTTTTTTATCATAAGCATATAATATGTCCACAGCTGACATTTGCTTTAGTACTTATTTTGATGGTCAAAGGGTAGGACAAGACGTTTAGGAAACGTTAAAATGAAAGAATTTTAGATTATTTTAGATTATTTCTCATTCATAGCCCGTTAAAAAAATAATAAAATTTTGTTGAAAGAACTTTTTGCCTCAAAACAAATAGAAAGACATTTACACATTTAATTACATAAGAAACAATGATGCAATATAAGTCAAAGATAAATAAATGCTGACATTTTGGTATGATGACCTAAACATGCTGTTCTTCTAGTGTGTAATAAATATGCCGTCAGTCATAGCTTTGAATATCAGCCAAATCTGGACAGTTTTCTAAAAGGAAATTATCTACAGATATGGTTCTTATGTCACTGTGCCTGTCTGGTTATTAATTCTGCAATTATGTAATTATATCTCAGTGGTATAGTACAATAACAAAATCAATCCAAACTTCTAATTGTTTGCCATTCAGACTTTTTTATAGTCAGCTGGGTTTGAAATACCAACATACATTACGCCTCATAATGTCCAGACCTGTGGTCCATTTTTCTGGTGTAGACTGAACAAGTCAGCATCTGTCTTTTCCCATACAGTATTTCCTGGAGATGTGTCTAAACGAAGTAATGAGAAATTTAAGTGAGGCCAATCTTTCCTATTATCCCATCGCCACATCTGAGGTACTGCAAACTTCTAATTATGTTCTACCAGCCCTCACTCCCCACTGTTTGATGATCAAAGGTTCACTACTGATGTGAAAAGCGAGCGTTAGCGATTGATCGTGCACAGCAAACAGGGCCTAGCCTTTAAAGGTCCGGTTTGATAAGTTTGCTTCCCTCCGTTTAGCAATGCTGCCACAACATTTGTCAACTTGTTTTGACAGATTGTTGTTCCTGCTGTGAGGCTGGCACAAAGAGAAAGGTGCAAATGGGCTCCTTTTAGATACCTTTAAAGATACCTTTAGACACCCTTTTGTTGTTTAGTACATTTACAGTGCACCACTTTAAAATGTACGTATGTAACATGGCATTGTCACCTCGCAGCAAGAGTGCCCTGGGTTCAATTCCCAGCCAGGGCAGCTGATGGTCCTTTCTGTGTGAAGTTTGAATATTTATGTGGGTTTCTTCTGGGTGTCTTCCGTCTCCTCCCACAGTCCAATTGCAAGCATGTCATATGAATTGGAGATGTAGAATTGCCCCTATGTGTAATGTTAGTTAAAACAAAGCAAAGTCCCTGTTGCCAAATCTATAAGGTATCTATGGTAAGACAAAATTAGCATTTTGCAGCATTGTGGTTCAGTTTTGCTCCATTTCTCTCCATTTCATTTGTCTTCAATTTCTCAGGATTATAAGGGTCCCTCAGATGGACATTTTCTAAAAATATAAAGGGAACACTTAAACAACACAATGTAACTCCAAGTCAATCACACTTCTGTGAAATCAAACTGTCCACTTAGGA
>JBBJLS010000041.1:22496419-22507826 GCA_037577275.1 Bryconaethiops microstoma | reverse complement strand
ATTTTGTTGTCAGCACATTCAACTATGTAAAGAACAAAGTATTTAATAAGAATATTTCATTCATTCAGATCTAGGATTTCTTATTTTTGTGTTCCCTTTATTTTTTTGAGCAGTGTATAAAGTTAGAAGATTGCAAGCATGTTCTTCTTTATAAACGTTTCTTGAGTTATCTCCTTGTTTATTGACCATGTTAGCATGTAATACTTCAGTAGCCTACCTACAGAAAAGCAGAACAATATCATGATGCTCCCATCACCATACTTCAATGTGTGTACATTCTTGGTATAAACTTAATTGTTGCCAATCCAGTAGTTGCCAAAAAAACTAAACATTGTTTAGAAAGCGTTCTGAAATGTCTATATACTTATCTGAACATAATGCACATACATTTCTGTGTTTCTTTCCTAGCAGAGGGGTTTTGCATGGAGTGTGAGAACATAGATGTGCACAGTAAAACATGCCTATTTGCTTATTACAGCCTTCTGCTGTATCAGGTGATGCCTGGTATTCTGACAATCCAACCATAATCATGGCTATATTGTCCAGCCTTAATGCCACCATCTGTCTGCTTATATTAATCAATAAGGTGATACATTTGTTCCGTACATGCTGTGCAATCCATGAAACAGTGTAATGATTCAATACTGGTGGCTTGCTTTCTAGTTTCGCCACATGGCCATGTCTTTGTGCTTTCCTAGCAGGTGGTTGCAGCCGTGTGCAGCTACAGAGAAATCTCAGCTCTCCGAACTGGTGCTAAGGACGCACTAGCTGCGGGCTGGAAACATGAATGATTTATTCCACTGAAGGGAAGACAGCTTTTGTCTGTAACTTTAAAGAAAACAGTGTCCATAGCCCACCTGTAGCTGGTGGCTATGCTCCGTCTACCAGGGTTTCCAGCGCTAACCCAGGCCATTGCTCATTAGCCTTGGTCATTAAAGAACAGCACTGAGGTGCTTTTTGTTGAGCTTAGAGATGTCAGTTTTGTTACAATGCCTACAATTACCATTCTGAAATATCTGCCAGGTTTTTTGGCCTCTGCTGGGTGATTTTTGAACGTTTCATGTTCTACCAGACTCGGACAAGAGGCGCTTATTCAGTGCAGCCAATGCATAATTCATGTTTTATCATGGGCCTCGCCTGTCCACCGCTTTCTGTCTAGCGAGGGCATCTTTCAGCGCGAAGCACAACCGCCGACAACACAGAGAGTCTTATTGAACAGCTACCTTGTAAAGCTGTGATAATTGCTGTCAATTTTGGAAAATGGTTTGCAATGCTGCTAAGTGCAGTTTGGTTTAAAAGGCTGTAACAAATTGACATCAGTGAAATAACAGTGCTGCATGTAAATATGACCACTGAATTACAGCTTTCAGAGTCCTTTCAGAATTCCATGCCATTTTCCGCCAAATATGCCAATAATCAAAGGAGCATAATATGATTATGGATGTGCAGCATGCAGTGCATGTCACAGGTATTTTCATGGGCTTAGCATTATCAGTGATTCATCATGACTCTCAACATAAATCTAAATGCCAGGAGCAGGTGCCAGTGTCTCGCCGCTGCCAGAATATGTGTGTATTGTTGTTTGTACAGAGATTAATGACATGCAGTGTGTGATATCCTCCTCAATCTGGGTGCTCGTATGCTGCATGGACAAGCGCAGGTGACAAATGCTGCAGCCGCAAAACCTCCATTACTCACGCCCATATCACATATCCATCTCTTCCATCGTGCACTCTCACCTGGAGAAATGTCAGCGTGACGGCGGCCTCATTGTGTTCGTGTCCGACACTTCCCTTTGAACCAAGCTGGAGTGCTGAGGTGGACCTCTCCTACACGTCTCTGCTTCAAATTGGATTTCTCCCCCCAATTTCTGGCCTATTTTAGGCCTGTGGGTTGTCAGGTGTTAGAATCGCAGTTTAAATAATGTCACTGTCACTGTGGGTCTTTCTCCCTGCCATCTGCGATATAGATTTATTGTGAAATTGGACGCTGTTTTGGGCGCACGCCGCCAGAGCCAACCTGTTTCTTATCGCGATGCTCAGTGCTTCAAAGGCTGGATGATAGGGCCATGGGGTAGTGGCATATTTGATGTGGCATATTGTTTCAGCCCCTTATTTGCACAGCTCTTGTGCAAAATGCATTTTTAAAGGATGAATACATAAATAAGTAAGTGACAGTAAATGAAAACAAATTACCATGCCAGACCATTACAATACTCGCTTGGTTTCTGTATGAACCCATTAAAATTCAAAGGACTGTTATTACCTTGTTCTCGCAGTTATCAGCTCTGAAAATATGCTAAGATGGCATTTTGTTGAGGAGGCGACTTTATAATTAAGGCAAGTGCAAACACTTCTACAGGTACAGTAACACAATCACAACTGAATCAACTTAATATGGCCTTGTTAAAAGCAATTTGCATTGATCTTGGCTTTAAAAGGCACTGCATATCAGCCTGTTGGACACCTGCTGAATATACAGCATTCCAGTATTAGTCTGGCTCCCCCACTATAGTGAATATCACAACAGCCAAGATCCAACTTTGACCTGATTTTGCTTATCATTTTCCAAACAACATAATAGCAGACTAAAACCTAACAATTCAAAAATGAGCTCATACATTCCTAGAGTGATGTGAGACTGGGGACAGAATGGGTGGCAATAGGCAATCAAGAAGCCAGATGAAGATTATTTTCTGTGCAAATATTTGAGGTGACTTCACATGCATTTTGGTTATTATACTTAAAAGGAAATTCTACTATTTAAAGTGTTCAGAAAATAAGATGATTAGTGAATCTACATATTGGTGAATCTACACATTTCCTCAGTTTTAATGTGTGATGTTACTAATATAATGGTAAATATGCCATAAACTAATTTTATTAGCTGTATACAATTTTATGATTTTATAATGATGCATTTTAGGCTCAAATCATAAGTCAAAATGTATATAAAACAACGTCTCAAGCAGTAATAACTTTCAGCAGTGTAACCTTTAGTCACTTTAGATGTCTCGTTACTATCACCACCCCTGAAACTGGTAATTCCCCTTTAGTGACACACATTTTGTAGCATTTGTCTAAATGAGACCTGACCTGATAAAAACAGAGAATTACCAGTTGGAGTCCTTTAAACAGTTTTTATGAAAGAACCTTAATCATATGTACCTACAATGCATTTCTCAACTTCTTCACAGAAAAGACTTACTGTCCATTGACCATGACTCTTTAGATCATGTCACCGCATAAATGACATTCCATTACAGCTGTCTTCTATTCTCCTTCCAGCATACACATCAATCCACCTAGCTTTGCCTCAGCGTCTGTGTTTGCACTCAGAGATATTAAGCAGTGGCACCATTTATACTTTCTGCACTCACTTTAACCTGCTGTACTGTAATTTTGATTGAAATAAATAACTAATTCATTCTCTTACTGGCACAAAAAATGGTACAAGCTGTACAGCCCATTATTAAATGAGTTTTGCAGGTAGGTCTGCGATGCATACAGCTCCGATAAGGTTGCTCTCTGTAATTTTCCAAACAAAGAACACAAGGCAATCAAGGAGGTAAATGAGAACTTAAATGTGTCACATTCAAACCTGACATTTACAAATGGATATAATGCAAAAGGCCCACTATAATGTGAAAAGCACAGCAGGTGTTTCTACCTCCGCAGATAGCATACTCCCACCTATTTCTCTCTTCTTGCCGGAACAAAAAAAGAAGGGAAAAAAAACACAGAGAATACCAATTTAGGTGCCAGCACATCATCAAGA
This sequence comes from Bryconaethiops microstoma, assembly GCA_037577275.1. Taxonomy (NCBI): domain Eukaryota; kingdom Metazoa; phylum Chordata; class Actinopteri; order Characiformes; family Alestidae; genus Bryconaethiops; species Bryconaethiops microstoma. The sequence continues at coordinate 22,504,049 of JBBJLS010000041.1, read as the reverse complement.
ACCCAGAATTGTTTCTAAATGTGCGCCATTAACTCTAAGGAGCCTCCTTGCATCACCCTCGTTCTTCCTGCAGCCACAGGCTGCTAATTTCAGCTAGCTGCCCTGGAGTGCCAAAATGACGATAGTGTAAAATTATATACATCAATCCTGTCTGAGTGCTATGCAGCCCATCCATCCATGGGGAGGACTCTCACATGTAAACTGAACCGTGGCTTTATGCTGATGTTTGCCATCTGTGACAGAGAAAAAGTAATTAAAATGTGATTAGAGTGGCGAAATGATGACAAACAAGGACACAAAGGTCTAGGCAGAATGCACAGCTGGAAAATAGCAGCATGGCTAAATCAAACATCAGCAGAGAGGGAGAGAGACGGCATGCCATCCGTGTGATATCAGCCGAGTATATACAGAAGCGCTCTCTTGGCTCGGACTGTGGCAGAGCAGCTATGGCCGCATGCAGAATCAGGACGCTTAGTTCAAATTTGGGGAATCCGGTTTGGCAGCAGATGAGATTTAAATGGAGGGAGATTTGTGAGCAGAGTTGTGAGAGAATAGAACAGTGGATCTGCATGAACACGTTTAATGAGAGCTGCGAAAGCCCTCTGTAAGTGGTCTGCTGTTGTCTGGTGAAAATAGAGAACAATCTGAAGTTGTTCTCAAACTCAGGGCTCATCATACTGAACAATTAAGTGGACAATTTACTCTCCATTTTATTATAAATGCTGTTCACTGAACACTCTTATAATAGTTAAGGCAATCAGTTGCTTTTAAAATATTAAGACCATATAATCCAAACTCAGACATGTCTAGAATTTACAGTGAGTTACATGTATGCACATATTTTAATTCCAAGTATTGACAAAAATAGTTTTGGTTGTTGTATCTCAGAGTAATTATTCCCAACACTCAGAGTAATTGTGGCAATGTAATCCTTAAATTAATTACCACTCAAAACTGCACTCACTTAGTCATTACTCAGTTTTTTTGGAAACCGATTGCCTTAAATGATCTACGCACTGCTGACTCAAAAGACACCTGTTATGAATGGACAGAAGATACATTAATGTTTGAGCATCCTGCGAATGTTTGAATGATAACAGCACTATCAGGGCTGGACTGGGACAAAAAATCGGCCTACACCAGCCCACCAGGCTGTCGTTCTCGAGGGTGGGGGGGAGCTGCTGACGGGTTTCCGCCCCAGGGCCCCTCTCGCAGTCGTTACGGGGGGGTGGGGTTGGGTGGGGTGCTGACGGGATTCAGTATGCCCGGTATGCCTGATGGCCAGTCCAGCACTGAGCACTATGTGAGTAATCTAGAAAACTTCAGGACACTTTAAAACACTTAAATATGTTATGATTTCATGGTCTCACACCAATCTAATTAGAAGATGATCAGAGGCCACTGATCTGAACTGTTCACACTGTGTGCTGTGGTGTGTTCACATATGACAGAATGGTTACTTTCACTCTTTCACTTTCACTTTCGCTGTTAGAACTGTAATACAGGCTGGACAGATAAACACACAAAATACCATCACTGTTGCTATAATAAATGCTAGTAAAATGGAGCCAAATCTTACCTTTAAAACAACATGTTCACATTATTAGATACATTTTGTGGTGCTTACTGGTGTGCATTATGTTTATTCACAGTATTGTGCATGTACATCTACTCATCATGCCTCTAGTATGTCAGTGTCACTGTTGTGTTGAGAAAGATCCACCACCCAAATGATATCTGGTCAACATGGTCCTGTGGCCAGAAACTGATCAATCAAGATGAGTTATTCGATTAAATTAATCTGTGTAGCATCTTATGCAACTGTCACAAAGCCTTTCCAGAAAAACTCCTTAAAGCTGGAGGAAGAATTGCACTGTATAGATGATATAAGAGCTGGGAGATGATTAACTCAAACTGGGCATTAGCATATGGGCTACAGGACCATAATCCAACCATGGTGTGTACCTATATGGGCATGTAGACCTCATAAAATGGCCAGTATGTAAAAACACAGGGCTGATGTTTCCAGAAAAGTGGACAGGCAGGAAATGAAGGGCTAGCAATTAAGAAAGCGACAGAAGGAGTTGCTGGATGAGCAAAGTGATTTCCCACATGGTATATGCTTACCCATGTTTTCACCACGTCCATCCCTGAGGACACCAATAAATTAGCAAGCATAGCGAGGGCAGCCCTGGCAGGTTATTCGACTCGGATTGTCTAAGTGATATTACGTCAGTGGGTCTAACTCTATTAGCGCTAATACTGGAGCATTCCAGCCTCCTCGTGCTGACACACTGCTCTCACAATAGCCTGCAGGCTAAATATAAGCTCCCAGTGAGACGAGGTCTGGGGTGACTTTCCCAAAAGCCTAACAGCCTTAAGATCATCCGAGTGCTTAGAGACGATATTCCAAGTGCTGGTGCCGCTCTCATCTCGCCCTGATCTCTGTGCAGCGGTGCTTTTGGAAGCATGTATAATGTAGCTTGATATCACTCTTCATTTGCCATGAATGGAGGCCGTATGGGTAAGTACTTGAGTTTGTGTCAAAACTGATAGGCTATAAAGGAGGGAAAAGCTCCGTAAAAAACATTTGGTGTTTGCTTTTTAAATTTTTTTTATTGGGTATTCTTGAGGACACTGTAGCATCAAAACCTAACAAAGCGCTTTCATCTTACTTTTTTTCAGACGGCTGGGTGAGGAATGCTAATTGCTTTGAACGCCCCCTTGGAGTAATGGGACTTGTAATTACAGTTTAGCAGCAGACGCACTCCTCATGCTAGCTGTTAATTACTCTTTGCTAAAGATGAAGAGACTTGAGATAAGCATTACAATCACGGGCCGCTGTTTCAGAAAGGATGTTATGTCTTCAGAGTGCATGGAACATCAGTTACCCAGGATGGCTGCCCCCTGGGTCGAAGAGCAATCTTTGAGGATGTTTCAGGGTGACCCCTGCCTTCAAACCGCAAACACCCCGACCAGACGAGCGCAGCGAGGGATCCGCACAAATTATCCATATCAAATTGCTGTCGCAAATTGCCAGTCGCTCACTCAAAGGCACGATAAGCAGGTCTTTGATTCCACAACAGTGAAAGCTGTTTGTCTTGGAGCTAAAACTGAGATTACTTTGTAAATAACAAACTATGTAGGCTGGAAAGAAAATAAATGCATATGAAACTAAAACCAATAGAAATATCAGGTGCGAGCGTGTTTGCAGAGACTAGGTAAGTACAGCAATTATTAGAGCCTTTCTTTTTTTTAACATTCACAGCAGGCGAACACCCTCACAGATGTATGCAAATTAGCCCAGCAAATGTATGAATATTTATCTTGACTTTGAGATGCATATTAATTTTACATTCATAACCGACAGTGTGGAAAACAGGCTGCACATTGCAAGCTCCGCCTTCTGACATGACTCCGCCTTCGCCTGTCTAGAAGGAATAGGACAGGGAGGAGGAGGGGGACAGGGAGGAGGGAGGGGGATGGGGAGGTAAAGATGAATTGATGTGACACCCAAATGCTCCAGCAGGGAGTGGAGTGTGTGGACGTTCTGGCAGAGCTAGCAAGCTGTATTTCATCTCCTGCCGCTGCCAAAAGCAGGAGGCAGAACAGATGATAACTGTCCGCAGCTAAATCAGTGGTGTTCGGAAAATAGCCGCATGGAACCGAAACAAGCAAAACCGTTGCTGTGCTATTTTCCAAATGACACGCTGTCCTAATTGATCCCTTTCATAATGCAGCCGCTTCAATGGCGTCAGGCGGTGCTACCTGCGTATGTGGTGGGTGTTGGTGACAGCATCACTGAGTAGATTCATTATTACTGGCGAGTGCGAGCATAGGCAGACAATCTGATGGCACAAGCCGGCAATGCGCTCTCTCTCTCTATCTCGCTCTCTCTCTCTCTGTCTCTCTCTGTCTCTCTCTCAATCTCTCTCCCTCTCCCTCTCCCAGCCTGGTGTGGCTAATGGCATTGTCCAGGCAAAATTAATTAACTGATGTACTTCCGTCTGTCAGGGCCTCCACACAATTAATCACCCTGGGAATGAGACAATGCAGGGCGTCTATAAATTCTATTCACAAGTGTCTGCTTCCACAGAGACTTCAGCTTAAGCCCTATGGATTAGGTGTCAAGCAGCTCATAACTCAACAGAAGGTGCTGTAAAATCAAGTCCATCTTAGACTAAGATGTGGCTGCTTGTGTCTAGAGGTCAGTCGTCTCTCGCTTGACATCAGTGCAATGGGTGTCCAAAATGAACGATGGGGCCAAATGTGTGTGCTGTGCACATTCTTCCCCCCATCCAGGTGAAATAAAATGTTGTGATGGCTTGTTTTTGTCATGGGAAGAGAAGTCGACCCTCAGAACTGACAGGCACTTTGAAGGTACAAATGCACCTATGTGCCAAATCTTTCTTACATACATACACTGGAGGATGTATATGGATTTTGTTGTATGTACGTAGTAAAGATTGGGCGTTTAGGGCCATTTGTCAATTGCACAAGTCGACTTCTCTTTCCAATGACGAAAACAACCCATCACACCATTTTAGTTCATGTGGATGGGAAAATAGTGCATAGTGCATAGTCTTATCCCAACATTTCTTTCTTTTGAATCTCAATTAACAAACAAACAGACAAAAAAATAAATAAACTCAGCATTTAAAGTTTACAGTGTAATTATTACAAATCAACAAGAAAACTTTCTAATTTATTAAAACCATTTTGGAAAGACATCTCCAAAACTTGTGATATGACAGTCTAACATTTTTAAATTAACAAATTAGTTTTAAATTAAGTTTTGATTTAAACTGTTAATTATTAAGTTGGACACATTCTGAAGTTCGGAATCAAAAGTTACTTTAAATGGTAATAGTTATTGTCGAATAAATTGATATTTTTTTCTAAAATTATTTACGTGTTCTGATGAATTTGTAGACTTAATATAAACTTAATTTCTTAAATGCCTTAATGAGGCAACTGGTATCCTTAACTTTGTGTTACAGTTTAGATTATAAATAACCATTTGCTAGACATGTAGTACGTTGTTAAACATTCTTTTCGGTAAACTTTACGTTTTGGAAATAAATGGTCAGTTTGCTCAACGTAAAAAACATAGTAAACTTGCCCCAAATGTTTTATCAAAGTGAATTATGATAATGTTCTGTGAAACATGTATTAACATTTTTTGGGATATACATTGTTACTTTCATGACAAAACCATGTTTTTACTTTCTTCACCTCTCCTGGTTGTAAAAGATACATTTTAAGATAAAACCTTTGCCAGAACTATTGTAAATCAATGTTTCATGCAACAGACAACTTTGTGACCATTTCAAGTAAAAACTTTCTATGAAGGAGCTTAAACTCTTCAGACCGCTGTGAACAATTCAGACTTGGTTTCACACCAGTTCTCCAACTCTACATGACCTTGCAGAAAGTTCAGGTCCAAACTGTTTTTACACACCTCTATATCTTCTGTGGTCCACATAACTACTGAATGATAAAGCTTTGAGTGAAATAAGGCTGTGATTTTAAGGGGTTAAAACACATTCTGGCCCAAACATTTGAAACACTGGAAAAGAAAGGTTGTGGTAGTAAAAGTGCCATTATTATTTTACTCACTTCAGTGGAAAGAAAGAGAAAAATCAAACTCTAAAAATTGAAGTCCCCAAACTTTTGACAGGTCGTACCTGTGTCGACATTTACTTTGTACTCTGTGCTTTTAGTAGCTATGTATAATAGAAGCTGTGCACGTGTGTCAGGTTTGCAAGACGCTGATGCACTTTGATGCCCTTCCCAAAGCCATTTACAGACTTGTCAAGGTCTTCAGGGTTTTTTTTGTTTTTTTTTAGTTCACTCCAACCCACCGCTCCTGGAGATGTGCGGGCTAAAACGAGCCCGTGCAAAACAATCAGGGAACAGATGCTGAATGGCTCGTACCCTTGGGGTTAATTGCTCCCCGGAATTACCTTTGATTCGCATAAAGAATCATGAGTCATGTTGCTATTTGCTTCATAAAGCAGATTATGTGTGTCTCTGCTTAAACTGTCTCACACTCTGATTACACCAGTTAATTGGTTCAATTGAATCATAGTGATGAATCACAAATTACGCATCTTTTTTCTTCTTCTTCTATTTTTTTGTTGTTGGGTGGAATTGTTTCGGAGGAACTTTGTGTGGGATAACGTATGCTGTCAGGTTCTGTGTGAAATATGCGGTGTGTGTGAATGACACATTGACTACTACGAGTTTTCACATCTAGGTCATTTTTTTTTTTCTTCTCACAGCACTGAGCAACCCTGGAGGGATTCCCTCGAGAGGAGGTCTGAAATATTCACTTTACATAAAATATTACACTAGTTCTAGAGGACCTTATTACACTCGATGTGAAATACGGTTCAGGGTGGGGAGAGGTTAGCAGCTAGCACTCCAGAGACATGAGCCATAGCATACAGCACTTTCTGAAGACATTTGTTTATCAGCAATGCTTGAGTACCAGTGTGTGTGTGTGTGTGTGTGTGTGTGTGTGTATATATGTGTACATGTGTACATGTTTGTGAATGATATATACAGAATATGGAAGTGAAATAAATTCATATTAAGCACTATAAAAGACATTTTCTTATCTACACATCAAGACTTCTCTGGAATCCCAAGGTGATAAATTCAAACCATGCTTTAGAAAAAAACAACATTTTATTTACATTTACAGCATGTACTGTATGAACTACAATCTCTGGTATTAATAAACGTCTTTTTTTCTCCTTTTGAATGGTTAACCCTCAAATAAGCGTATCAAGAACATCGCGAACTGATCAGCACCTGTAATGTCGGAGATGTTAATGCTGAAACAGTTCTCATGTAGAAACCTTCCCCTTGAGAAGGCTTTTTCTCTCTTTTAAAACGAAATAAAAGGAAAAAATACCAGGATTCGTCACTTCAGTTCATCATAGAAATCTAAAATGAATTACCAAGAACAAACAAACCACAACAAGAAAACTAAACCAAAAAAAAGTTTTTTTTTTCTTTTTTTGCTCGGTGCCATAGATACAGGGTGAGAATCTTGTACGTATTAATGTTCGAAACCGCTGTAGGTCAGTTGAGAGTTAGGAGGAGAAATGAAGAGTGAACTAGTCGTTCTCACCATTCGTTCAAATAGCCCAGCACTGTCTGGCTGTGGTTCTGACCTCAAAAATCATGGAAAAAAAAAAGAACTGACAGAGAGGTCAATGATATACCTCGACATTCAACATTATGAAACCTCTGAACAATTTAGACTCCAGTGGCATTAAGAGTGGAAAAAGCATAGCACTGAATATACAGTGGACTTAAAAGATTCAAGAAATTCATCTTCACATTGTACTTTATCAGGCTTCATTCAAATTGATGCAGTCGTGGCAATGTATGAAAGCCAAAGGTTTAATTTGAAAAAGAAATGGATTAAAAAAGTTCGTCCTTTTTCGAGGCATATTTAGATGTTTCTCAAGGTGGTCCTTTAATTTATTGGAACTGAACAGATGCATGCTCATGATTTAGGGCAGATGGTGGCCTAGTGGTCAGAAAGTCGTGGGTTCGATTCCCAAGACTGCTAGTGGCACCTCTGAGGTACCCTGAGCAAGGTACCGTCCCCACA
>JBBJLS010000041.1:22466835-22496319 GCA_037577275.1 Bryconaethiops microstoma | reverse complement strand
GTGAATGGGTTAAATGCAGAGGAAGAATTTCGTGCTGTTCACACTGTGTGCTGTGGTGTGTTCACGTATGACAGAATTATCACTTTCACTTTATTCGAGACTTAATCTGCATTCATTATGCTGGGCTTCACTACTAAACAGCTTTCAGCGTGTGTATCAGCGATTCCCAAACCGGGTCCTCAGGACCCCCAAATGGCCCACATTTTCATATACAACTTTTTGTTTGGGCTGGGAACAGATCAAATTACTTCAATACTAGTGAATATCAAAACATTCTGTTTCATTCAAGACCAAATTTCAATACCTTAGTGTCAGTGGGTCACCAAATGTGCAAGACTGGTGACTGGATGTCTGAATTACATTTCATATGAATGGAATTAATGTCACTGAAGTCACTAAATAGACCCAGTTTTTTGTTTAAGCCACACCCACTGCTACACAAATACAATGTTTGCAAGTTTGCACCAACCTTTTAAGGTATGACTGAATGCAAGAAGAGTCTGAATGACTGTATGAAGATAAAGACTTCTGAGAGACTGGGCTTGATTTCTGAGACCCTTCTGTTTTAGCTAGACAAGACAGCTAAATGAACAGAGGAAGGGCTGAGAAATAGAGCAGAAGGTCAAGAAGGAAAAATTTAATCACAAATCACATGGCAGTGATGTAAATTTGTAGGACGCAGAATTCTGGGTGCAGCACTGTGACTGAAACTTCTGGAGCTAATTTTAGTGTGTAATAATATAAGATTTACAGACAAAGAATGTCATGCTTGTTCGTTTTATTTCGCTAAATAAAATTTGGGGGGGATTTTTTTCCAGCAAAGCCAAATGCTGTATTGAACCTCTGGCCACAGATCACTACGGCACCACCAAGGCCGAATTATCTCTTATATAAATATTATTTATAAAACATATGACTTTAAATTATTTAGGAAGTTATTTAGGACATTTTGTTTTCAGTATCTTAACAGACTAACAGATCAGAGCAACAATTAAACCAGCAACGTCAATTCCATTCTGCATGTAATTGTCACTGAGGCTAATATTAAAATGTGCAAAATAAAAAAAAAAGAAAATGAAAATGAATCAGTTGCAATAATGTACTGAGAGAGGACATCTGAACATGGTGATGAATGCACTGCTAACACACACACACACACACACACACACACACACAAATGCACACTGGCCCTTACTAACACAGCGTCCTTCAATCAATCATTCCGCCAAAAATAAATTGTGATAAAGCATCAGAGTGCATGGATTAATATGATGTAGTGCACGATCAGGTGCTGTTAATTGAATGGTCATTAATTGATAGTCTTTAAATGATGAGTAATTGCATTGCACTCTCTCCCCAGATACACACCAATGTGAACAACACTGATACCTTTCTTCTATCTTGCGCTATATGTAGCACTTATAGTAAAGTTCAAGATCATTTTGAGCACTCTGCAGCTACCCAGCAGCACATTTGCAAGGTAAGGGGTTTCCATAGAAACAAAAAAAGGAAATACACATAAGATTAAACAGGGAATTGTGCTTTCGCTTGCAGACTGTGTCACCGTCTAATGGCACCTACTTTTTGTTTGCGAGTACACTTCCTTAGTTATGCTCTCAGCATATCAGTAATCATGACCAAATTTGTTGTATTTATATGACTTGGCACCAGTGCAGGTATTCCAGGGCAGTTTTGAAAAAACAAACATACATCAATATTTTGATTTGACTTTCATTCACTTTCTGAAAAGGATTTATTAGATCTTATGGTGGCCATTATAATGATTTTGCTCTAAAATTGCACCTGCAGCTCATCTGAGAGGGTCATATTTAATTATTTATTGGATGGCAAGGTTCTCAATTGAGGAGCCTTACGATAGATGGAAAAAGCCACATGCCACAGAACGCTACACTTTGTCCAATTTCCCCTCCTCGGAATAAAAAAAAATATATATATAATGAAAAAGAATAAAATCTTAGTGCTACACGTAAAAAAAGACATCTCCTTTCATTTAAATAATGTAGAAGGCGCGATTTTAGATCAGAACAGTCCATAATTTTGATTGAAATAATAAAATACAGTCATCATTGCACCTTTGTCCAAATATTACAATCATATTTTGTATGATTAGAGAAGTGCATACTTAAAAAAAAAATTATGAGTGCTATTCATAAGCAGAATTGAGACCATAGAACTGAAGTCTTTTCTTCTCCACAAAAGCACATTACATTCTTTTATGGGGGGATTGCAACTATTGATTCTTTTCTCTGAAATTTCCACCACCACCAGATCAGTTTATCACATCTACTTACATTACATCACTTAAGTCCTCAATGGCCAGTGTTTGCTCTCGTTTCACTAAAATGTGAAAACATGGAGATGTGAAATGTTGCAGCATGCCCACAGATGCAACAAATATGTTGGTATTCAATTCTGAACGTAATCATTTGTGGTTTGGTCATATGAGGCTGTCAAAAGCATGTTATTCCACGTTAAATTCACAAGCACATTGTTTGGAGTAAACCATCTGGAATCCAAAATCAAAGAGAAAATGAGTAAGGGTGGGAAAAGGATATTAACTTTTTTCTTTTTCTTTTTTTTCAATTCAGCCACTACACATATCTTTAAATAAATAATCTTTGCTTGTAAAGACACTTGTTGAAATAATACATACATCCTGGTTCTCAGTGACACGTCCCCATCAGCGCCTCCGTCGTCACTACATGTCCACAACCGACACTATGACATTGTTAGTACAGATCAAATTTTTGTCCTGTTCAAAGCGAGGAATTCAAATTTGTGTCTCTTGCACGTTATCTTTTGAGCTGGCTTGAATTAGTAAAGGTTCATGCGCGGAGCTATGCAGTGAGCTGAGTGTGGAGGCGTGGTTGTAAGCACTCTTGTACGAGTTGTAGTGGTTGTAGTGCTCGTGCTCCAGCGGAGGAAGAGTGAGGTGACTCTCCATCGCTGGAACTCCCGTCAGCTCCTCACCCACGTTGATGATTTCAATGGCGCGGGTGGGTCCACCGTGATCCTGCTGGTGGTGCTGCTTTCGCATCTTGTAGAATATGATAAGCATGACGGCGGCCATAAGCGTGATGGCCACGAAGCAGCCAATGATGATCTTGGTGGTCTTCATCACTTCCTCCAAACCATTGAGCGCTCCCTCCACATCTATATCCGTCACAGGGACCGTGTAGGCTTTTTCTGTGGAGATGGGAGTTCCTCTCGTGGTTGAAGATGACACCCAGCCAAATGAAGGCTGTGCTGGGGTCCTACTCTCCCCATCAGTTGGGGATTCTATGGTCTCGACAGTGACTGTGGTGAAGTAGGTGAAGCCACTGTTGTCTATGGAGGTCACGTTGAGGACAGCAGAAGCCGAAACATTGCCCAGCATGTTGCTGACCTTGCAAGTGTAGGTCCCTGTGTCCTGCATGGTCACACTGGTGAAGTTTAAGGTTCCATCGTTTTGCACCGAGACACGTGCCTTGGATACCCCATGTGTGATAATGGAGCCATTTGGTGTTAGCCAACTGACCGAGGTCAGTGAATTTGTCCGACATTTGAGCTCTGCTGCCATTCCCTCAGTCACATTGAGGTCTGCAGGAGGCTCAGCAATAACAGGAGCATAACACTGAAAGTAGCTCTGGTCCAACTCGCCTATGTAGCGCCCCTTAAGGCTTGGAGGAGAGTAACAGCGGGCGCAACAGCTGGTGTTAGTTGGCACAGTCTCCCGAAGCCACCAGCTTAACCACAGGATGTCACAGTTGCAGTTCCAGGGATTATGGTGCAGGTGCACCCTCTGCAGATGGCGCAAAGGGGTAAAAAGGTCATGGGGCACAAAGGTGAGGTTGTTGTGAGCCAGGTTCAGCTCACCCAATGACTGTAGGTCATCAAAAGAGTTCCTCTCAATTGTTTGGACCTGGGCATGCATCATCCACAGCTTCTGGAGGTGGATGAGACCCTTGAAGGAACCAGGCCGAATCACTGTCAACTGGTTTCCTGACATCTCCAGCTCATCCAAACGAACCAAGGGTTGAATGTTAGGGACCTCCTTGAGGTTACACATCCCTAAGTTCAGATAGCGCAAGTTGCTTAAGCCCTCAAATGCTCCATCTGAGATGTAGGAGAGCCGCTTGAGCTCGCCCAAGTCCAGCCTCCTCAAGGAGGGTAAACGGTTGAAAGCATAGGATGGTATGCTCTCAATCGGGTTATTCCTAAGCCACAGTTCTTTGAGTTTGGAAAGGTATTCAAACGCTCCATTCGGGATGGTTGTGAGGCGATTGTCAAAGAGCTCCAGGGTGTTAAGGCTGGTCAACCCATTGAAGGCCCCGATCTCGATGTTGCGGATGTGATTTTTGCTAAGCTGGAGGATCTCTAAGTGTCGTAAATGCTTGAAGCTGTCCACTTTGATGACCTGGATAAGATTGTCCTGAAGGTTCAGATATCGTGTGTTGGTGGAGATGCCATCAGGGACTTCCCTCAGCCCTCTTCGGGTGCAGATAACCTTGCTAAATTGGTTGCTGCAGGAACACACAGAGGGACACGTTTGGGCCCTCACTAGTCCTGCCACTGCAAGTAACTGCAGAGCCAACAGCAGGAGAAAAAAGGGGTCGAACCAAGCCCCTTTCCATCTAGGACCTCTCATCATCTGGTGCTGACGGTAAGAGGTCATCTTGTTCAACATTCATAATTTATCGTCTGCCGGTTCGCTCTCCCCAAAATGTTACAATGGAGCGGCCTGAAAAAGAGGAACATAGATACCTGTTAGCATCAGGGTGTCTAGTTAAAAAGGTACAGGATGTGTCTTGTTTAAACAGAGTTGTGATTACCGACACATACAGAATTCTTTGGCTGTTTTTCATATACTGAAAACCACACTGGGACATCACAAAAGACCACATCACTCAGTCACCCATGGCTAGCCAAACTACACCTAAGGTAAACCATTATTTTTGTGTATATGTAATACTTCAACAGCTGACGATGGAATGTTTACATGACAATCCCCAAATTGTATTTCATTGTAATCATTATACGTTTAGTACATGAAATAGTGCAGACTTGCAGGTTCCAATGAAACATGAGGTACATAATTATAAAAGCAAAAAAGACAATATAGAAAAATGTTACCAAAATAAGCAGATATTGAAAAAAATCACAGAATATTAGCTCAAGTGCAGTGCAGAATGGGAACCTTGACACAACAGGCTGCCAAAAAATTGGAAGAGGAAGCAGGCAGGCCCCTAAGGGCTGTGCTGGACATTTCTGGGAGATAAGCGACATATGTTCCATTTCTGGGTTGCAGTGTGTTCCATACACATCATTCTAAACCATTCAAAATCACTAGGCATATGCCAGAATCGGATAATATGTATAAAAAGTCCCCATTCTCTGAGTGTTCTTGGGAGATATCATATCATTACCTACCGTTAATATAACAATAAGCATTGCTTCATTTATGTAGAACCTTTCCTACTTAAAAAGTGCTTCAGCAGTACAAACAATGTAAACTTAAAAGCAAACAGCATCATTAAATGAATCATTAAAGGAATTAAATGGATTAAATTAATACATATTATAAACAAAATAAAAATGAAATCATAGAAGCAGTGCTATCTTTCTAAAACAAGTGCAATATCTTCTCTTTTCTGTAAATGTTTGTGCTCTGACTGCCGCATTTGGAACAAGTTGCAGTCAGTCTATTGTGATATTAGGTAATCCTGTGAACAATGCATTACAGTTGTCTAGCCACGGAAAAAAACAAAAGCATGGATCAGTTCCTCAGCATCAGCGTGAAGAAGGGATTTTGCTGCGTTTCATAAATGAACGAAAGCTAGTGTAGTGGAATTATCAGTGTGAGATTTTAATTTTAATAGGGAGTTAGAAATTGTTGTGTGTGAGGAGATGTGTAGAGAGAGAGAGAGAGAGAGAGAGAGAGAGAGAGGAGGAGGAAAGGAGTAGTATGCTCCAGAAAACATCCTGGCATGTTGGTCATTGACCCGCACTGGCTCGCCAGCGCTAAACAAAACCTTAGTGCAAGAAGACTGATGTTAATTGCTGGTTCGAATGAAATATGAAAAACAATAGGGTAATTTGGACAGCATCCTCACTGCACAATTTACTGCATTTACGCATATTAGATCAAACATGTTTTCTCATAAGTGCTAGAATTGTACCATTATGGAGAAAACCCAGACACAATGCAGCATAAACAATGAGCTGGGTCTACGCAAGCTTGGTTTTTTACATTCTTCTCACCAGTGTGGCAGCAGCTCTAATACTGATGCCAAGAATATTGTACCCAAAGCACTACACTGATATTGCCCACCTCAGCTAATCTGCCTGGCAATGAGTTGACCACACGTTTGATGTTGCGTGTATGACTGCAGTGGACCTATTGTCATATATAGTGGGGTTAGTTTTCCTAAAAAATTGCACCTGTGGAGTCATGTTAACAGAAAGCAAGATTTCAAAAATTAACATTTTGTTGCAAGTCGTCTTATCAGTTATATAATTCAGGGAAGTTCATCTTTTAGAGGTGTGATGATTTGCAAAATCTGTAATTTGGTTTGATACAATGAAGTGTGGCCTTGATTAAAAATATTTTCCAATAGAAATAAGAATACTCTTATTTCCAAAAAAATAAGGAGTACGTGTAAGGTAATATTTCCATAATCCATTGATTAGAGTATTTAGTGTTAAACATTCAGTGTGGCACAGTGGGCCTTTGCTTGATCCATTCAGACTGGATTCAGTACAGCACAGAAACAATACAGAAAAGCTGTACTTCCTAACAGCGACAGGTTACTGTTACCCCTAGATAACGCACTAGCCACAAGCTAATATGTCAGACCATGTATGATAATACGATACGATAAGCTGTATGGTGAGACCCCTATGTCTTGATTACTATAAAGCATATACTGTTCAGAAGTGCCATCTAATATTTAAGGATGCACCAAAATTTTGGCCTGAAATGGTCATTTTAACCATTTTGGGCGGATTTTGAATGAGAGGAGAGGCAGAACATTTTGACTGAATATTTAATAGGCCTACCATAAAATATTTAACAAGTCATTTTAATAGTAATGAAAGTAAACCTCTCACTGTTCTGCACTAGTCAGCGCACAAGCATAATGATAAACAGTGAAAATACTGGCAGTGTGGAACTTAATTGTTTGTGCGAGGGGCATCAGTCATGTTCACTGTAATAAGTGTTCAGTATTAAGAAGTACGGGGGGCAAAACAGATCCACTGCAGGTTCGAGTTTATTTAGCAAACAGAAAAACAACAGAAATAGAAAGGGGAGTCCCTGCTAGCACGTTGTGACATCTATAGTTACAGTTTTTTAAATGACCGGAAACCCCCCCCCCCCACAAACAGGAACGACAGTACAGGTCAAATTAAATCTGAAAGGTTATGAAATTCATTGCTATACATTAACAACCATTCTCTGATGTCAAGAACGTTGGTGACTGCAGGCACATACAGCAGCTTACATGGATTAAATATATATGAGGTTATTATGTTATTATGTTATTATATTATGTTAATTTATTGCTCTCAGTTTCAGTTTTTGGTCCATCGTGGCTTGAATTGCGGTTAACACTCCTGCCACTTGCTTGAATGGCCAACTGTCCTTTTCTGTTTGAATACAGACTCTGATCTGTATTTACTTCATGTGGTGAGTTCATTTGAAGCTTCCTCACATGTTCTTTTTGCAACTGTGTCTGAGGAAGTGCTGATTCCAAACTGTGAAAATGTTGAAATGTGATTGAATCAGGCATGCGAGAGACTTAGATGATTAATCACCGAATTCAGTGGTGGATGTTAGTTAGCAGGAGCGTAATTGACACTGTGCTGTGAGATGCTGAGAGGTCTTCCAAGGGACACACTTTTAATGGGACATGCGACGTAATCAGGCCACATTCTAGCAGAAGCCAGTTTGTTTCAAACAAAAATAACCAGCAAAATTACCAGCAAAATGAAATGATCTCGAAGGCATTGATGACTGGCTAAACTAGTGGCTAAGATAAAAATAAGCAGCAATTTACACGAAAGGGCAATTTTACATTCTGCTAAGACATCAACATTCTGCTAAGACATCAACATTCGCAAACTCTTACTCAGAATTCTGCGAACAAAAATGGTAAAATAAGCCATAAGTAGGCTTTGCAAAGCTTCCAAGTACACCCACACCGGCTTAATATAGACTGTGTGAGACATCTCCCACTGCTTACACTCGTCCGTATCGGAGGGAGCTACAACAAGCCCAGATACAGCAAACACCACTGGTGCAACGTTGCATCGCTTATGTAATGGACCAGCAAGTTTAACACAGACTAAATGCTGCTTTTTTTGTTATTATTGTTGCCAGTCCAATGCCTGAAAAACATTTTGTAATTTTAAACAGTTTTCTCATACCAGCACAGCACAGTAGAACAGTCATGTACATAAATTCGCAGGCCATATATCAGCTATTCACATAAATTCACAGCCGGTGCTTACTCATGCTGCCTTTGTCATGAATTAAATGGTGATGCAATCATTGCATAGGCCATTCAGCATCAATGGCTACTTAAAAAATGTACCATATGTAAGCTGATTTGTATTCCAGGCAGTACAGGTAATAAATAACACATCCCATCTGCCTTATCAGCACTTAAAAATGCAGTGGGGAAAAAAAATTAATTAAGGAAAGGGAGGTGAACATCATTTTGAGCTGATAATATTTTGAAAAGCCTAAGCCAAAGTATAGAAATGAAGCGAGGTGATGAAAAAACTTCCATCAATAGCTTTTATTCCAATCGTATTTTTTCAGTTTCATCCACAGAAAAAGTCTTTGTAAGAGGCATGTCATGACTGTGTCCAGAGAGACAGAGTTGCCGCTGTCTGGTACCAAAACCTGACTGGTTCATTCATCCAATTACCTAAGAATATCTGACACTAAAAAGCCCTATTGATCTGCTGCAGGAGAAGCTGTGGAGGACAGGATCTCTAACAGAATGGCCATAACGCCATATCAATCATCCAGCACATTTTACTTCGCAATCGATGGGTGACCGGTTCTTCGCAAGGCCTCCGAAAACGCCTCACTTTGATAGAAAGGCAGAGGCAGTGGAACTGAACATAACACTCATTCTTTCTTCAGCTGAGGAGGATGAAGAAGGACGACGCCAGTTCTTTCTCATGTTCAGTGGTGCAACTGTTAATTTTGCAATTTTAGCGGAGTTAGTTCACGAAACTATTCAAGCTAAAAGCCGGCACAAAAACTATTCTTATGATTAATTGTGACTCTTTCCATCTGGGAAGAAGTAATATTCAGAGGTAAATCCTGCGTTTAATTGCCACAATATCAGATCATTTATCTTTGAAAGTAATTTTATGCTACATTGTGTGCCCCCCAGTTAAGCAATTTGCAATCTTGTAGGTGATTTTATCCATTGCTATCTGTGACTAATTCACAAGGACAACAGGCAATCTGGTTACAAATGGAGAGGGCAGTAAACTCAAGGTCAGAACTAATCTACTATTTCAGACTGTGTAATACATAAAACATGTACTCCTTATCTGGCAATACAAATGTAGGTCAATTTAGACTCAGGCGTAGGACTAACCTACCAATGAGACACTCTAAAATAAATTGCACACAAGCGTTATCTGTACTTAACATGTTGTTCTTTTTTTACATGACCTTTCTTAGCTGACTGAGCACATCTTAAACTGCTGCTGTGTTTTGGGCTTTACACAAATACACAAACTATATGGACAAAAGTATTGGGACACACCTATTAATTATTGAATTCAAGGGTTTCAATCAAAGTCTTTGCCACAGGTGTATAAAATCAAGCATGCCAAAACGTTTTGGACAACTTTGTGGACACAAAAGCCTTTTTTCTATTCCAGCATGACTGTGCCCCAGTGCACAAAGCAAGCTCTATAGAGACATGATTGGATGAGTTCAGTGCGGAAGAACATGTCCGGCCCGCACAGAGCTCTGACCTCAACCCCACCCAACACCTTTAGGATGAACTAGAACAGAGATTGCGATCCAGACCTTCTCGTCCATCATCAGTGTCTGACCTCATAAATGTGCTACAGAATGAATGGGCACAAATTCACAGAAACCCAAAAATCTTGTGGAAAACCTTCCAAGAAGAGTGGAAGCTTTTATACCTGCAAAGGGAAACCAACTACATATTAAAGTCTATGCATTTGAATGCAATGTCATTGAAATCTCTGTTGGTGTAATGGTCAAGCATCCCAATACTTTTGTCCATGTAGCGTATATAGTAATGCATATTAATATGTGAATGTGTAGAGGAATCAATGTTTGGAAATTGCGACTATCAGAATATTGTAGAAAAAAACATACAGATTGGAAACTTGAACCTTCCATATGTTCTGTGTGAAGCTTGTCAATGACATTAACATATAATTGACCTTTTAGGAGTTTTACAGTCGGTAAGAGATGACTGAAATTGGGTTACATCACAACTAGTATTCGCAGTCAGTGATTTACGAAGATGTGATATTGTTCATCACAAAATGGGTCCTGACCACTAAAATCTACACATGATTGATTGATTCCTGCCACTTAATTCTTTAGTTGGCAGTTAATCTAACAGTATCAACCTAAGAAGCAACAACTGATAAACTTGCCAAAATTATTCAGAAATCCAGGCAAAATCTGAGACAGGGAAACAAATGTGGAATTAAACATGTAGAGATGAAGTATTCAATATTTATCTGAATAAATGAATAAATGCCAGTCTTTGTCTTTAGAATGAATACATTTACTGAGAGCTAGTCTTTAGAATGAATACATATAGTTAATAAGATGCAACAGGTAAAAAAATGAAATTGGAAACTGGTTTAGTGAGGAAGCAGTGTCTTGATGTTAAAATGAACCATCATTTGCCAATAATGATGCTTTTTGGGGGGATTTATTTGTGCTCTGTTCCCATGGCAGAAGTCTTGAAGCTAATACTATTTCATAAGCAGGTAATGTTTCCACTAAATCACTCACAAAATACACGCTTTTGGAGTGCGCTCAGCCTATTTGCCCTAGAACTATAAAAGGACAAACTACACACAAAACGGGTTCTCAGGAGACGTTATTTTGGCTTCTTGGGACCTGGAAACAATGGCTTACAGAGAGGTTTGGCTTATAGGCTGTCTGCCAAGGTCTTTACTTAAATGGGTAGAGTGTGCAGCAGCCAAGGGAGAGGCTTTACAAATGGAAGCCCTCATTAGAATTTCCAAAGACTCGAATGCTGTATAAGTACATGTTATATTCACCTTGAGTAGACAATAACATCAAACAAAGGGCTTAAATGGTCGCTTTGTAGCAGAAATGGTCTGATTTAGTGTTATTTAGGAGAAATGTGATTGGTCTGTAATGTTTTAGTGTTGAACTGTGCAGAAAGCTGCTCTCTCAAACAAGTGGACGTGTTCTTCTCCGATTCCCGGAATTCCTAATATATCTCCTTTTTCTATCAAGAATAGACTTTAAACTTCAACAAAATGCCAAATAAAAGTATGACAGGATTCGGTCTAAATCATTTCTCTCTCTCAACTGTCTCTGTGGAAATTGCATATTTTAAACTTTCAATAAGCACATTCATGCCTATATGTAGAAAACCAGTTAAAGCGACTTTAATTTAA
The DNA here is from genome assembly GCA_037577275.1 of Bryconaethiops microstoma. Lineage (NCBI taxonomy): Eukaryota > Metazoa > Chordata > Actinopteri > Characiformes > Alestidae > Bryconaethiops > Bryconaethiops microstoma. The sequence continues at coordinate 22,484,649 of JBBJLS010000041.1, read as the reverse complement.
AGTAAAATCTTTTTTGCCCCATTTTTGATAGATAGATAGATAGATATATAGATAGATATATAGATAGATAGATAGATAGATAGATAGATGGATAGATAGATGGATAGATAGATAGATAAATATGTTTCAAGATTGGTTGTCATCAAAAGGAACAAAAAATCATCATTACAGAACATAAATATAAACAAATGTCCTCTAATGAGTGAATGTCACCTGTGTAATTTCAATATATAATTACGTCATTTGACAGTATAGTAAAATAAAGTTACACCTCTTGACGTCTAAGATTGAGTAGATTAATTAAAACCATTGCTGGTGAAGACTGAAAATGTGACACATTTTCCACTAAATGGATGAGCAGTTAGGAATTCTGACCATCGATCAGCACTGGGTGATGATGTTATTTGTTCTTCTACTTTAACATAAAGTAAATAGGAACATGAACCTTTCTCTGCAGTGAAAGAAAATATCTCTGTGATCAAACGTGCCAAAATCGATAACTTACTTGTATTGCAGAAGGACTCTTGAAGCTCTTTAGTGAGAGAAAATAAGTACGAATCGGAGGAGTAATGCAAAATCCCCAGTCCTACACAGATCTACTCGTGCACTTCCAGTAGGAGTAACGCTCTGCAAACTGGTTGGAGCCCAAATGTTCTGTGCCTGGGACCAGGTATAATCATCAAATTGTGCTAAACTAACATATGCAGCCTCCATTATCGTAATGACACTGATAAATAATCGGATAAAATGGCCACAATCAAACATTTTTTTTGTGCGGTTCGGCTTAGCGCTGGCCATCTCTCGCAGTGTGGGCGGATTAGGCTGCAAGGAGTGCTGGGCCCACACTCCTAATGTTCACACTGAACACCCCCTAAGGCCCACGCTTATCAATATGCTGTAATTGTTGAGAGTTCCACAGAGCCCCAGGTGAATGTGTAATCCAAACATGGGCCTTGCTCATTATGGCAGGTGCCACAGACTGGTGACAACATCTGCACAGACTGGTGACAACATCAACTGGAGAAGTTCCCAATGTGAGTGTTCGCAGGGTTCTGTCCAAAACCGATGGCGATTATGCTACTTATTAAGAGAAAGGTCAGGTGATGCATTTGTTTCTAATGCAATTCTGACACAGAACTCAGCTAATATCACCATTTATCATGACAACGCCATTTATGTGTAAATTCGAAATCACTGAATAAATCATACGCAAACAGCTCGCCTTGATCAATCCAATTCTGTGCATTGTGTAAGATCTTGAATACCAATTTTTCTCTGTCCAGTTACAGAACCGCTTTGACAGCTATTTAAAAGGAGCATTATGTACAAAATCCATTAAAACCACACCATTGTATTTTGGAAAAACATCCTAGAGGCAGCAAAACAAGAAAGCTAATTAGTAAATTAGTGGTCATGTGATGTGGTGACTTGATGTAAAAGCTACAATTAGTGAAAAAACAAAATGAACAACAACAACAAAAAAAGATATCTAAGAGTGCCAGAAAAACAGCATTAAAAAAATAGGTTGGTTTTTCCTATTCTTCATTGTGGAAACAGAGCAATTAGATTTAAGAACAGCTATTAAATGACTAATTAATTTCTGTTTGCTATGGAATGAATACTCTATGCTTGGGGCATAACGATATGATAATCATTTCACGATTCAGTTTGATACACGATTTTGGGCTCACAGTTCGATTCACCTAAAATGACATTTAAAAGAAGAACAAACATGACTGTATTCAGTTGTGGCACAATTTGCTAGCGAGACTAGAGCTGGAGGCTGTGATAAATTATCTAACATGTTAGATAAATTATCTAACATGTTACAAATATACTGTTTGATACAACTTCATGTTTTACAGTGAGATAAAAAGTTATCCAAAACAAACTGGCCATGTGTGAAATAGTATTAGCGTCCTTAGTTACTCAAACAACTTAATCAAATTTAGTTGATAATTGAGATCAATTAGACAATACACATACAGGCTTGATTACCACCAACCTTGTTGAATCATTTAAATAGAACCTTTCCAGCAATGTGAAGTAGGTAAAACAGGCAGCCTGACTGTCAAAAGAAATTCTGGAAAGCAGAACTTTTTGGAAGCTGCAGAACTGACCCAACATTCCATCATAAAAACATCATATAAGCATGGTGGTGGTAGTGCAATGGTGTTTAGATGCTTTGTTGCTTCGAGTCCTAGAGGACTTGCCACAACTGATGGAATCAGACAATCTCTACCAGACAATCCTGGAGGAGAACATTCGACCGCAAGTCCATGATCTGAAGCTAAAGCTCAGCAAGACAGTGATTTGAAGCACAAGATCAAGTGCACCAAATCACTCAAAAGAAATATAATTAAGCTTCAGAAATGGCTTAGCTGAAGTCCTAACCCATTGAGATGCTGGGGCAGGACCTCCATGCTCAAAAGCCCCCTAATTTCGCTGAATTAAAGCAATTGAGCAAAGACGAGCTGACCAAAATTGTTCCACGGCTTGTGAAACACTGATCTCTAGCTATAGGTAGTGTTTGGTTGCAGCTATTTGTATAGGTTATAGGTTATTTGGGTGTTGCAAAAATGTTTCCATCATTAAATAGAATGATCATTTAAAATATGTTAGCTCACTTTCTCTTTGTTTTAAATTACATTTTGTTTTAAGATATAAACCATTTTGACATGTCAAATATGCAAAAATGGAGGAAATCAGGAAGAGGGGCACTTCACTGTATTATGCACTCTATGCATATGCACCCAAGTCCTCAATTTAGCCCTTAAAATCATACTGATGACTGCAAGTTTGCCTCTAATATGCATTAGCTCAGCTTCTGTGGCCATTCCACTGCAGAGCAGCTTACGGCATCCAACAGCTTTTACACATTGTTGCTTAATTATTTTTTCTACAGGTTATTAAATTAGGAAAATAAAGTCAGCAGCACTCAATGAAGGCACAATTAATTAATTTAGTCACCTCCATTAATCGGCATGATAGGGCAAACGAGGAGAGCTTCCAAGGCATGTTTACTGTACTATAGAACACAAAGTGTGTGCTACCAAGTGGCTGCGACAGTTGAGATGAGATAAACATATGGACTCGAACCAAATGAAATGATCTTACATTAAATCTTTAACGCACTGTGTGTAAATCATCTGAAAGTCTCGCTGAGTGGCAGTTTTACAGGCTTAGAACCACCTCAGATATAGACACCGGTCACTGAGCCATGACACCCTGCATGCAGCAATCTTTTGCGGGAGCTATTTAGTGGACCGGGAGCTACAGCGCCATGTGCTCATCTCAACTGAGGCATACGCCGCTGGGACAGATACAGGAGCTGTGCTCCAGGGTAATTTATCGGCTATGGGTAGGTGCACCCCCACATTTTTGAGACTGTGTGAAACCCTTGTTAGCAAAAATATTGGTGCACTTTTAAACTGTCAGGACCTCTGCCAAACCTGCAGCCCCACAGCACTGCAGCAGGTGAGGAGAAAAAAAATGGATTAGTGAACGTTCGATCTTCATCCCAGTATATGCTATAGAGCAGGCACCGCAAAGCCATAGGCAAGGAAACCAAACACACACAGATACATGTCCCCTGCTGCTACACACAGCAATGGGGCTGCTGCCAAAGTAATATATTGTGCATATTGTTTAGTAATATATCCATGCACATGCATATAACAGCCCATCTTCGGCCCTCATTCTGCACATGCAGAGCCATGAATTTCCCGGTTTTGCATATTTGTCACATTAAATGGATTCAAATGCTCAAAGAAAATGCAATGTAAGAAAAAGAATGAGGAATATTGATCATGTAGAAAGTAAATGCATTGTAGAGAACGTCTCTCACTCATTTGAAAAAGTGCTCCCTAACTTTTTGTACAATCACATCTGCAGGAAGCAGGCGTGTTTCATTCAGCTGGAGATCAGTCTTTCACATCACTGCGGAGGAATTTTGTTCTCATTCTTCTTTGCAGAATCGCTTTAACTCATTGGAGGGATTTCGAGCAACTGCCCATTTAAGGTCCTGCCAAAGCTTATCAGCAGGGTTCAAGTCGGGACTTTAACTAGGCCACACCAAAATCTTTATTTTGTAGCCTTTGAGCCAAACTTAAGGTTTGAGGTCATCAGAGTGTGTGCTGGTAAATGTGAAAGACGTTTTTATGTTATTCTTGGTTAACATGGTGCAATCATGCTGTAATCATGAACACTTTCTAAGTAAGGCCTGCAGCTCCTTAGATGTTCTTTTGGGTTCTTTTGTGACATTCCAGATGAGTAATTGCTGGAGAAATTTACGTAGACCCGCCACTTCTGGGAAGAGTCACGACTGTTCCAGGTTTTCTTCAATAGATAATAATGGCTTCTACTCCTAGTCCTAGAGCCTTAAAATTAAATTTCCTAACAGACATATATGAGAACACTGCAGAAAAGGTTCTATTCAAGTGATGGCTAGATTCAACAGCGCTTGCAGTAAGACTACATTTGCCTGGTAGATTGATTTAACTATTTGGGCCAGTTGGTGTTGGATAAGATTTTGCTTCAATTAATGAAATCATAAAATGAAATTAAATAAATGTACTTTGTGTTTGCTCAGGTTGTTTTTGATCTAAATCTTATTAGATTCACATACACAAACAGTCCTTTCTTTTATTCATACCATTTCATCAATTAAATATAATATTACACTTTCCAGTCTTTTCAGGAGGCTTGCCTTTGTTTTTTCTGCAAAAATCTGAAGGGATATTTTTCCATTGCTTCTCGTAAACATTGCCAAATTTCACTCTTAGAAGCTGGCTGAATATTCTGCTTCTTATTATCCAAGTAATCCTAATTACAAGTTTACACTCATCATTCCATAAAACCTTCCCTCACATCTTAGATGCTCTGTGCTCTAGTGCAAAGTCTTTATTCTTTTTTTAATCTTTTTCCTTTTATCAGTAATGACTTTTTGTATAGCTACACATCCTCTCAGATACACAGTAGAACCATGGACAGAAACACCAGTGGAATTTTACAGATTTGAAGCAAAAGTGGAGCTTGATTTCCTGTTTTCTCTCAAAAATAAATATTTTTCTCATGGGGACAGTTTTGGTGTCTTGTATAGATTTCTAGGAGTCTCATGTTCTTTCTATTTTTTATTAATCAATCTAATCTCCAACGAGATAGCTTCTTTAGTCATTTTACACATAAGACAAAAAACTGTATAAGGCAGCTGAGGTGTATGTTGATACCTGCTTGAGTGAATGAGATCACAAATACATATATATAAATACATACATACATTTGTGTGTCATATATGTTAGGTGTAGGTATAGCATGGTATGGATTCTGTAAAATAGCCACTGAATGCTTCTCTTTGCAAATTTATGCCAAGGCTGGTGCCTCATGCTGAAATTTCCATCAAGTTATTCTGAGCGAAGTACGTGGGGGAATGCATTGACTTCATCAGATTTGCGGCTCTTATAATGCTATTAGTCATCTTCATAACAATGGACCTTAACACCATTGTAGCGGATAATCTGTCCATGGGGAAGTGTTCGGCAGACCCATGTGCTGCTCCTCTATCACATCCAAGGGAGAAAATCTATATTGTAATAGGAAAAGGTGTTGAGGAAGAATACAATTACTAGACAAAAGTGCTTCAGCCGCTGCTTTGGCAGCAAAGCTTCCTTGCTGAAAATACACAGCTTGAGGGAAGGGAATCTTGCATGTTTCTCTTTGTATACCAGTGGAATTTTTAGCAAGGTATTCACTCTCTCTGTTATTTGCCGTGTTAGCTGATACAAAAGAGCCAAAAAGCATTATTCTGCAGCACAACAAATCAGTGTAGTAGCAAATCAGGGGAAACCAAGCAAAAATGGTTAAATCACTCATTGTTTCTTTTCTGCTCCTCTCCCTCCGGAAATAGTCACAAGCCAAGGCACATCTAATCTCTAGGAGTGGCAGAGTGAGATAGGCTCTTCATCTAGACTATCTGAGTAAAGAGTGATCACTCCCTGGCCTGGGCCCTTCACTTCATCGTTCAGAGGGAGAATCGCAGAGGCAGAGCGCTGACCAGGCTAAAACACGACCCACGCCACAGCCATCTTCAAGCACAGTCTAGATTTATTAGAGCACTGCACACTGCCCGAACCACCATATCTCTATGCATCTAATCCACAATCAGAGACGAGAGGCATGGAACAATATTACAATATGCTATCAGGATTTGGGTTGCCAAAATGACTAGTTTTCAGAATTGTCCATTAATTATATTGTAAAAAAAAAAAAAAAACAGTTAAATAATAAAGCAGTACAAATGTCAATATATTGACCAGCCGTAGTTAAAATATACTCACGCACTAATGTCATACCTTTTACTAAACCTGTTTTACTGAAAAAAATTTGTCTGAAACAAAAAAAAAAAAAAAAAAGAATATTAGACAAGTCTGGAATGAAATGTCAACATCTAACCCTTAACAAACAGAAAACAGTGTTGAAATCTACTGTTTGTGTTTTCTTCTGAGCTGGTCAGTAAACACATTCACAGCAGCTAAACAGTGAAAATGTCAGCTGTGTGGAACGATATCACAGCTCTACAGAGGTCATTACAGCAAAAATTCATACATCACTCATACATCATAGTGAGTATCAAGAGGTGGAACAACACCGATAGACTTCTCTACTACAGGTCTGCACTTAAAACACAACATCCCACTCAATACTAACAATACAGCAAAGCAAGAGAAGCAGTAAGAAAAGTCCCTGCCAGCTCGCCAACACCATCTGTAGCAATAGGTTTTGAAACCATGACAAAATACATAAACAACAGAGAAACAGAGTGATTTACTGTCAGCTCAGCTCTGTACTATATAAAAGTGTAATAAAGGTGCTTTTTCTTCATTATGTTAATTAAGTTCAAAGGAATACATTGATCAGCTTCAACATTAAAACCACTGACAGGTGAAGTGAATAACATAGATTGTCTCCTTAGAATGGCACCTGTCAAGGCGGGAGGAATATTAGGCAGCAAGTAAACCGTCTGATGTGCTAGAAGCAGGAAAAATGGGTGAGCGTAAGGATCTGAGCAACTTTGACAAGGACCAAATGGCCAGACCACCAGGTCAGAGCACCTCCAAAATGGGGTGTTCGTGGTATGCAGTGGTCAGTACCAAGGAAGGACAACCAGTGATCCAGCAACAGGGTCATGAGTACCCGAAGCTCACTGGTGCGTGTGAGGTGCAAAAGCTATTCTGTCTCTTCCGATTACTAAAAAAGTTCATTCTAGCTTTGATAAAAAAGTGTCAGAACACAAAGTGCAACACAGCTTTCTGCAGAGCCACAGACCGGTCAGAGTGTCTATCCTCCACAGAGAGTACACGCTTTCGTGGCAATGATATACCCTAATGGCAAAACATGTTTTGCGCCCAGCCACGTTGCAAAAATTGCTCAAGAATGGCCTCCATATTCCCCAGGTCTCACTCCGATCCAGGCCCCAATTCACAAATTAAAGGATCTTCTGACAATGTCTTGGTGCCACAGCATGCCATAGAAGTATTATGTAGCTCATGACTCGATGTGTCAGAGCTGTTTTGTGCACACAAGGAGGATCCGCACAATATTAAGCAGGTGGTTTTAATGGTATAGCCGCTCATCAAAATGTTGGCTTGGCTCATGCTTTGCAGTGAGACTATAGCAGTAGGCTCCACCACAAATTGTTTTTACCGAGAATACTTCACACAAAATATACTACACAGGATATAGGAATAATCAAAATGTCAAACAGTATGATTGTCATTGAACGCTTCTTCATAAATGCTGGTAACCAGGCCATCCTTGAGACTGTGAGACTATTATAGGTGAGATAAAATACAGCACCTTAAAATCCTTTTAAATTCATTCAACTACAAAATGTTGCAGTGTGGATTTTCAACATGCTTCTTACAGCATGCAGGGACAAGGCATTCATGAATGTTCATTAAATCAGAACCAGAGAAATCTATATTCCAGTGCAGAATTTTCAATTGGAGCCCTGCTGTAGCCCACAAGGATTGGATCATTGATCACTATGAACCCTTTATTTCTCTCTCAGTCCCTTCAGAACTGCGGCGAGATGGCGAGGATGAAATATTCTAAAGGTGGTCTCTGAAAAACAGCTAAAACATATGGGCAGTTCTGTCGTTAGGTCCAGCATCTGCTTGGTGCCTGCTTGACAGGATGATGAGGGACACGGCAAAGTGAGTCCTGCTTTAAGTATTACGATTATCATAAAAACTGCCGTGGGCCACTGCTGTGAAAATGGAGACCTTCCCCTTTCAAGTTGCTGTGTTTCTAATTCAGCGAATGGACCCCACATTGTGTCCAGACTGTTGCACAGCAGTGGTGACTCAGTGCTCTATATACATGCACTATCCCCCCCAACCCCACTTCTCTCTCAGACAGCTTGCTTAGGAATAATTCATAGTTTTGCATTAGAGCCACTGCAGTCACTTTTAAACGCTTGCAATAGCAAATTGATACAGTCTTCCACAGCATTTATGGGTTCTTCCTTCAAAATATGCACAAATCTGTAACAGTTGCAATGGACAACCAAGCTTCATTCCTCACTACATTACTACACAGGACTTTAGAACATACACAGCCAGGCAACCATAGGTTGCTCCGGCAACCACAATATAATGTTATTGCAAACCTACGCCAAGAGTCCTTTCTGACTACATCAAGAGGATTAAGCGTGTTTCAGCATGGTGAAGCACATGGCCCCCCTCCGCACAGATAGAGAGTACATTTGGCCATCTGACCTCCTATTGCAATTGTTTCTCGAGGTCAAACTCAAAAGTGCTCCACTTCACCAGCTCCATTTCTCCTCTGTCAAACGGGTTTCATTGTTAAAGGAATAGTTTGGCAATACGTTTTCCACTTACTCCAGATCAGTCAAGACATGTTTGGAGTCCAAATTTTGCTTCTGCAGTCTAGCACTGATACTATAAGGTTACCATTTCTAACTAGACATCAATAGTCACCCAAATCCTTACTGTTAATATGTGGCCAAAATGTGCTCACACTAATCCAGCTCTTCATTAAGGTGGCACAGACTTGTGCATATGGTTTAAGACACAGTATGACTCTAAAAATGAACTAAACTTCACTGTATAGCAGAGCACAGTGAGCAGCCTTTTTAGACAAACCACCTTTCACAAACCACCTCAGGAGGTCTTCTGTGAAAACTGACCATCACAAATATAAAGGAATCTAACTCCAGCTCAGTCCTTCTTACTACTGCTAGAAGAGAGAATTCTACCCTTGGTACTGACCCTGATATGATCAAACTTTATTAGTTGTTTTATAGTACATAGTAAGTCATGTTGTGTCCTAAACCACTTCCATAAAAATGTGCCACATTAGTGAGGAGCCTGATGTTGTTTGAGCAGTTTGGAAGAAGTTTTGGTGGTGTAGTTTTAAGAATACTATTTCAGTGTCTATTGATTTCTTGTATTTCTTAGCTAAATTAGCCTTGTAGCTCCAGTGCTAATGTGAAGAAGCAATATTTGGACAGTCTTAGTTAATCAACTTTATCTGGAACTATGAATTTGATTTTACAAAACTCGGTAATAAATACATCTGGACTAGCATTACAGAGAAATGATTGTTGCAGTAAAATTACTAAAATGCAAGGAGTTCAGCAAAGTATCCCTGCATCGCCTGAATGCTCATTTCTTCTGTAATTCAATTAATACATCATCAGATGCTGATTTGAATTGTAAATCTAAACATCTGTCCGATGCAGTTTTTTAAAGCATGTATTGTTCAATATACGAAACATTTCCCATCTAATAGGAAGATCTGAAGATGCGTAGATTGGCTACACATAGTTGGTGCTGTATTTCATTCAAGGTACTGTGTTAAAGTCAGCTCAGGAAAGGAGGGGAGATTGAAGGAAGAGTGAGAGCACTGCATTAAAAGTCAGAGCACATAGAGCATGGAGCCACATTCATTATTCATTAGCTAAGTCACCGTGCATAGTAATTAAACACAAAATCTCAAGCAGAAATTGCTTCTGTAGATGACTCCTCATTGAACTCCCACAGTAAATTCTCTCATTAGATTCACAACGAAAGACGTGTGAATTTGCAGGAGGAGCCATGCAAAAATCTCCAAGAGTCAAAAAAAAGAGGAAAAAAAGACCTTACAGTCCTTACAGTAGGAGTGGCTACGGGTAGGAAAGGGCTGCCAAAACTTCATGTTGGGGTTTCTAGTTTTGTCAGGGATAATGAAGGGCACAATGCAGCGCTAGCAGGCAGGAGGGGAATAGAAAGAAGAAGGAAGAAAGAGGGATGACTTGACCCTCCTGCATGGGCACAAATGAGGGAGCCACAGCTTGCGTGGTGCTCATCCCCTGCATACAGATTGCATTACACAGCCAATCCTCTGAAAGAGCCTTTGCTGTTCAAACACACTGACATGCTCTGGTGTGTGGAGGTAGCCAGCCTCACGCCCAGCCAAGTGGCCCCTTAAGGGCAATTAATACAAGAAAGACTACTTTACTCATCAGCCACCGGCATTCAATATCTAAGGAGGCTGCATCAGCAAGACGCCGTCCTTTGTCATTATCACACCTACTAATGTGTCATGTATCGAGCGCTCCTACAGCGAAGATGTGATCAGGACCAACGTTCTGCATATTGAGTCTCCGAAGGCCCACCTAGGCTTGTGCTAGAAGTTTCAGACGAGATTGGCTCCCTGGCTGTGACAATCCACCTGATTAATGGAGACACGTACGGAATGCCCTCGTTTGCGCGCACCCCCGCTAGCCGGCTGGGGGTTATATGAACCGAAGCTTCTCCTACATTTGTGGGAATGGTATGAACGCTGAAGCGTCTCTACAGCCCAGATTATCCATCATATAGATACTGAGACTAAAACTGCACAATGTGGGCGAAATTTTATATTGCTAATATGCCGCTGTATATTTGAGCTGTGCTAATAAATAGTTTGTTAATCATTATTGTAACATCTGCCTTTGCAATACTAATACTGTAGGGGCTGCAAGATGCAAATGAGCCCTTTAGCACAGCATAAACCCTTTTACACCATGCTGTGAGCATCCTCAGGTGGTCCAGATGAGTTTCCGTGGGTGTTTTGATCAATTGAGACAGTTACACGATCCAACAAATGTGATGAATTTACTCTATATAATAAAGGGTGATCTTCAGTCGTGTCATATCAAGGATCCACTTAACTGTACATTCACAGTAGGAGGCATCAAGTCACTAACGCTGCCATGGATTTGTCTCTTGTGGGTGTATTTTTGACAGCACAGCACACTGTCAAGCTTTTGACAAGAAAATGCACACATGTATTATATATGTATGCATTGCTGCTTTGCTTATATGAGTTTTATAAGATTCTCTGCCATTTATTGGTGCGATACTATTGCAAACAGGAACAAAATGCTGACGGGAATATAAAGTCCTGAGCGTGTTCTGAGAGAGACTGTGCCTACAATTGATCTAAGGAATTTGTTAGAGCCAATTATTAGGCAGAATCTGTGTCAGAATGTATTTGCATAAAGTGGAGGAAATCTCTTAATTTGACACTTGTTGAATCCCAGCTACAAATTGCCTACTACCATAGAAAATGACGGGTCACCAGTCGCCCGCTGTATGGTAATTTTTTAATATACTGTGAGATACGTATACATGTCCAGTGGTTCTCTAAAGAAATCACCCATTGCAAGCTTCTTTTGGAAAGCAAAAGAACTTCGATAGTGCTGCGTGCAGAGGCACCTTTATTTTTAAGAGAGGAGTCCAGTCATCAAAAGTTTGTAACCATGGTGATTCCCAATCCATATATTTCGGTTCTAATATATTTCACACTAAATTGTGCTATCATGTGGCATTACAAAATATTGTGATTACAATAAATTATTAACAAAAGACTAAAACAAATTAAAAAATTATAAATTAAATTAAAAAATGCACAATTAAAAACCTTAACTAAACCAGGTCAAAAGTGTCCACAGCGGTGGTGAATAAAACCAGATGTCCAAGGTATTTTATGCCTTTAAAGTTACCTCGCAGGAAGACAATAGATCCAGATATTCTGTCTGATGACTAAGACATTGATTTACAACAGTTCTGAGATAAGCTTCCTTAAAAGTATATTTTAAAACGTCATCCTTATTGGAGGGGTACATGTTGGGCATTGTAAAGAAAATCAAAAATGCGCCTTGCCACGATTTATTAGTATTTTACTCCAATATTTTTTCTCCAATATAGGTTAATCTGGTGTAGGTTTACTGGTCGTTTTGGACAGCAAATAAGATGTCAATAGTTGACATTGCGACCACCACTGTAAAGAGAGTCTGAAAGTTGGTAGCTTAGTGATAAGGGCATTCACCCTCCAATCAGGAAGTCGTGGGTTTGATTCCCAAGACTGCTAAGCACCACTGAGGTACCCTTGAGCAAGGTACCATCCCCACACACTGCTCCCAGGGCACCGTGTTCCTGGCTGCCCTCTGTTTCACTTGGTGAATGGGTTAAATGTAAAGGAAATGCTGTTCACATTGTGTGATTTGGTGTGTTCATGTATCACAAAATGGTCACTTTCATTAGAGCTTCCTACAATGCACATCAAATATCTCTGAACTTTGTTTACATCTTAATCAACTGCATGATGCAGAGTTTTTTGAAAAAAAAAAAAAAAAAACAATTAAAGAAACAAAAAATGGAAGAATTACATTTTAAGGTGACACGGTCTACATACTTTTTGCATTATTTTACTTTATTTTTAATCAGAGCGACATGTTTGTTGGATCATGTCTCTGCTTATTTAAACACTTACAACAGCTCATCTGGAGTACGTGAGGTTGACGGGGATGCTCACAACAAATAAACAAATAATAAAACATTTAGTGATGGGTACAAGTGCTCAGCCTTCTGCAATATCATTCTTGGCAAAATAATAACATCGCGATACTAATTAACAAACAATAGACTGCACATCCCTGAAAAAGAAAAAAAAAGAGTGTGTTCTGCCACCGTGAGTTTACTCTCGTGCCAAAGCAATGTGCTGTAGGAGTTTGACACTGTCTCTTGCTCTGATGGGCAGAACAACGGAAAAGCACTCAGCTCTTTTATTCCTCGCCCACCTCTCTGATATCCCCCTCACCTACATGTTGCTGGGGACTGCCGGTATCGTTCGCTGTCGAAAACAAATACGTCTGAATAGTCATTAGCCTTAATGACTGTATAACGCAGACAATGCAGCAAAGAGATGAAAGGAGGCAGGCCAGGGTAACCATTACTTTTCCATGTCTGACATAACAATAGGAACGGTTGGGGCCTCAGAGCTATAATCTCACTGTGGCCATATAGTCTCCTCAGTCATTAGTATTGACTCCGCGTGAAGCCAGGCCAATTGAAGTACTCAGCTGCTAGCAGGCCGGTACACATAAATCCAGTGTGTTTGGAGTCTCTGAGTGGATCTCCAAGGAGGCCAGCATCTATTTATCCTGCTCACTCATATTCTGCATATTCTGCACTACTGGATTTTTTGATCTGACACCAATACACATATCACATGCAGTATTAGGGCTGGGGAGTGCAGTGGGTAGCGCTGCTGGCTCACAGCTAGAAGGTCTGGGTTTGATTTCTGGCTGAGCGGCTGAGAGAATTTGCATGTTCTCCCCAAGTTTGTGTGGGATTAGACCAGGAGCTCCGGTTTCCTCTCACAGCCTAAAGACATGGATACTGGAGATGCTAAATTGCTCCTAGGTGTGACTCCAGCACCTCCCGTGACCCTGAGTAAGGATAAGTGCTTCAGATAATGGACGGACTATCAGGGCGACATGATATGGACAATATAGGCTTCTAGTATTTGTGGTAATTCTGATAACTATAATACTGTGACTGCAACACACATTGCAATATACGAACAGCTCATTGGTAAATAATGTATGCAGTTTAGACTAATGTAATTTACTCTTTTTGCATTACATCAATATGTGACCAGAACACCCTTAAAACACTCTGAAACTGTGATCAGGATGGTCATAGCACACAGAAAAAACACTTCAGCTTTCTGCAGTATCAGTATTGCAAAGGCCGACACTGCATGATAATGAATAGTGTATCGTGCAGCCTTACCCATTGCAACACTGAATTAAAGAGAAATTACAGAGATTTTTCAAACTTTCTGCATAATAAAATGGTTAGGATGTAAACAAAGACATTCAGAGTGGTTTAGTGTAAAAATCTCTATTCCACTGTCCTCAATGGTGGTGATAGAAACGAGATGTCCAAAACAACTACCTCACATAAATGTGATATGTGAATAAATCCACAGACAGTTTGGAGAGAAAATGTAGGCCCAAAACAGATTTTTAAAGGCAGTCATTGATGTGAAGGTACACTACATGGACAAAAGTATTTTGACACATCTGTTTTTCAGGGTTTGGTCTAGACCCCTTACTTTCAGTGAAGGACTTAATCTTAATGCTTCAGCAGACCAAGACATTTTGGACAACGCCATGCTCCCAACTTTGTGGACACAGTTTGGGGAAGAACCTTTTCTATTCCAGCATGACTATGTCCCAGTTCACAAAGCAAGGTCCACAAAGACATGGTTGGATGAGGTCATCGGTTCAAATCCTACCTTCAGCACACCACCACTGGGTTCCTGAGCAAGACCCTTAACCCCCCAGTTGCTCCAGGGAGACTGTCCCCTGTAGTTAGGGAATGGAATGGAATTCGCTTTGGATAAAAGCGTCTGCTGAATGCCGTAAATGTAAATGAAACCCAATAGCGATGCCTTTTACACATTTCTCAGGCCTAACAGACAAAACTGCATTTCTATGTCTTTCTGTTTTCCCCCCTTAGATTCATCCGTATGTACTCTAGAAATACACATTTGTATCAGTGTATTTACTGATGAACAGTGGCTTTCTATGACCACCCTTTTTTAGTGTTTTACTATGGATTATGTGTATTAATTATGGAATAATTTTGTATTTATAATAATGTTGTATAATATTGTATAATATATACTATTGTACATCTATTGTAGATGTATTGTATAATATATACTATTGTTTAATGATGATGGTGAAAAATGTAGTGAAAATGAATCTATTTATGAAAATCTGGCTAATGTGGCACAGTAATAATCAACTCTTATCATAAAAAGCACATGTATAGCAGGAAATTGGACTCTGAATGTGCTCTGAATGTGTGAAAAATACACTTCCATTTAAAAAAAATCAAACTTCTATATTTGTTAAACTAAAAAATCAATAAGTGTAAGAAAATTGCGTGACTACATTAACAGTGTAGTCACATGTGTACATATCTATATTTTTAATACAGCATTGAGATTATTATGTCTTCAACAGAAGGGACAAATTCAATATTATCGATCAAAGAACATACTCTTTAAAAAATGTCAGTTCTAATGTGGTTTTGCACTAAAGTACACATAAGTTGTTCGTCATTAAATGTTGGTGTTTTTGAGATTAGAGGTAAATGGGTTTTTAAAGCAAATTTTGCATTAGATCGTTCTTTACTAGTATGAGTTTTATTTGTGCATTGTACCCACCATGTTGTATTTCTGAGTGAAATGCAATATCAAGGAGGGTTTCTAAGTTAACTGAGCGTTTTGTCTTGAAGATTGGTAGAAGTTATTGAACAGGGAGATGAAACGTGACATTATTGCTTACGATTATTTTTCTCCTCCTGCTGGTGGCTTGTGATTTAATGAAAATTCAGACGGCATTTGTAGGTGAACATTTAGGAGGCATTTGAAAAAGAAATATTTCTAGTTCAATATAAAGAATATAAATATATAAATTATAATGGATGTCTAATGTAGACTGCCTCAGATAAACTAACACAGATAAGTTATCTTATCTGACATGTTTACGGATTCTGGTTCAGTCTTTAAGACTTTTCTCCTCAGTGGACGGTGTTTCAAAATATTCTAATATTCTGAGGAGTATATTTCCACTGTTTTTAAACTAGCTGACATCAACTATAATAACTTTTTTATTCTAGTTAGCAATAAAGGCCCAGTGTTTCGGCAACTCAGTCATGTCCTTAATAATATCGTTCATGTTTTATAGCAGTGAAGTACGATACTTACTTATACGTAAGCAAAAATTTCATACTTTAAACTCCTGTTAAAATATACAATCTCTGTTTTGCTGAGCTGTTGGCTGGTATACTTTCTCCATGTTCCTATGAAGAAAGGAATAGTCTGCTTTCACCATCCTCCATCTGGGAAACTTCTGAAGTCAGATTGTACAGTATAAAGTGTTCGTCTTTACAAATGGACACTAGTCTGATTTCAGAAGTTTTGACCACTGGATTTCAAGAATGTGGTTTTGTGAAATGAGCAAATCTCTGTCTCTCACACACACTCAGAGGCACATGAGATGAGGTGATTATTCAGTAATGACAGGTCATTCCACTCCACTCTAGTCTATTGATGCTGTTAGTCATAATAATTTTCAGTGTTCACACTTACTGGTTTTCCACTGCTTTTTACGTGCATCAAAATACTTCTAAAACTATAGGGATACGAGCCTTGGTATTTACTTGGTACTGGATCGAAATTAACTTAATGGTACACTATATGGACCTTGCTTGGTGCACTGGGGCACAGTCAGGCTGGAGTACAAAAAAGCCTTCCCCTAATCTGTTGCCACAAAGATGGAAAGCATGGCATTGTCCAAAATGTCTTGGTATGCTGAAGCATTAAGATTGCCCTTCACTGGAAGTATGGGGCCTAGCCCAAAACCTGGAAAACAAGTCTGTCCCAGTCCCAACACATTCCCACGCTAGACGAAAACGACATTACCCAGCAGGCCCCCTTTGTTCGCGCATGCGTACAGCACATTGTCCGTGGCCTCGGTAGAAGATGCAGTGCACTGTAGCAGCAGCATCAGTACCGGAGAGACTGTACGGAGCTGTACGTTCACAGAGGACCTGGGGAAAAAACTCAACAAAACATCCCACACCGGCTCTCGGTGGCGCTACCATGGACGACCAGAAGGTATAATTAATGTTTTTAAACCGTGAAGCGAAGACAGAGGTCGTGGGCGTTTCGTAGATAACAAAGAAAATCAAAGCGGGTGGGCTTCAGCTTGGAGGTCCTTTTCCACAGCACACGCCCTGTGTGGACGTGGGAACGGTACACAGGTCCACAGACGGAACAGACAGAGCCAGCTCTTCGTCCTTACCACTTTATAAATGTTCAAATATAGACTGTAACACTGTGTGAAGGCTTTAGCTGTAGTAAACATTAGCTCTCTCTTATTCAAGCTGTGGCCCACTGCAGATATCCTTATTTAAACCTTCAGTTCACTGGGAACGTCAGATCTGGGCCATATTAATGAATGACAATATCACCATATCTTCTAAATATATCAGGGTGGTATAGTTAACATTTAACAATTAAAAAAGTTATGACTGATAAAGAGACTTTGAATAATGTGAAGCAATCACACATTTAACTGTCAAGTACTACACTATATGGACAAAAGTATTGGGACACACCTGTTTTTCAGGGTTTGGGCTAGGCCCCTTACTTCCAGTGATGGACAATCTTAATGCTTCAGCATACCCAGAGATTTTGGACAACCCTATCCTTCCAACTTTGTGGACAGTTTGGGGAAGAACCTTTTCTATTCCAGCATGACTGTGTCTCAGTGCACAAAGCAGGCTCCATAAAGACATGGTGGGATGAGTTCGGTGTGGAATCCGAATGACTGGCCCACACAGAGTCCTGACCTCAACCCCATCCAACACCTTTGGGATGAACTGGAACAGAGATTGTGAGCCA
>JBBJLS010000041.1:22438034-22455918 GCA_037577275.1 Bryconaethiops microstoma | reverse complement strand
GAATTTTCCTTTTCCTTTTTCTGTGGCTTAGTTGTGTTTTTATGATTTTACAACTGTGTTAGGATCGGTAAGTGACTAGGGGGTGTTTCTACTTACATCAAAATTCTGGTTACATCACTGTCGAAAGAAGGGATCTAACCAGTATGCATTATTTTTTACAAAAATATGTATGCATTATTTTTTAAATTTTTTTTTCAAACATTTTTTTGTTTGTAATTTTGAATCAAGTGTGGCCAATAGTGTATAAAACAATAGTAACGTGCACATTTTACACAGACACACTCCCACACATTACAAAAGCAATAAACAGAAAAAAAAGATGCGGTCTCTTATTTCAATTATTCTGACCTGCTTGTTACTCCCCAGATCCTAACAAATCCCTGGTAACATCCAAATGAGTTAGTTTTAAACTGACCAACACTTTGATGTTTAAGTAAGTGTTTGTTCATGACTCGTATTATTGTATCATACTTTGCATCAATGACCAACAACTCATTCATGAACAGACAACCAATGGCACTTTTGTCTACAGCAACTAGCTTCTGAGTAATTAATAACTCATTCAGTTGTTAATAATAAGTATAATAATAAACAATGAGTCAGGCAGTTATTCATGCAGTGGTATGCAAATTCACAATCCTACTCAACAGCTACTTCAAACAGGCTACAGTCATTTAGTAGTCAGTTATTTAGTCATCCGCCATTGTTTTTGACACCTTATTGGAAGTTTAAAACAACATTTTATGCATTTTGATTTGAAATTAACCAGAAACACAATCAGAAAGTTGCAACTGAACTGGTCAAGGACTCAACCCAGGACTAATCACTGAATTCACTGAGAGCTCCAGAATGCGGATTTAGAGGAAAGCTGGCAATCTACATGTCTCCCTCCTTGTGCCGGATCAGTTTTCATGCTGATCTCAACAAGCCTAGGCAAATTGCCATTCAGGGGCTTCATGCATCATTTTGCATTTTTATGATGTCATCCTGTATTGAAACTACAAAAACACAATTTTAATGTAAAAAAATGAAGCCATTTGCATCATTCCAATAAAAAATACCTACTAAAACCTACTTTATATCTGAAACAGGCATTTTTAACACTTGTAATAAAAATACTGCTCATCCCTGCCTGTAGTGTACACAAATGTTCACACGCTGGCATGTTTTCCCCATGTGCATCCAGCCACCTTTCATCACCTTCCACCAATTTTCAACATTTTCCCATAATTAATCAATTAATCAATTGATCAATTGGTGATGATAGGGTCTTGATTCCTACACCACAAATATATGCATTTTATTTACTACACCACATAACACGTTTTTGACACATATTGTGGAAAATCTGAATAAAAGAGTTGTCTTTGGGTACTACTTTTACTATGAAAAATTGTTAGAATCTCTCTTTAAGCAGTACAAATGCAAACATTGCCACATATGTGCTATATACCAGCTTTCTCTCCAAAGTAAAGGTGTATAAAATTAAGTCAATTTGATTTTATAGTCTTATATAACAAAAACAGCTACTCAAAGTGTAGGCTTCTTCTGTTAACTCCACTCAATTACCACTTTAGACGAAACCTGCTGCCTTTCCAGAATATTTTGGGGAATGTTGGCAACAAAATGACGACACAATGAGGTCTGCAATGAAGGTCTATTGCAGTTACGCTTGTTAGAATCAATTCCAGACATCTGTGCAATACTAAATAGGGCTGGAATAAAGAAAAAAATATCAATGCTCTCTTATGAACCATAAGCAGAGGGGAGACCATTCAGAATTAAAGAAAAGCCTCTGCATGCAGAAGGAAATTATCAGTAGGGGTAATGGTTATGTAACTCAGAAATGATAACACTTTCATCTTCAAACACTGGGGATATATTTTGGCATCTTTTTTCTGCTCAGCAGTTCGTGCATGCTTTACAAAATGAATGAATTAATATTAAAATACGTTTTACTTCCTGAGCACACAGCAAATCAGCAGTAGGGGAAAAAAGCAGATGGCAAATAAAAAGCTGGACATTCTGGATAGATGGCAAGCCTGTCGACTGGATGACTGGCCTGATGGATGGGTGGATGGACGATAGTTAAAGCCTGCCGCCTATGCCTGCAGTCCCTGGAGGCTTTGATTGAGCTGGATGTGATGTGGAGGTGATGTGTGAATCTAGTCTTGATCTCCAGACGCTTCCAGACCTTGAGGGAGGAGGCCTTTTGAACTTGGCCGGCACAAATACGGCGCTATAGTGTTCCATATGCAGCCCACTTGAACCAGTCACAACATGTTCCACCTTCTCTTCAGGTCCAAGGCAGCAAGTCTGGCTGGAGAAAACCTGTCAGCTTTTCTGGGACAAATTTCAAAAGGTGGTAAAGGCTCAAGACTTTCCAAAGCTACTTTCAATTATTAATGCCACTGTCCCACTACTCTTGTTTTTTTCCTGTATGCTTAAATATTAAACACCCCCCACTAAAGAAGAAAATCTATATGATAAGGCCCATGCAGAGAGCAAAGGCTGAGCAGCTTCCTCTGAACTCTTGGGGACTGATCCCAACATCAGCACAGTAGCTTTTAGCACAACCAGAACTGTGAGGATCAGGTCTTTTACAAGTCTCTAAATTTAGAGGCACAGAAACTGCTGAGCAGATTGTATTGAAAGATAATTTTCTATAGTTTCTGATGAGCTAGGCCACGAGCCTTATGCAGCCATTTGCTTAATCAGCCAAGGGGTGTCTGCTTCCCCAATTACTTATTTTTGCCTTTGCGTTCTCACCACATGCATATTCAAGCATGTGGGGAAAGTTCCTTTAGGAAATAGTTGAGGAAAGCATGGTCAGCTTTTCATGTTTTCAGGGGATGTTTCCACTACAGCTGTTCAACAGCCTGGCCTACTTTTTACTGAATGAACTGGTGCACATTCAACCTAATGTGTTGTTCACTAAACACACTGGTTTGCTGGTGTAAGCAGGCTGACGCGCCTTGTTGGTGTTTTACTGCTGTCTGCATCCACACTGTGTTTTGTCAAACAGACGCCCGAAATATTCAAGCTTCTGGAAAGGCCACTGTCGCTGGGCTCTTGTGTGACTGTCATTACTTTCTACATCTTGCTGTGGAGTTTCAGTACTGAGACTAGAGGGAACCTAGCCTAAATAACATGAGACTTGAACAAAAAACTTTTTTCAGAATTTAAATTTTTTTAAATGCTATTTTTTTTTAACAGTAGAATAATTTTCAAGGAATTAGGATTCTCTACAGTCAGCCGTAATTATTGGCAACTTGAGTAAAGATGGGTTGGAAAGAGAAGTCATGAAAAATGTGGTTAATTGTAGTTAATTAGCCCAGTCTCACACAGAACATGTGAAAAAATACAACTTTCTAGTCTCTGGAAAATGAAGAAACCCCATGAAATTTTTTTTAACAAAACCATAATTATTGGCTTAAGAAAATGCACATATCTACTGCTGGGGGCAATAATTAAGAAGTTTAAAACAACCAGAGCTTTAGTGAACTTGGAAGAGGATGAA
Source organism: Bryconaethiops microstoma (assembly GCA_037577275.1). NCBI lineage: Eukaryota > Metazoa > Chordata > Actinopteri > Characiformes > Alestidae > Bryconaethiops > Bryconaethiops microstoma. The sequence continues at coordinate 22,452,398 of JBBJLS010000041.1, read as the reverse complement.
CACCAACACACACACAAATGCACACACAAACAGAAACACACACACACACACACACACACACACACACACACACAGGTAGGTGTCACATTTCCCCATGTCTCCTGAATGAGGGCAGGCTTGTAGGCAGGCGTGTAGGCAGACATTCATTTTTACTTTCTTTATTTAAACAGAAACAAACACAGGTGTGAGGGCCAGAAACCAAAACTCAAACCAGGAACAAAAGGAGACCAGAGAGATGCAAACACATAGCAGCATGTATGACAATTGACCGACAACCTCAGCATAAACACAAGCCCTTTAAATACATAAAACCCAAATCCCACAACCAATGAACAAACACAAACACTAAACTCTAATAACACCCAGCTGTGACTCATCCTAAACAGAAAATCCCGTACCCCACTTCATAATAGAAGTTTGTCAAACCAAACTCAACCTTTGGCGGCCTCTAGCGGCCGGACATGACAGTACCCCCCACTCTAGGGCACCACACCGGGGTGCCAACAGACCACCAAAACCACCCAAAGGGTGGAGGGGGGGTAAGCGGTGGCAAAAGAAAGGGCCATATGGGCCCCACCTGGCCGCCTCTCGGTGGTGTCCAACCTGGTTGGCGCTCCTCACAGCCAGGGCGCCCAGGGTGGGTCCCACGGTCCCTTCTCTTGTCTCTTAGGATGGAGCCCCCTCTGGTGAGCCCTGTTGTGTCCTCCAGGGCGGAGCCCCCTCCAAGGAGCCTCTCCATGTCCTCAGGGACCGAGCTCCCTCCGTGGAGCCCCTCCGTGTCCTCCGGGACTGAGTTCCCTTCGGGATCAAACCCCCTTTGGGAAGCTACTCCATGGCCCCCAGGTCCGAGTCCCCTCGGGGGAGCTCCATGCACGCATCCAAAAAAACCCAGCACCCCCCCTAAAAAATTCTGAGGGAGTCCCGCGCTCACCTTCCTGCTACACGTTCTCGCCTCCCTGATACAGGCTTTAGTGGCGCGGCTACACTACCTGCGTTAGCCTCCGCCGCTACGCTACCTGTGTTAGCCTCCACCGTTACGCTACTCACCAGGGCTGCAGCTACACACTAGCACTGGGGCTGCAGCTTCTGTGCTACACACTGGCACTGGGGCTGCAGTTTCTGTGCTCCACACCCTCACTGGTACTAGCCTCCTTGGAGAAGCCACCGGCTGCAGCCTCGACACTTGGGGGTGCAGCCTTGATGCTTGGGGGCGCAGCCTTGATGCTCAGTGGTGCGGGTGCTTGGCTCTGGACCGTGGCCTCATAGGGTGGCGAGATGAGCTGCATGGCCTTTTCATTGACCTCTTCCTTATGGGCCCGAGGGTTTCCTGAAGAGGTTATAGAAACTTGTTTTTTTTATTTTTGGATAAATCAATTTATTCTTTTTTGATAACTATTCTGTGTTTCCTCATTGCGTGCCAGCATGGTCCATCACAATGATCAAGAAAATTAAAACAAAAATTTATCAAGAAGAATTAAGTTTATGGCATATTCATTCTGGTCCCCTGACCTGAATCCCACTGAAAATCTGAAATTTGAGGAGAGGGGAGTTCAAAAGAGAGGACCTGGGATGCTTGAGGATCTGGAGAGGTTCTGTGCTGAAGAGCGATTTCAGGAAGAATACAGTACTACATGTAGGTTTCTGATCAGGGTTTTTGTTTCTTTAGAGTACATTTACTTCCATTAAATGATAGATTTCTCATATGAGACTGAGCTAATTAACCAACAAATTAACTGAGGTTTTCGAAAATGTTTAATAAAGGGTCTGTTCTGTCTCATTCTTAAACCTGAAAAAATAGAGGCTGCTTGTTCTGAACCGAATCCCTATCTTATTTTCTTATTTTCTGCTGAAGTGGAAATGCTAAGAATTAATTACATTCTCTTCCAATTTTCACTGGAGAGGAAACCTCTCTGTCTTCTCCTGCTTCTTGCTCTTTCTGTTCAAGATCATTTTCTCATTATGCGGCCTTTCACTCTAGCATTAAAGCTAGTCAACTGATCCTGTCATTTGTTTTAGGGATTACCCTTGCATGTACTTTGCAAATACTAAGGGCATGACCAGCAGCAAATAAGAAACAGACACCTATATAAAGACTGAAAGGAAGAAAATCAGCTTAGTCTTCTTTAACTCAGAAAAACGAATAACCATCATAGTTGGTTGGGCCAATCAAGCCAAACGTTAAGCGTTTGTCCTCAGTGCTAGTATTAAACTCAAATAGATGTATTTTAATTAGAAGCAACGTCTGGCTTCAGTGAATTGGCCTATTTGATTAGACCACAGACCACAGTCTTGGAGAGAAGAAAAATGGAAACCATCCCAATTACATTTCTCTGAAACACAAGGTTAAGTAGGCGAACACCATGAACCACATTAAAAGAGTGCCCACATCCAACAGATTAGGACATAGGGAGGCAGTAAATCAAAACAGCCAAACAACTCATCTATAATTCATTTTAAGGAAGAACATATCATCCTCGAGAAGTTCAGGATAAACTTCAGTGCTGTGGGGGGTGGGGGGGGGGGGGCGTGGAGCTGCCAAAAACCTGGTTCGATGCAGCTCTGTCGTAACATTGCAAATATTTAGCAGCCTAATTAAAAACCAAAAGAACCTTCAAAGTGAAACCAGTATGGAATATTAAATATGGAACAGCCTACTCCAAACATTTCCTCATGGTACAGTGGATGAAACAAACTGCAGACCCTAGAGGGCCTCGCTGTGGATGGAGTTCAAATTGCTGAACCGATGACTTTAAACTTTTGCATATTCGCAACATGCATGGCATTATCAATGCTGTACTTTGGAGATGTTTTGAACTTAGACAGAATTCCCTGCACGGTTTGTGAGAGATCCTCTAATGATTTTTAATGAATTTATTACGAGAGATATTAATTTGCCAATAAATACTGTTGCCAGTAAGGAGTAAGCTTAAGTTCATTCTTAGTAAAGTTAGCACGCTCGTGCATTGAGCAGTAGCACTTGCAGCCTCTGGTTAATGATCATGAAATCAACGGCACTATGATGTTCCATCCCTGATCTGGGTGGTTTAGAGTAATTCATTCCAGTATCTGAAATCAACTCATCCTAATTTCACCCTTCGCTTTAGAGCACTGAGGGAGTGCTTGTTTTCTCTGAATGTATCTGCGGTTCAGCATTTTCAGTTTGAGGCAGAGCGTGACATTACCCAAGACGAAAACACGGAGGCAGACGTTTCGCTCAGCATCAAATAGATTTGGCAAAATTAATAATAATTATGAGTCAGATAATCACAGAGTGAGAGGGGCAAAATGAATGGTGTCTGTACAGCAATTGCTTGCAGATGCTAGCAGAGAATGAGTCTAACGTATACATTGTATGGAGCGCCACTTTATCTCACAGTGAATAAAGTCATTACATTACATGCCCCATTTCCACTGCAGAAAATCAAGAATACAGACTGGTGAATAGTGGGTGGCACACTATCAATCTTTAATTTCCAGTATAATACTGATACCAATACCATAGTATTGGGTATTTGCCGATACTGACCTTTTCCCTCTCTTCAACAATTAAGCTGTTAATGCGTTTACCTGAATTCAAAATGGCTGTCTAATTTCTCAAGAGGCTGCTGTGTAAGTTTTAAAATTCCAGTTTCTACACCCAAATTGTGCCCTATATGTCCAATGTGGAATCTGTATAGGTAGCTGAATTGCCAGTGGCTCTTTATTGGACATAGTTTGGGTGCAGGAACCTTTATTTCAATTCCTACGTTTTATTCCTATTGTCCTATATGTGCATCAGGGAGTAGAGAGCCATTTGATACACAGCTTTTCTGCTCATATGTCTTACTGTCTGCTCATATGTGTTACTATCATTTACATCAGGGGTCTCAAACCTGTCCAGAAAGGGCTGCTGTGGGTGGAGGTTTTTGTTCCAACCAAGCAGGAGGCACACCTGATTCCACCTCTGTAATTAGTTGGTCTTGGTTTTCAGTTACTCAGGTGTGGCTTCTTCTTGGTTGGAATGAAAACCTGCACCCACAGCGGCCCTTTCTGGAAAGGTTTGAGACCCCTGATTTACATGATAGTTCAGGGATTTTCCCAAATTCAATTAAATGATTATGGCCCATGTTGCACCAATACCAAGTAAAACACTTCTTACTTCTTGTACATTGCAGAGCAGTTTAGGCTTGTATCACATCCTACTCATTGGGAGACTTTTCCTGTCATGTCTGCTTTCTTTAATTTCCCCTGATCTGTAACCCCTGGCCTCGATAAATATATTAGCAGAGTTGACTAGCTTGTAGATCCAATAAGGTCAAATTAAGGAAAGAAGTTTCATTCAGCTAATTGTTGTTTGAACTGTCCCAGTCCAGCTCTTTTGCCCACAAGTGTTTTCCTCATTTCTTATGTCCACCGTCTATCCCCAGGGAAGCAGTGAGGGTTAGTAACAGTTTTCATTGCCTTCAAATGAAAATCATTTCCAAAATCACAGCAATAGCAGCAAGACCACCAGTTTGTAAAGTTTCTTTGGAGAAACGCTGTAGAAGAACCACATTTATGTCTCTGAACCTTTCTGTTAAGTGGCTTCAAGGGAGTCTGTTCATTGCCAGGTTCTTTAGGGAACCAGAAGTGGTTCTTCTTTGCTCTGAATGACCCTTTTTGGTACTTTTATTTTTACAAGAATTTTCCCTCCAGTTTTTAACCAGACCTTTTCTTGACATTTCTCTTGGACACACCAATGACCAAATACCCCAGAACCAAAGTGAATGAACACACTGTGTTAATCCTAAGGTTCCCATATTTCCCTGCAAGCTTCAAAAGTTCATGTTCATGCAGCTTGCACTCATGCAGAATGTGGCTTTAAGGCAGGTCAAAGGCCCAGTTGGATCTCTCAGTGTGCACCATGGAGAACTGAATTACTGGCTATGAATTTCTTTGAAACAATTGAGAGACTTCTGAACGAAGACAAAACTCATGATGAGGAAAAGACAGCTGAAGGGTGAACTGTGGCCCTGCTGTTGGTTTTGTGCGGTGGCCGACAGCATCTAGGCAGGTCTCAATCACGTCTGACACTTCCTGAGGTGCGGTCCCTCGGCTGCCCCTTGAGATCTCTCTTTGGCTTGTCTTATCTGTCAGCTTTCATTAGAGCCGCCCAGCCCCCTGACCTTTCCAGTGTAGCGTGGGGATGAGGGGGACAGAGGCCAAATGAAATCAAAAGGAGCTCACAGAAGCAGATGGAATTTACGTTGCCTTTACTCACTTCACACATATTTTTTTGTTCTCAAGAAATTACTCAGCTTTCTTGGTAAAAGTGAGACTATAATAAAGGACAGTGAAAATCAGCTCCTTCTTTGGACACAGTGAATGCTAGACTGAACGCTTAAAGGTGTGAGGCACAACACGCACATTAGCATCCCAATTCACACCACTTGTTATCGTGTATGCATGTAGTGTGAAAACAAAGGGGGGTAGAGGCCCGGTGAAACTGCGTGGAATATGCAAACCTGTGGACTGTGATTCTTTTAAGCCTTACATTCTTAGTAATTGAACTTCCGAAAAGGCTTTTTGAAACCCACTTTTAGTTCACAAATGACCTTTTCAGGGCATGGCTTTTCTGGGAAGCATTTCTGTAAATAAGAGACGTGTAGATGTGAACTGATTTTTAAAGTTTCAAGAATTTTCAGATACTGTAAAGGTTCCATACCAAGTCATTTTTGTCCTACGACTATACCTCCTAGTCAAGAAACATTTAGGAACTTTCATTTTGTGTCACTGCTGTTAACAAAAGCACAGTGTAATGTAATACTATACACAGGGGGTTCTTGAGTTATGACACAGATCTGTTCCTTTGACAGTGAAGTAACCCAAAAATCAGTGTAAGTCGAAACACACCCTAGACTACAGGAAGTCACTTACCGATCCTAACACAGTTGTAAAATCATAAAAACACAGCTAAGTCGGAGAAAAAGCAAAAGGAAATCTCTCTGACTCATATGCCGCATTACTGTGTATTCTTTCGTGTAATCAACCTAGTTCGCCCACATAGTCCGTAAGTATGAGGCTAATGGTGTAAGCCGAGCGGGAGTGGGAGCGAGTGTCGTAAACTCGAAACGTCATATGTCGAGACTGTTGTAACTCGAGGACCCCCTGTACTATAAGCTATAAGGACGCTTCACAGTGTAGAGGTTCTTTAACAATTAAATGGTCCTTACAAGAACATTACATCACTAGGAGGTTCTGTAAAATCCAAAATGTAATTGCATAAGATAATTATATACTCAGTAATATAATTGCATAATGTAACTATCACTGAGTTACGTAATTTCATAACGCAACTATGCAGTTAAGCAGTTACTTTTTCAGTTTGTTAGTAGCAGGGACATTAAAATGCTTTATTAAGTCCCAACACGCCAGTAGATGGTAGTTAATTGCTTATTACTAGTTTATAAGCAGTAACTAAAGCAATTGATTTTTGTTTGTACATTAACCTCATAATCTTCTGGTCAACAAAGTAGATGTTCATTATTATGCCTATATTAAACTTTATCAAGCCAGAAGTTAGGGATTAACTTATCAAGTCAATAACTGCTAATTAACTTTTTCAAAAGCACTTTTATTTGTGTATTACATCATATTATAAAACTCAAGACTAGTCACAAAACCATGAATCAATGGGTTTAGCTTTGTCTCGAGGTAAAGAGTATTTAATATTAAACTTTTTCTTGAGAGCAGTCATGTGAAAGGGTTTCTTTATTTATGTCTTGTTTTTTTTCTTTTGCTTTCCACAAGAGCACAGCAGTGTAAAGTGAAACCCATTTTAAGCCAGAAAAAAGCCATACTGTGTTAATCAGTGAGGTCTTTTGCGCCAGTGCGCCGCAGGTGTCTCGCTCAGCAACAACAGGCACACGTACACAAAGAAGCACTGACAAAACACACTCTCACAACTTCTCTCTTGAGATCAACTGGCATAAGAAGCATCAATAAAAAAATCCCTAATTTCCATGCCTCTCCTGGTCTGGTAAGCTTGCGTTAGCCTGATTCTGCTGTTTAAGATTTTATATTCGTTCATATGATCTGATCACACAGTAACAAAGTAGAAAACAACAAACAAATCTTAAATGTGTGGTACCATAGCAACCACAACCTAAGGCACCTTGGCATTCTTATCTGTATGAGTGTGTGTTTTACAGAAGGTTTCTGACAGAGAATGAAATGAAACTGTCAAATGTATTAAACTATGTACACTGTGTATTAAATTACCAAATGAAAGACATATTGTTAAAACCATGTGTCTAATTTTGTCTTGGTTTTTCTCATGCAGTCTTAACAGCTCTGACCCCGTTGAGACATGGACCCTACCCATCCTTCCATGGATCAGACTAGTTTGTCCTGTACACCCCATAGTTGATTGATCGTATTGAGATCTGGGGAATTTGGAAGCCAAATCAACACCTTGAACTCTTTGTCATGTTCCTCAAACCGTTACAGAAAAATTTTTGTAGCAAGGCAGGGTGGATTATCCTGCTGCAAGAGGCCGCTGCCATTAAAGAATACAGCCACGATAAATTGGTGTACTTAGCCTGCATCAATGTTTAGGTAAGTGGTACATCTCAAAAGAACATCCACATCCACAAGAGGTCCTTCCATAGTGCATCCTGTTGTAATCTCATCCACAGTTAAGTGATGTGCACATACCCGGCTGTTTACGTAATACAAAAGATAACGTGATTCATCAGACCAAGAAGCCTCCTATTGCTCCATGGTCCAGTTTTGAATCTCACAGGCCCATTGTAGGCACTTTCAGCAATGGACAGGGGTCAGCAAGCGCTATGCAGCCTTTCTATCACAACCAGCATTACCTTTATCAGCAGTTTGTGCTACAATAGCTCTTTGGGGTCAGACCAGCTAGTCTTCACACCCCATGCACATCAGTCAGCGTTGGGTGCTTATGACCCTGTTGCCAGTTCACCAATTGTACTTCTTTGGACCACTTTTGGTAGGTACTGACCACTGCATACTGAAAACACCCCTCAAAATCTGTTGTTCTGGAGGTGCTCTAAATCGTCAAGCCATCACAATTCACCTCGACTATCAGTTGTTTTAATGTGTTGGTTGATCTGTGTATAGCATATATGTGACCAGTAAAATTTCAGTTGTTTTCAAATACTAGGGACACGCAAACTCTCATTTTACGTGTATCTTTTACATTTTAATTGATCTGACTAGCATAACTGATGATGCAAAAACAAAATAACATTCTTTTTCAAACGTGTGTATGAAATGTTTTAAATGAAAGCAGAACAGCGAGAATACTGGAGACAAAGACTTGTGTCCAACACAAACAAGACTTTATCCACATCAGTACTTTGGCACAAAAGCTAGCTTTTAATTGCTTCTGGCTGGATGATATTCCCTGGAGTAGTCAGTCAAAAAAGAGGCAGCTCTCTGTTTTGTAATGCAGCCTGTTCTGCCTCTGTGACTGACAAGCCAAGAGGCTGGTCTGTGCCTCCCATTATTTACAGTGTAACCCAGTACAACCGGCAGGCTAGAAGACCAGTATGTGACCAGATCCTGCTCCACAGTGTCCTCGGTTCTTACTTTCAGCCAAAATAGACTTTATTCATCCTCCACAGAAATCTCTTAGCCCTCAGCTCTCCATGATTTTTGCTCTCCTTGATGCTAGATGTTCAAGTGGTGGTCCTGTTAGTGGCCCGCTCTAATTACCAACCATCTCAGAATTGTGAAGTAGATGAGTTGATTAGCTTGATTATGGCATTCATTCCCTATTCATTCCCGTATTCAGTCTGATGGAGGTGAATGCCCCTGAAGATTGGATTTTCAGGGACTCAGACGGAGCTCATTATGTCGACCAGAAGCACCGTTTCATTAGTTTGCAGTTGGCAGTTATTTCGAGCATCTGTATGACTTCTGATAATGTGCATATCTCTTTATATCAATCAGACAAAGATTAAAAACAGTAAACAGGAACAAGAGAAGATATGACGCGCTTCCTGGGTCCCATGCGCTAATTATCATTTATATGCAAATGAATGTTGTGTCGATTTGCATAAGAAAACATTTTTTTTGTGCGTAGTTCTATCACTTGGCACAGTGCGCTGGTTGAGACGGTGAGTAAAATATGACAGGGTGCTTTCAGAAATATGAATATTCTTAGAGACAGAAGTCAATGGGAACTAAGCAAATGTTTTTCACTCTTCTACGTTGTGGGAGAAATAGACGGTAATACAATAACTCAAAAGAAAAAGAAAAGAAAAATGCTCCCAAAATTCACCAGGCCTCCTTCAACCAGCTAAAATAGAGTGCAATAAATCATTCAAATCCTTACTTCAGGGCATGGATCATTCTCCGGACACTTCTTTCTCTCTCTCTCTTTTTCTCCCGCTCTCTTTCTCACAACAATCCAGGTACAGTAGCCCATGAAACTTTCATCCGAGATGGTCTGCCTTTTATCATTAGTATCCCCAGGCTGTGGAGGCATAACAGATGGCAGCTAGAATCAAACAATGCCCCCCCTTCCCACCCCCCTAAAAAAGCAGTCCTCTTGCGACTCGGCTTTACAACTGGAGACAAGAAGAGCTCCTGTCACTGAGACACACACTTGTCCTCAGATATTCCCAGTTTGGGTTTAAAGAGAAGAAAAGGAGAGGTAAAATACAGAGAACGGTGTATTCCCCCAATCTGACTCGCTGTACGAAGCATGGCTTACTCCGGTTTGTGCACACGAGGAACGTACCACTAAGGAGCATCCATTGCTGTCGCCTCACCGATAAATGACATTTTGCTGGAGTGCATTCTGCTCTGTCCCACATCCTCTCCTCTCTCATCCACACAACCCCCCACCCCAACCACGCACACCACCCCCCCTCTCGCTCTTGCTCCAGCACACGTGAGGAGACCAGAGGAGAGGGTAGACTACAAATCAGCTCCACAGCCCATATCTCTCCAAGACAACCACTGCTTTCAGCTTCGCGCCCAAGACTCTGCGGCTTATGTGAAGAATTATGTGCTCCATTCAGGAACAAGCATGTTCTTTTAATATCAGAATATTTCACCAGCTCCTCCGACACCATGCTCTTATCCACCATGTAAAGGCAGTACTTAAAGAAATCTATATGTCAGTCTAAATCTCTAAAATACCTATAAAATTTAATTCCTCATTCAAAGAGAGAATATCTGATGGTTTAAAACCTTTCTTCCATTGTATATTTAGTGACACATTTGTTTGGTTCTGCTTAGTGCTGGTCATTTTTCTATCTGGTTATCGTTTCATCTCTTTCCATCATTTCTTAGTTATTTTTTAACGAATTTTGTACACAATGTTTCATTTTAGAGTTTGTTTGTTGACGCTGGACTGCATATTCATTGTAGCTCCAGTGTTAGAGCTAAGGTGTTTAAGCACATGACAATGTGATGACATATTTGTTTTTGGAGCAATTATCCTGTGAATGGGTATTAAGAATGAATGTTCATGTATTAAAAAATATGTAATTTTTTTTTGCAACAGGCTCTGTGAAGGATGTCATTTAAGCCAAACGAAGTTTAGGCTTTGGAAATGACCCACTACAGGTAAACATCAAAACACAAGTGTGTCACCTTTACGGGCAAAAACATGAGGAAAAGGGAATGGCAATGAAAGCAGTGGGTGTACTGTCAATGGTCCAAAGCTTACCTTGAAGTAGGCAGAAAGCAGCCGTGATAGAGTTTCAGCTCCTCTACCAGGCAGTAAAACTCCTAGTGTTCTTGGATGTGCTAGCACCAGCTCATCATCACTTATCACCTCCACTGTCATGTGATAATTGTTGTGAAATATTCACAAAATGGTATTATGTTGAATGTGAATATGAATTCTGCGCTAAATCTGCTGACAGTTTTTTGCACAGCATCGTTTATAATATATGTTTAAAGACGTTTAGTCATGATGAATCAAGCAGTAAAGCTTAAGAATTGTTATAGGAGCAGGGTTTTAAATTGTACTAGGTGTCCTCAGTTACAAGCATGAGTGAGTGGCTTGAAGATTCGTCGGATTCACCAACATTGTCCCATTATCTCCCACGGATGCCATTCTTATACATCCAGACATGTCAAATTTTACTACTTTGGTAGAGTCTGCTTGGCTTTAGTTTCATGTTACTTGTGTAATTGTACAGTCTTGACAGATTTAAACAAAGACAGGCTGCTGGGGAAGACAGCATGACAGTTCGTAGCAACTGTTCCAGGGTTAGTGACTGGAAGTCTTCACCCAACTCTCAGGCACCTTGATTGACCTGCAGCATGTAGATGATGGAACAATGTTTGTGAATCTTTAAGACAGCTAGACAGGTAGAATTTAAAGCCCTTCTCCAACAACGATGTGGAAGCTTTACTGCTCGCTTTTGGTACACGATAAACGTCGCTGTCATTTTTGCCAACTCCTCCAAGCATAAAAGAGTCATGAATAATCCATTAGTCATCGGAGTGACACTATGTTGCTTTTGGAAAAAAATGGAACAACTGAAATGACGAAAATGGTTTACATACTAAACACAAACAGCAAATACTAAATATTGAAAACATCTGTTAGAAAAACGGATTGAAACATAACGAGGAACAGAGGAGTGGAAATAACTAGACACTTTAACTTGCCAGAAAGGCCTACAAAGATCAAGCATTTTCAGAAGAAGCAATGAATTGTTCTTTAGAGAATTATTTTGTGAATGTAATGTGTGGGTGTGAAGAACTAATTATCCACCTACCACGGAATCTCTGGCTGAAAAGTTTTGGTTGATTTTTATCCAAGTGACTGCATTAAAGTTCCTGAATATGTATGTCAGTGTCACTATGGTGGACCTATAGTGGTACACTATAACTACAGTACACCTGCAAAGTACATGTATATAGAAGTTGTTTCTGAAAAAATGGCCTTTCAGTGTAAGCAAACAGTAGTACATACGTAATAAACTGGGAGCTCAGTGTATTTCACTTCCCACATGAAGCCCTAGTGTTTTGACCCCTGAGACTATAAGTCTGAGGGCTGTAACTCTCCTGTGCGGTCAGCCCTGTCTCTGGAGAACACCTATCGAAACAAAATATCTGCCCTTGCCCAACAACTGCTGCACCACCACTACAGCCCGTCTTTAAAATGGATTAGATTCTGAGACAAGACATGGATCCACCAGTCCGACTGAATGGCCAGTGTTTGAACTTGCTCACTGCTTTCCTTTGGCCTCCTTTGAAATAATAAGAAAGCCATGCGAAATGCTCATCCATCATATGGAGGAGTGGCTGGGGGAGCGACTCCCTGGCTGGGCTTTGAGGCGAGTGATGGATAGCCTCCTTCTCGGCCTCCTCGAAGCTTCCAGCCTCCGTCAGGTTCCCCCCTCTGCCACCACGCCTAAATCAAGACACAGGCGTCCTCCTCCACTTCCTCTCAGTCTGGACAGCGAAGGACGGGCCACTGAGATGACGAGAGGACACTTTCATCAATTAGATCAATCTTCATTGCGTCAGCATTGTAAATTGAACATGAATAACATCGACATAAATTGCCCAAGTGTAAATTCAAGATTAAATCAAGCGACATTTGGCTGCACTGGGCCAAAATCGTCAAGGAAATGACCTAAAGCAATCAGAATATGTTAATGTTTAGAAGTCACAGTTGTAGCCAGCAGTAAAATGGCTTTGTGAATTATTTCAGTACCACTTTACAAAAAGACTAAAGGGTTTACAAATGGTTTAAAATGAATGATTATTGACTGGGTCACAAACAGTGTAAAACAATGAATGATTTATTGCACTCTATTTTAGTTGGTTGAAGGAGGCCTGGTGAATTTTGGGAGCATTTTTCTAATATGCAGATATAATACATAAACAAAAAGGCCAACGGTGACATTTTGCTTGCCAAATAGTGAGCCCCCAATCAAATAGTTACAGATACAGTTACAGATACTACTGATCTGACTTCATCTTCTCCATCAGTCAATACTGTAGCTGTCAGCTTCATCACGTTTTCATTTTCACCAGATATGATAGGTCACTATCTGCCTTATATGTATGTGTTATAACTGCAATGATTTTAGGGTGTTTATAAGCTAATGAATAGACTTTAATAAACTAATAACAAACATTCATTATAAGGCTAGTCTTAGTGTAATGTGGTGCTAGAAATGGAGAGAGGGTGCATTCTAATTTTTCACTACATTTGTGGTCTTGTTTTATTAAAAAAAAAAACAAAAACAGAATTTAGAGTGTTGGTACAGAATGCAGATTCAAAAGCAAATCTAATTCATTCTGGAATTATTTAATTCATTTTGTAATTGTTTAATTAGGTTTGAATAGCGTAGCTAAATAGCAATAATAACTCTAGACTGCTGACGTTTAAAAGGAGGAGTAAAGTGTACAATAGAAGTGAGTAAATAATCCTCTGTAATAAGACTTTATGATTGATCCACGACAGAAGCCATCCTTACATGCAATTATTAGATATATTGCCCACTCTCTTCATATCTGTATAGACCCGTGACCCAAGAAAGTGTAATCCTAAGAAACTGCAATGACACCAGAACTGAATGTGAGTGTTTCTCATGAGTTAATCAAATGCGTCTTGGGGAACATTATGGTTGCGGGCATTGAGAAAATGAGGCAGTAATTCAAAGTACACAAAGGAACTGTTTTATTTTATTGCATTAAGTGGGCACTTCAAGGCACAGGCTAAAGGAAAAGGCTTGCAAAGTGAACTCCACAAGCAAAGGGAAATTCACAGCTCTATTTAGCCACGCAAAGTCTGCCTCCTCATTATACACCACAACAAATAGCTCTGTCTATTGCAGTTCCTCCTCCAGTTCATACACACCCAGCATGACGCCACTATTCTCAGCCTCCAGGTCACAAACTTTTAGTATGATGAGGCCAGTTATGCAGAAAGTGGCATTTTAAAGTCGTATTACACACTATTTAATCATGATCTTACAAAGGTGTGATTTGGTCCGAGCACCAATAATTTGTAAAGGACATGCAGTAATTTTGGGGCAATGATCGTGCACTTGCACCATCCAACTTACCTTTAACAGTAATATTAATGTCTATGTTAATATAGGCATCAGCTAATAGATGACCTCGCGGGCATCATGCTGATTGATAGGGAGAGAGGGGCTGTCCTACTGATACAGAGAACGCAAAGCCAATTATGCCATCTTGGGCTCCTGACTGTGGAGGACACAGATTGCCAGTGGTCTCTCGATTATAGGACCAACCATTATTATTATTCTTAGAAGTAGTAGTAGTAATAGTAGAAGAAGTAGTAGTAGTTGTTTTATTATTATTATTATTATTATTATTATTATTATTATTATTATTATTATTATTATTATTAGTAGTAGTAGTAGTAGT
>JBBJLS010000041.1:22405280-22437410 GCA_037577275.1 Bryconaethiops microstoma | reverse complement strand
ACACACACACACACACACACACACACACACACACACACACACACACACACACACACACACACACACACACACCTTACCACTTTCCTTTGGTGTTATCTTATAGAATTCCCCGCAGCTATTCATTTGGCTTGTTGTGGCGGTCTCTGTGAGCTTTCTGTTGCTGTGATGCTCCGCAGGCAGAAACACCTCGCTTCGCTAATTGACAAACACAGTGGAGAGCTGTTTTAGTCCCAGCAGGAGGGGAGAACCCCAGGCCTAAAGACTGGCTACAGGAGATGAGAGCTTCTCACCGCTTTCTCCTGTGCATTCTCCTCCACAAAGAAAACCTCATAAGGCATCGCGGTCATCTCTCCACATGCTGCAAGCATCTGTGATTATGGAAATTAGATTTCACATTTTGCATGAGGTTGCCATAGAGTCAGGAAACAAAACAAGCCCAGGATCTCTCATCAGAAATGAGCAAAATGTTACATGGGCTTTTCAATAGGACATGGAGTTTGGCCACAGCCAAAGCAGAGGGCACCTTAGGGGCATTTGGAAGATGATTCATTCTAACCGCAGACTTTTTGCACTCGTGTTTCTCCCAGTTTTTGTCACCGAAGACTGCTGTTTTACCATTGAACGTGGGCCTGGGTTACTAAGGCAGGCAATGTGAGGCAAAGTCTGATGACTGCAAACTTCGAGAAATTAGATTCTGTTAGAGACTGCTTTCAAGACAGCTTAATGGAGGCTACAACAGCCTGTACCGAGCCATTAAATCATCATGTCAGCAATTATATTACCACCAAAAATGCCATCATAATGTTCAGCGATCTACCCCAATCTGACATCTGTGGACTTCTATAAATCCATTTAGTGTCTTGTCTGTTGTGAGCCATAACTATCTGTCACTGCATCTCTTCCATCCATCTGCCTGGGGAGTGAACGGCACCCGGAGCTTATTCATTTTTCACAATGGAGATACACTGGAAGGCTGTCACACATTCAACAATGTCACGCGTTCAACAAAGAGCAAATATAGACAGGCAAATAACGGACCTTGAACCTCTCAGCAGACAGATTTCTCTGTCACAAAGCAAAGGCACAATCCCTCCACAAAGATTCACATCCACGCAGAGTGGACTGAGGCAAGACTAGCTGCTTCAAGCTTTCTGATGGATGTTTTTTTTCATTGTGCACACAGGGAGACTTCTAATGATAAATAATAATAAAAAGAAACCAGATCACGAATGCTGCGTGCCGATGCCGACAGATCCCAAAGTCAAATGTAGACAGTTTCACACTTACCTCAAATGCAGGCAGCCAATTTGCTGCCTAAGGTTGGCTTCTGTAGTTTTGCTTTTGAGCTAAAGTAGCTAACAAACAATAAATGATCAGCATTGTTAATATTGTGCTGTTAACAGACTTGCTTATGTGATTTCTGAAACTCTATGACCTACTGTCATCTATAACAATGACCACCAAAGTGACATCATATACCCGACAACAGCTGTAGCAGCAGTACTGAAGACCAGATTTTGTCCATTGAATAGATAATACTGTCATGCGTGGTCAGAAAACACATACGTTTATTTAAAGGTTTGGCCAAATTGTATAAAATTAGCCATTCAAAACCTCTATGACTTGTTAGCCACATAAACCTTAGCTTCTGTACAAAACTACTGAAGCAAAAAATGGCAAGAAAGACTCTCTGATTACACTTGTTGTACAGGAACATGTAACCCATAGACAAGCCGTCAATTTCAAACAGACAGTATAATGTTATTTATGCATGCATTTCATTGTAACCTATTTCCTAACCAATGGCACTGCTTTGTAATGAGTCTCATTGATCGTTCAGAGACAACCTCCATGCATCCAGTGTGGCATAGTGTGGGAAAATTATGCTGATGCTAAATAGGCATCACTTTCTAAAGTCGCATGAATTCCTTTTAGCCTTCAAAAGTGAAAAGTAGGCCAATAAAAAGGGCAAATAGTCTGTCCTCCGCCATGGAATGTGACTGATCCTCTAGGGTGGTTGGAATCGCAGCTGAAAAGAAGTGGCATATGGTCATCATATGGTGGAGGCAGCAAGATGACAGGGCTGTTCAGAACCCAACACAAGTAAACCAGGTCAAATCACAGGCGTCTGAGCCCAGGCTGAAGCTAGACCCTCAACTCAGCTGCCACCACTCTTTATACCCGCGTTGTAAAATGCTGCCTCTACCTAGAAAAGTCAGTCATCGATGTGTTTGGCTGTTATTAATTTGAGCGTGGCTGGGCCTGATAAGAACTTATTGTTGCGAAGTGCTTCAAATGAACCTTTATTGAGGCCAGATTTACAAAAAAAACTTTTCCATTATTCCATTACTACATCGAAACACTGGAACATTTTCAACAAAGCTTTTACTCATGCGCTTGCCATTCTTCTCCATAAATATGCTGGCACAGGGCCAAAAACAATCTGTCATGATCTTACCTCGCCGGCCTGGAATCCCAGTATATTACACTAGATGAGTGTGTTAAGGAAAGTCAAAGTCAGACTCGAGTCAATGAAAAGAGTCAAAAATGCCAACTCTCTTGGCCACTCATGAACACTTTCTAGCAATTAGAATTTGTCACTTGGGCTGAGCAACAGCCATTTAAAGATATTAGTGAGTATTTCTGCATCTGGTTTGATCTATTCCCACTATTTCCATTTTAAAGCTGTTTTTTAGACCAATATTACAACAAAGCAGAAACAGCTAAAGCATTCAGTATAAAAAAAATGAATTATGCATCAGTTAAGAGTGTTCAAGATTCTTCTCAAGTCCTCCATTATACCGCTTCTGTTTCCAGTGTATGTGAACAGCATACCATTAAAGGCAAAGCAAAAACACAAAGCAGCGCTCAGGCATATTTATTTATCTATTTTTTTTTTTTTCACGAATAAGGATGTCAGAGGGGGGCTTTTAGCATGTCCTTCTCCAGTCTCATCAGGCGGGATGGCAGGTGAGTGACAGGCCTTGCGAACGGCAAATCTACACTGCGGCTTGGTCCTCCCTCTACACCCGCCAGCGGCCCGCATCTAAACAGATCACAGATGTTCCTGTAAACTCTCAAGAGCCATAGTGAGAAGCCAAGTTGATAAATGTATTAAAATATGAATGCGGCTGTGTATTTTTGTGAGGACTTACCACTAACAGTGGGAGGGACACGAGCATATCTGGGGCCAAAATGAACGCAGGGGACCACAGCACAGGCCTCTTTTTTTACAGAAGGGAAACAAAATGTCCTTCTGTAAGTGGACTGCATGTTATGCTCTTAACTCTGGAGGCAGAAATGCATTTGTCCACAAATTGAAGCAGCAGACACACCTGTCTAAAGGCTTAACCTTCACGATAACCTTTTGAGATGTTTTCTAATGGAATAGGAGACCAAATAAAGGCTGTAATAATTTTTCTCTCAACCTCTCAGTGGTTGCTTATACTATACTTTTATATAAACACTTATACAGTAAACTTCCATGAATTGGCGGATTTCTTCTTAGAACCAAACTAATAATTGTCTGCGGAAACCCTTGCAAATTCACAGAAACCGCAGATGTCCTCCGCATTTGTTTTTTGCTTTTTCATATAATTTTTAGTGCATTTTAGTGCTAAATTATTAAGAAAAATATAATTTACTAATTTTGTAACAAATATTAATGTAAATTCAGCTACATTTCATTTTTGGTACTGTGGAGAGAAACACAAAGAAAGTGCGTCTTGGGATGGTGAAATAATGCTGTACTCAGAGGCGGGAGCGTTTTTGGGAGCAGCCAATCCGAGAATGGTGATGGTAAGGAGACCCTCCAACCTGAAAGAGTTGGAGCTTATGCTAAAAATATATAAATACCAGTGGAGACATGCAAAAAGCTCGTCAGCAATTATAGGAAGCGTTTGATTGCTGTAATAGCCAATAAGCGCTTTTCTATTGGTTATTGAAAAGGTTATGAATAATTTTGGACATATCACTTTTTGTTCAAATGTAAACAAAAGCTGAAAAATATTTTTTCCCACAATGACGTCTCTTGTACATCGTCTTATCTTCTGGGTGACGCCTGTGTCATTTCCAATCAAGAAGAAACTTACCTGGCTTGACTATATATAATTAATGCTGGGTAACAATTACAATTTTAATCGCGATTAATCATATTGTCATATGGTAAATTAAATAATGAATTCAAAAGTAGTGTATTGCACACTTATTTTTAAACTACTGCTATATGAACAAAAGTGCAAAAACATTTGGCTTGCAAACACTTTAAACTAATTAAGAGCTTTTTAACAGCAGTGTTCCCATTAACACACTTACACATTAGGGGTAATGTATTAAGCTCAAGAGTTTTGGGAGCATATTTGGGGCATATTTAAGGTTTATACTATTAAAAAAATGCATTTTAGGCATTTTTCTTTAGGCAGTTTTTCCTCTATTCATGAGTACTCTTGGAATGTAACGCCGCGAATGTTGGGGGTTTACTGAAGTGTATTTTTATATATAAAAAATACACTTCTCTGTTGCTGCACCAGCTGTTTGTGTGTGTGTTTGTGTCTCTTACCCTTTTTCTGGTATGATGAATTTGTGCAGAATTTGGGAGGCGTAGTAGCTGGTGAACACAGAGGGGATCGTAATCATCTCTGCTATAGTTTCTGCAAAACACACACACACACACACACACACACACACACACACAATCGGTTCACCTGACAGCTTTAGTATTTGTTAATAAACAATGTTCATACAAGAGTATTGTTTTATTCAGATCATCTTATCATATAAGCGAATGGGCAGCTGCCCAGTGGCTTTGATTATAATCAAAATATGAAGAAATGATGGATGGCTCAAAACTTTTAAATAGTACTATAGATTGTACTGTGTGTCTCACCATTGCTGTAGTTCATGTTCAGCAGTGTGTTGGAGTACATGTTGTGGATGATTGCAGCGCTGTAGCCAGCCTGCTGAGCATGCAGCACCTGCAGAGAAGAAAAAAATAATAAATGAAACTCAAAGCCACAGGTGTAAACACACAGTTAACAAGTTGTAGCATCAAGACTGTCAATGCTGCAACTATCATTTATTTCTATAACCAAATCAATTATTTGATTTCTCTCATTCAAAGTACTGTCATTCATCTGTGCAGCAAAACAACCGAAGCCATATCACCCCCTACACCCCCATAGCACCACAAAGCAATCTAGAGCATTTTAGACTGTTACTTTCCATTATACAGTGTTTTAAAGCATTACAAAATGTTAATTGTTATAGAGAGTTACAAAAGTTTTAAAGCATTGTGGAGCATCATGTAGAGTGGAATAAGGAATTATAGAGCATCTTTAGAGTTAAAGCATTACACGGCATCATAGAGAGTTACAGAGGAAAAATATAGAACATTACAGGCCATTATAGAATAGAATATCTTCGTCATTGCAATACACAGGAACGTACAGTACAAGATAAGATTTGCAGCTCTGAAGATGCTTCTCTTCTTACTACTAGTATAAAATATATACAGCAAATAACAAAAAGTGTGATACTCAAGTGGAGACCAGTATATAAGGAGACAAAGTGTCAAATGTATGAGGAAATAAAAGAATGACTAGAAGCATAGAGTGACATTTAACATTGGACTGTTGTTGCTACATTTATTTATTGATTTTTGACCACTACAGAGCCCAGTTTATGTAAAATAATAGAAGCCATAATGCACTTCTGGTGAATTGCGTCTGTCAAACGTTATAAAGAAATATTATGGAATATTGTATAAGATGAATATTTTTGCCATCTCTGAACATGAATGGATAGAGTCTGGTACAAACCTTCATGTCAAAGTTACAGTCATAGCGGCGAATCAGAACAATGTATTGGGTAGTGCTGTTTGGATCAGAGGGAGAAGGAGGGGAAGGAGGAGGATCTATAGGAGCACAGGCATTCAGCGGACGAGACTCAACCAGGAAACCCTGAGAATGAGAGTGAGTGAGAGAGAGAGAGAGAGAGAGAGAGAGAGAGAGAGAGAGAGATTAAGACTACAAAATATATTTGGCTGTTAATCATTATCTGAAAATACAGCTACAATAAGCAAATGCGCCCTCTAACTAATCACAGAGATTTTTACTGTGGACTATGAGTATCAAGATTAATCACAGAGCTAGATCAGAGCTCCTGTACGTGTTCTGATGAAGGAAGACAATGCCGGAGTGGGTAATTATGAGTGTAGGGAGAATTCTCAGTGGGCAGGTATTGCGTTTAACCCCACAAATATAAACCCAAGAATGCACAGGCAAACTTTAAACTTTACAACCAAGTCTACAGCTGTGTTGTAAAAGTGCACTCGTTCACTATGTAGGGCACTATGTAGTGAATCAGCCGTTTTGTAGTGTTGTTCGAAATTCCAACTGTCAATTTCACCCACTAGTTAGTGCACTGCTAAATCTCCGGCGACACCAACATCTAGACTCCAGACACTGTACACTACATAAATACACATACACATTTGATTACGTCTGATGAGCAAAATACGTCTCAGACGCCTCGTCCTGAGGGCATCACGTCTTCTCCTCCGTCTCAGCAGCAGTATCTTGACGAGTATTATCAAAATTAATGCTCGAATTGGATCCATATCTCCGGAAAGTTAGCAAGCTAGGATAGCTACTGAAAAAGCTGTAGGGAAAAAAACTTGCACGCGAGATTAAAAGTTACAGTTTAATAACCTTCGGTTACATTGTTTTATATATTTTTTAAGATGTGTATGGACAGGCGTAACTTGTATAGCCACAATTTACGTTTATTTAAAATGTACACTGTTAGCATAATAAATGCTGCAATCCCCGTTATGTTAGCAGGCTACTCCAGTGCTGCAGAAAAAAAAAACATATGCACAGATTTTAAAGGTTGCTGTTTATTACAGCTAACACATGTAGAGATTAATATATTGAATGGTATAGAAATATTCAGTTTGTTCAAATACTTATCCTGAATGCAACAATTCACATGGAGAGACAAGATGTGTGTTTATGCCACAGTTAGTAAAAACCGTTACATCCCGAGTGTCCGAAATTAACTAAACGTAGCCTCCCCTTGTTCACTAGTTAACCCCTGTATATAGCAAGAGCTATGTAGTAAATGAGTGAGCGAGTGAATGAGTGCACCTTTCGAACACAGCTAATGTTTGTACTACGAGTCCAGGGCAGTCATTCTAATAAATAATAAAAATAATCTAATGATTGTTTCCATGGTTTATTAAGGAATAAAATACATACAATGAATAAAAACAATCTTATTTTTACTTTATATATATTCAATGTGTTAATTTGTGAGATCCTGCTGGTGTGGGTTTCCTCTCTTTCAGTGATGCTCTGAACATGAACATGACTTGATTCTGACCTGTGGACTCCCTGCTTATCGAAGTCAAATTGCCGTGTAAATCACTCACAGCGCACATATACTGGAATTGATTCAAATGATTGCTTGATCGAAAAAGAAATCGTAAAGATAAAAAGTAATCATGACAACCCTTAATGAGTCTAACTGGGCGGGTAGAGATTAGCCTGTTGAATCTGGTGCTCATTGACACAAAAACCTCTCACAACCAGTGACTGTAAGTGATGTGTTGTTGCTTTTGTACCTTCCATCAACCTCCAACAATGGTTTGTGCATGGGAATCTGTAGTGGACTAAATGAAGTTAGGAGTTTGGGGTGGTCTGCATCATGGAACTAAGGTAAAGCATTTGGCTGACGCTCTTTTCCAGAGCGACTTACAATCACTAGTTATAGGGACGGTCCCCCTGGAACAACTGAGGGTTAAGTGTCTTAATCAAGGACGCAATGGTAGAAAGTGGGGGTTTGAACCTGCAACTTTGTGGTCATCAGATTCACAGGCAAGTGTTTTACCCACTAGGCGACTACCACCCCAATGACTCCTAGGCAAAAAAACCCACAAGTCAAATATATGTATAATTTGCCTAAAGCAATTTACTTTGCTGTGCAATCTTTATTACTCACCAACACCTACACATGATTCACTGACTACTTATTTTGACTACTGACTGCTTATCTTTATTACATGCAATTACATACTCCTAACCACTATTTGTGTTACTAATAAATCACTTAACTGTAAGTTACTTATCTATAGTATTTATATCCAGCATTTCTGTATGTAGCACAGAGTTTATTTCATGGTATTTAGACTTTATATTTATATTCTCTCTGTGTCTCTGTGTGCCAGTAAAGTTTTCTGATTCCAATGCTGATTCTATAATGAAGGTAATAGGCAAGTCGTGTAGTTAAGGGACTGGGTCTTCTCTAGAAGAAGGACTTGCTGAAGAGTTTTAGGGGCAAAAGGAGAGAACCAGAACCAAAGAGCCTACTTGATATGGCAGGAAAAATGAATGATATTTAGGTATGAGGTGAGATAGATCAAAGATTTATGATTTGCCTTTGCTGTCTTATTGCTGAAGCCCTAAATTATTTATCTTACTTTCTTTTCATTTTTCCTTCAGTATTAAATGTTGTGTATGTTTTAGACACTCTAATATTTCGCTGAGGCCAAGAGGCTCAAACAGTGTGAATGAGGACAGACACAGCAGATGGTGAGAGAGGGGCATTTGTGTGATGTAGGGTAGAGCTGACAATGAACTGCATGTCAATTAAAGCAGCATTTCTTCCTATGTTGTAAGAAAACATTACAGAACAGATGGAAAATATGCTGGCAGAAGTGAAGTCAACAACATGTCCCGATGTTAGATTCTTTTAAAGAACATCATTGTATACCTCCTACAGAATTACACACCATCAGTAACACATATACACATATTAAAAAAAATGGCTCAAGCAGAACTACACCATCACTACAAGGACTACTGTCCCGATAAATTTTATAGACAAAGTGAACATACGCATGATCCATAAGGTCCAACTGTGTCCCTTAAATGAGTCACAACAGGGTGTATGGAGTCAATACAGCCAAAAGAATTTAGCAACAGAACACATAACAGAAAAAAAACATTTAACAGAAAGTGGTACAATTATGATCCCTAAGTAAAGACACGTCCTTGACCACCAAATCGACAGTGTTCGTATCCTGAAAAGTATGGTTTCTTTATGGAACCTGTAATAGGTAATTCCACCCAGCACTCAATATAGACAAGAATTACCGCAACCAAACTTTCCTGATGAACAGACCACTAAAATGGTCCAAAATGACTGACCTTGTTATATGAACTTACACTGGCAGTTGGAAAAAAATTTTTTGCACTCCAATAAAGTTACTTTTTCAATGCTTAGTTTAAAAAAGCACAGACGTTTTCATTTTTTTCTCGTGGGGGGCGCGGCTTTCCTCCGGGGTCTCCGGTTTCTCCCACAGTCCAAAGACATGTGCTTCAGGTGAATTGGGGATTTTAAATTGACCATAGGTGTGAGTGTGTGTGTGTGTGTGTGTGTGTGTGTGTGTGTGTGTGTGTGTATGTGTGTGTGTGTGTGTATGTGTGTGCCCTGTGGTGGGCTGGGCACACACATCCTTTGTGAGAGTGAAACAGACAGAAGCAGACAGAATACTAGCGTTTAAACTCGGAGCAGAACATGGAGGGAACATATCTCTCACAGAATTAATTTGCAATACACTAGTTTGTATCACAGCTGGAGATGCAAGCACATTTGATAGCAAATTATTTTACCTATTTTACAATCATCAGTTTTTTTGGTGCAAGTAAATAGAAGACCCACAGGGACTGAAGCATTTAGTCACAACACCTCATTTGCACCTGGGTGCCACTGGATTTAGAAATGAAGGCTTTATTCCAGTCAACAGTTCTAGAAAACACTATTGTGTTCTATAATTTGCATGCAATCACTATTTACACATTCACTATATACATCACTTAAACGTTTTATTATACATTCATACTGCATGTTTGTTAATAACATGCTCTGTAGTACTAAAATGGTTTCATAACTTGTACCATACGCCTTTTTTTGTCTATGCTTTTTAATAGAAATAACCTAGAATAAATCCAAACATCAGTCTCTTTATTTAAAGAATTAATTTTTTTTTTTTTTCAAGTTATGGGCCCTTTAACGGCAGTTGACTTCTAAGGGTGGAAACAAACTAAGCGTGAAATTTCCAATGCCTTTTGAAGACAGAGCTAAAATTAGGTGGTGATGGCATGAATATCACCGTTGTCAGGCAGAACAAAAGCTGTTGTTAACCCATACAGCTTGTATAATCTCAATAGAAAAGCTGTCAATAAAATGGGAAGGTCTAGAGAATCCACAAATGAGCCTAAGGTCACTGTGTCCAATATTAAGTGCTGGCGGGTCAGCCAACAGTGGTTTCTGGAACAGTGGGGCTGCATTCTCTGGAGTAATGGAGCTCCATTCAATAAGTTTGAAATGAGATGGAGTGGTGTTTTTTGATCCAGAACTAATGATCCAAACTAATGAGCGTTTGACCTCACTAATGCTCTTGTTACTGAACGCGATCAAATCCTAACAGAAATGTTCCAGTACCTAGCATAAGCTTTCCCAGAGGCTGTTACTGCAGCAAACGGGGAAAAAAAACTCGCATCTTGCGACAAATATTTCAGAAGAAATGTTGATGAGGAAGTGTTTACAATCTTTTAATTTATACCTGATACTGTTGGTTTGTTGTTTTGCATAGACTATAAAATAATGCAGAAATAAAACAACCTCGTAAATGCACCAGTTTTTTAACCAGCAGTAAACAAGAGTTTACCACCACTGAGGTTGCTACCACAGTAATACAGTTAATCATCACTGGGCTCAAGCCAAGTTACAACCATCACCCTTAATAAAGAACCCCTTTCCACATACTACATTGACACGAACAGCATGGACCTGTGATTGAAGCACAACGGATGGTAAATTGTTGTCATACCACAAAACAATGGAAGTTGTATGAAAGTTCCCCTGGTTTGTGTTGATGCTCAAGGTGTCAGACATTGTGCTGAGCTTGGTTTGGGGTCCCTATGTCACGTAGAACCAAAGTTATTGTAATTTTAAAAACTTGTGGTAATTATAAACACTACTGGGGTTTTAAACATGGCGTCACACACACAAAAATGCCCAAATTTCTTTTATTTTAATTTTTGGAAACAAAGAGGAGAAAAAAACGCACTAGATATTTGAAGTCGGGAAAACTTTCAGGATAGCCTCCGCCCACAAGTGGGTGGGGAAAACTTGGAGCGCCGAGCGAAAGAGCAGCAAACAGCAAGTGTGTAGGAGAGAAAACCCCGGTTTTAGACTGTTTTACACCACTTACATTTGTTGAAATCAGATTTTACTAATGCACTCTGAGTTCTAGGAGTTACTCTGATTTTGATTGAGATTTTACTGCCTGTAAAACCAGGAAAGTGGCTTCAACTCTAACAGTGGAGTGTTTTATAACCATAAGAAAGACAGGAGGCTGAGGACATGACACAAACACAACCCTCCACAATATGAACAGTGCTGAGAGGGTGTCAGATACAGAGAGAGACAGACAGATTTAGTGAAAGACGTGCCGGCGGTGGCAGACTCACAGGGCAGATTCTCCAGTGGCCATATATAATACCAATGCAGAGAGGACAACAGCTAATTAATCATTATTGTTAATGGCTTTTCTAATTGTGTTTTCCGTAATGACCGTGACCCGAGACAGCTTTAATAGGCTGTGCACACAACCTCAAAAGGGAGCACATTACTAAAGCAAGATGGGAACCCATGTTGACCTGGATAATGACTGTCTTTTTTCTTTGTTGAAGTGTAAAATAAACAAAGGAATGGGACGCAGTCATTGATCAATGAACTGGCAAAAAGCTCTGCTCACTCAGTTGATTAAACTAGCATAAAAGTCACTGACCTTGAGAATACACCCATACCCGTGGGCGTCAGTTTGGTTTCAAAAGTGGTGGAGACCCCCACAATCGTGTTTGTTTGAGGGGCTTAGGGGTTTGGACAGGTGTTGTTGGCAAGCAGATCTGTCGACCTTTGGGGGATCGCTTGAAAAGCCAATGTGGATGAAATTTACATCTCTTTCAAACAGCGGGGGTGACAAAATGGTCCTCAACAAAAATGATGGGGAGATGTCCCCAGCATCCCTTGCAAGCATATTTATTGACTTTAGAGGGCACCGGTCTTTTACGAAATGGTGGGGATGAAATGGCCCTCGGGAAAAACTGACAGGGTAACAAGTTCCCCCCCCCCCGTTTGAAAATGAAGCCTATACGACGTTAGCAAGTTAATTAGTATTTAATAATGACACGATTCAGCAAAATGCATTTTGCCATTGTCAAAAGAAAACCTTCTGTCTATGCAAATGCAACTGTGTTAAAAAAAGTTCTAACATTCTTAGAGGACCCATATCTTACATCAGTGGTTCCCAAACTGGTCCTATGGTGCCCGGCACATTTCAGTGCTTTCGTTGCTCCAAACACATTCGATCGTGCTAATCAGTTAATTACACAGCTGCTTGCGAGATGAAGTGAGGATGTGACAACGAAATGTGCTGAGCAGGAGTACTTCAGGACTGGTTTGGCAACAGCTGTCCTGCATTTTTCTTGCATTTTAGAATCTCCCCTGAGTTCTCTTTATATTCCTGTTGGCTGAGAGATTCCGAAAGCAGCCTGACCAAAACACTCCATTTAACTTAAAGTGAGTGAATTTAAAATAAGTTGTTTTTCGCAGCTAAAATTCGCATATGTAGACTAAACAAACTGTGGAGTTAAAGTCATGTTGTGAAACTTTAACAATGTGGCTACACCATGCAACCCTGTTTTATTAAATAAAGGAATATTTAGTTTACCATGGTATAGACCCTTTAACTGACTTGTAATGGTGGGAACAAATTGAGTGCAAAATTACTATCTTGGAAAACAGAGCTCAAAGCACTGTCAGATGGACATCAAGCCTGTTAACCTGACATCAAGATGCAACATCAGTTAGCATGACTGAAAACCTCCCAGGAAGATGTATGCCGCATGTGCAGAGAGCATAGTTTATGTGGAAAAAACAAACACTGACCCAAGGGAAGAACAGTTCAGTTTTCACTTAGCTTTAGAAGATATCGGAGTGGTTTAAACTGACAGCGTCAGCTAATGACAGTGCTTGGCTAGTCAGCTCGCTTGCTCTTATTTTTGCTTGACCTCCAGACATTAAAAGAGCACAGACTCGAAGGATGATTTTAAGAGTGCAGATAGTTTTTAGCAATGCAATTCAGCAGCACAAGACCCCGTGCTAAAATAAGTCAATAAGTTTACAAGTACATGTTAAAAAATGATCACTGTAGAATTGGGGTCAATTTGTCTGTTGTTATGCTTTCAGGTTCTAGGAGTTATAAATGCTATTAAACTGTAAGCAAGCTGCCCAGTTATCAGAAGTGAAAATAAAAACAAAGTGGATGTGTAATTTAGCTTTACCCATTCTGGTGCAATAAACACACACACACACACACACACACACACACACACACACACACACACACACACACACACAAGCACGAAATGAAGATAAATAAAGCTTGACCAATTGCCTGACGAAGCAAGTTAGCTATGCTAATACCTGAGTAACTTAACTCAGGAGAGAGACAGGCAACAGACCTTTGGGAAAACAGTAGCACTTAATGTTTAAACTGCTGGGGAGCCAGGGAATGTTTAGCTCCAGAAGGGATTTGAGCGCCCTCAGATACACCCAGAAAACTGAAGCTTGGAGGGGCTTGTTTATGTGGCAATGGTTTGTGCAAAAAAATAAAAATCTCTCCTGCTGCTTTCTGTTCTTCAGCTAGTTCTTCTTGTACTGCTGTTCCAGGATGAACGTAAAACAGTGAAGGCACATGTTTAAGAAAAAGACATATATTTAAGCAGACTTAAACTGACCACAATAAACAATACTGTGTATCACTTTAAGTCTGCTTAAATATATATAGGTCTTTTTGTGGATGGAAAAAGCAAATGTTATGTTTAACGCCCTGAGATTTCAGTGGGGTTTTATTAAACACAGTTAAAAATAAGGCTGTGAGCAGCTACACCCCAGCACCAAAAGCAATCATAGGCTCTGATGTGACAGAAAGCAGTGTTAACGTTAGTGTGTATCTCTTCATTGAAGGCTTAATGTAATTTTGAGGTCTTAGACATGCACAGATGCCACATTTGGTTGTTTCAACCAGATATGGCACTGCCATTTTGGACGGCCATTCTGAACTTTCAAGACTGACGCACTGAACAAAGGGCCGACGTTTGGTTATAAATGTCAGTAAATTGCAGTATTTCACTGCTTTACAAGGAGAACTTTACACACAAGGGAAAGGGGATCACGTTTGATAGGTTAGGGACTTAGTTTTTTTTTTTTTATGTGAACTCTGACTGTTCCAAAATGGCAGATGATGAGACGTCACCCGAACTCAACATCTATCTATAGATAACTGTGTGTTTTAGACTGTTTACATACTTTTTTACATTTGTCACCCTCACTGCCACAAATGTTACTGTAAAATACCTGTTTTTTAAATACTGAAAATAATAGTAATTATCCATATGTATTGACAATGTTGTCCCAATTCTTGTCCTCAATTTCACCAATTATTTTTACTCCTACTCCAGTTTCAAATAGACAAAGATACGCTACCAAGATGCACTTACAATTTGCGATCGAAACTGAAATTTTTATAAATGCACTTTGTAGAGTTCTTTGCTACTATTCCTGACTGGGTTGAAAGTTCTGCTAGGCTTGTCCAACCTTCAGCAGTCGCTATGAAGTATTTGTAGGCAGAGCTTAAAACATCTCTGGGATCTCAGCAATTGCAGGACAGACGCAGGGCCGAAGTCCTCTTAACTCCCATCCCCCGGCAGCCCACCCCATTTTCCCGTCCAGAGCAGGGGACACATCTCTTTTTAATATGGATGAAACACAACATTAGTCTGAAGCTTGTGTAATTGAAATCTTATCCGTTCAAAACCAAAATTGTGTTTTTTTGAATTAAATGTGAGCTACTTCTCCATTCGAGCCATGGCTTTTCCCCTGGCGTCCCCCTAGCGCTCTCGGCTCTGCGCTCCTCATTGTTCGCTCGCTAATGGTTTTTGTCTTTTCGCAGTGAATAAAGGCAGGACTCATTTGATTTTTAATTAACGACTTTGACGAAGAGGGAAGACACAAAGGTGCCCTCTGTCTACCTATGAAAAAGACTCATCCCCTGTGAATGCAAAGAGAAGGTAGAAAGGGCTGCCGTTGCAGCGATTAGCCGGTAGAACCAAACATGACATCCAATACCCCAGCAGCCACAGCACAGTCACAGACACACTGTGATGGAGGTACAAACAGAGACAAGCATGATAACTCAGGAGCCACAGAGAATTATAGATGTTGTCCCACTCACACAAGCGCACAGATTCACCCATTTTCCTCAGTATTACCAAAGCTAAACGCTGCTATGCCTGTAAGCAACATCTAACCCAACCTTAAACTTTAAACAAAAGAAAAGCATCAATGCTCTTTTATGTGTTTTGAATGACAGCAGAAATGGAGATAAATAATATCATTGTATCATTACTGGGTCCCTGCAGGGAGGTTAAAACTCAGCACTTGCACACATTTGCATTACTTTGGTATTACTGCAGCTATACGTGCGCGTCAATCTAAGGCTCGGATCACACTTGGCATATCTGCCATTTCCATGAGTCTTTAGTGTGTCTTTGTGCAATTTTGTGTTGGGAAGAAGGGTTACGTGCACATTTACAAACTCTTCTGCTACATTTGTTGTAGTGTGAGTCTTTGTACATGGACTGCTAACACAACTTGTAAACAAAAAGGAGTGGGGGAGAAGAAAGAAACCAAGTCTCTGCCTCAGTCTTTGCCATGATAATGCTGTATATGAGGGGCTGTTTGGAGTGGTTTAGCATTCACATGCCAGTACCAGGGTCTTTATACCCCTCTAACTAATGACATTACCTGTCAGTGGACATTACATGAGCGGTTTATGTCCAGCTGAACACGTGTCCATAGTGAGTGAACCGGAATGTAGTTTAATTCACTGAATAGAAAAGGCATGTACTTTGGACACAGCGCATATTACATCTCAGTTAGTCCCAACCTTGAAATGTGATTAGCCGATATGCATGTCATGACAGACAGACAGACAGACAGACAGACAGACAGAGACAGACAGATAGATCTTTGTTTTTTTACATTATTGTCTTAAAAGCCAATAACTAGAGCTGGCAAATAATACAAATAATCAAGCCATGATTAATCATATTTGCTCATATAATCAATTAAGACGAATCGTCTTTGTCTTGGTTGTCCGAATTGACCGTGATATTTTTTTTTCTTTTGTTAAAAGCAGTGAACTGGACAAAACAAGCTTAAACAAAACATATATATTATTTCCAGAGTGTGAACACATTTTCCAATTTTCACGCCTGAACTCCAGTGAGAGCAATAGTGACTTCAAGTCAGTGAGTTTATATATTATGCATATCATATACGCACAAAAGGCCCAGTCATACAGCTTGAGGATGGAGATTAGTGAGGATAACTGGAGTTTTCCAATTCTGCTGTTAGTTTATTCAGATTTATCAACAAATCTCCCTCAAGCTTTGTCTAGCATAGTCTGCCAAATCACCGATACTGCTGTGTTTCATGTTTTGCTAGTACATTTTCTCCTTATAATGGTACTTCAGAGTCAGTGTGCATTGGAGATAAATACATTCACAATGCGGGTAGGTGGAAAGAACATTTATCAAAAGAGTCATCAAAGGAACATTTAACAGCTGTATTTGAATTAGATTGCTGCAGTCATGGAGTCATAGCAACAGCACAGCTAGGCGAGACCGCAGAGCTTTGGCCTGCGCTACTATGGATGGTTCAAAGGGTGAAATGAGGAGAATGCCTTTTATAATGTTAAGATTAAAAGATTAAATACTTCAGTGTGTTAAGTCTGACATCACTGTAAATGATGAATATGTCAGTAATGAAACTATCCTGTGATCACAATGACACATTTGAGGTAATGCTACACTATGGTAGAGCCACATACCAGTGCAAATATCTCACAGAATAGGCACCACATCATTGTTATTATTGTTATTATAGTGTAGTTCTGGATTTTAAGGGCCACCATCCAACACATACACACACACACACACACACACACACACATTCTCTCTCTCTCCCTCTCTCTCCCTCTCTTCCATGTGAGACAATAAGACGATGGAGGATCACAGAGTGAGTTTAATACCCAGAAAGAGAGGCTTAAGACTACTGCTGAATATGTGTGTGTGTGTGTGTGTGTGTGTGTGTGTGTGTGTGTGTGTGTGTGTTGGGACTGGGGATTTAGAGTGAATATGTTCAAGGTTAAAGAAAAAATGAGGAACACAGAGACCTGGGCCCTTTCCCAGATTCTTTGAGGCATTTAAGCCCGAAAGTAATGTTGCACCTATTTTTCATACTTACATTTATAATCACAACTCCAGTCCTGGCCCTGTAAAACCTCAAATAATGAACCGAAAGCCACTCTTCCTTCCTATTTTTCTGCCGCAGTGTAATTACTCTCGCCGGCTTCCTTGGGTAAAGTCATGTACAAAAAAATGTCACTTCTGCTGCTTATCATCAGCAAGGCTGTCAGCGTCAGCTCCTGATTCAGATTTAATTTATCTAAGCCTTATTTTGATGAGGTCATCCCTTCCTGCACATCTGTCAAAAGGGGGTCATCGTCAGTTCCGTTGCTGGATATGAGGGCAACTGGCTCATTCTGAGATGTGATCAGCGTCCATGATGAGTGAGTGCACAAAAGCACTGTCACACACCCTCCAATCAGAGGGCTTTTCTCTGTTTTGTGTGGATAATACCAGCTCAGGAAAAAAAAAAGCCATCTGAAGGATTAACCTGTATTCTAGGCTTCACCACAGCATTTTTCTTCCAGAAGTTCTCTAATGCTTAATGTATGGACTGTTTGATGGAGGATTGCAACACTGCCCAGTACACGACAATGCTGATTAGTCTTCTGGAATAACAGTTACATGCAAACTTTTGCACTCCCAAATCAATTCACATTTTTGTACGTTTTTGTTAATCCTCTGAAGGCATCTTAGATATGGTCTAGTTAACATACTGTAAATATATTAAACATAAAACCATAACTTTTGCACAGGCTACATTGTATGTTTTATATTTTGTCAAATATAATTAATGTAGCAATAAGCAATAAATAAAAATTATGAATTAAAATGTATTCTTTGTAGATGTGTACTTATTTTTTTTACACAGAAAATCAACCATCCTTCATTTGACCAAGGACTCCTTCATTTCTGCATGCGATTAAAATCTATGCTTTTTGTTTGTTAAACAAGTACTCACGATACAGGCTGTGACTTTGACAGACTGCAACACACTACACGAGGTGTAGGGGGCGATATATCTCCTACTGTATTGTCCTACATATAAAACGTTAAATGGTAGCAGCACTGCAACGAAGAAAAGTAAAATTCAATATGAATAATGGTGTACATGTTTGTTAAAATCACTTGTTTTCAGTATAATAATGATTCATTCAAATAATAATGATTTTATTTTAATAAAAAAAAGTCACTGGACACTTGCTGTGTCTGCTGGCTGCAGCGTGGATGTCTGCCGGCGGCTGCATAAACATACTGCGGCAGCATCGTATCAAGAAGCGTCTTGTGCGAAACTGGGCACCGCGTCAATTGACGCTCGCAGCTGTTATAGGTATAGCCAGTTAGCCGCCGGTCTAGTGTTAAGAACCGATTTACAGAACCGAAATAAAAAAATCGAGTGGGTACCTGGTACCGGGTATTTTCAAATCAGTTCTTATTTGGAACCTAATTTCGCTTCCCATGTCTATTTATAGTAACACTATGTTTAAAACAGGTATGTTGAAATGGCCTGAACTAAGTGGTGCAGAAAATTATCTTAAGTGTTTCAAAGTGCTCATGCATGACGTTAAGTTAATAATTTTCTGCTGCACCTTCAACAGGAAGAGATGTCAGAGCTCTCATCATGGAATCATTTCTGCACAGGAGGAATTTTTAAAATTTAAAAGTCCATAACTTTATCTACAAATAGACCATATATATATATATATATCCTTGCCACCTAATAGAACAAATGAACACACCAATCTTAAAAAAAAAGTCACAGATCATATCAAAACCTTCTGGTTTTGAACAAAGACCCAGTCATACTACCTGTAAAATTCAGAGCTGTTTCTGAACACCTACATCCTAATTTGGAGGTCTTATCTGGTAAAACGAAATTACAATCTTTCCAAAGCAAATATTCTTAAAATATTTTACTAAACTCCACACAAAAAAACAGACACCATACCCTAAAGTGATGTAAACAGCATGCCAGACTAAAGGGCAGTGATATAACTGTTATAATACAACCCAAGGCCTATCAAAGTGTATTTCTGGATCCTATATGCCAACAAAACCAGCAACGTTGGTGTCTGGGTTTATAACTGCATCCGAAAAGTTGATAAAAACTTCCATTCCTGTTGACTTTACTTGATTTTGACTAATCTGGCGGTGCATCAACATGCTAGATCTACCAATGTACTGAGCGAGGCCTTGGGCAACAGATCAGGTGAAATCAGGGCACACAGATGCATTCCAATGTCTCTGTTCCTTCATATAGAGGGAGAGCAACTGAAAATTTGTGCAAATTTTTTATGTAAAAAATTCAGTCATCAAGATTATCAAGGTCACGACTGCAACTGCACAAAATAGCTTCATGTAAAAAAGGAGATGATGCTGTTTGAGTGTGGACGAAAGGCCAAAACCAAACAAAAAATTATGTTTTAAAAATATACATGTATGTGTGGATAAGGCCTCAGCTAGCAACCCGCAACCTTCAGGAATGTTAAATAATTCTTGCTGATCTGTACATAAATGCATAATAGGGCGAAGCCATGGTGCGCAGTCAGTTGAGAGCTTCATTAGATAGAATCTATGATATTTATCATGTTTTTCACTATTCATTGTTGATGAGTTATCAAGTTTGCAGGGCTAATGATATTCTTTCCTGGTGTGTTCACTTCGGGTAATACTATTAAATTGTGAAGCTGCTGCTAAATTGCTAAAGTGCACCAAAATGTAGGAGCATTTTTGTGGTCTTGTGAGTGCAGCTTTAGAACTGTATCATTACATGGAGCTTTCTTTTCGTGTTGCAGACACAGAAAATGTAGAAAACCTCTGTACTGAGTCTCCATTTTGAGACTGTCCTTGCAATGCATCTTTTTGTGCCTCAAGGCAAGTGGAAAAGGCAGTGTTGGCATGACAACACTTCACCAACTCAGCAGCCAACGGTGACATTGCCTCTTAACCCCCAGCAAGCGTGTCGCCCCATCCCAGCCAGGGGAGCAGGGGCCACAATAGAAAATGACTGCTGCTCCACTCACAGCAAAATAAGAGGCAGGGAAACCACGTCTTGGACTGTTTTGGCGGACTCACTGTATTACGCCCCATGTTATGAAGACACAAGCAGCAGCAGTGTCTTCAGGAAAGGGGGTAAACAGTGAAGAACACAGAACCCACACGTAGCACTGCAAAATGCTGTACATCCACTTTTATGGGGGTGAAGAAGATGGTGCTAAGAAGATCAGGATTATGCAGTGAAAATAGCAATAACTGAGCCGCGCTGGCCTACACAAAAAACCCTCGCTACATCTCAACTTTACACACACACACACACACACACAGGCTTACTTTCATTCAATACACTAAGCTGCCTTGTAAGGTTTGCGTCAGCAGAGAGGTCGGAGCTGTCCTGAGAAGCTCTGATATACCTCCATGGCAGAAATATATAGAGAGAGAGAGAGAGTGAGAGAGAGAGAAAGAGAGAGAGAGAGAGAGAGAGAGAGAGAGAGCAGGAAAACACGGGTAGAATAGTTTTGTGTGACTGAAGGATGGCTCAACACTAAAAGAACATTCAGCTCATGACTTTCACTCTACCATGAGCTGTAAACGTGTTTTTTTATACTCGACTTGCTGAAATTTAAACCACTAAGCCACAATGATGGAGAGGAAAGCACTCACATGCAAAGCTAATCCACATACAGTGGTGACTGTGGGGAAACTACCAGTAATGCTTGTCCAACATTAGAGAACCAGAGGAGAGCGCACCCCCCGAATTTTCACAATAGAGAGCATTCTCTGTAGCTGCATCCTGGCATGGCACAGAAACTGTGCTGCATCAGATCACAAGACCCTACAGAGAATAAGAGGACTGCGAGAAGATCATCAAGTTCTCTCTCCCCTCGGTTGCAGACACTTACATCACACACTGCACCAGCAAAGCCACCAGCATTATGGATGACCCCACACACCCCTCCCATACCCTCTTTTCCCTCCTTCCAGGTTTCACAGCATCCAGACCTTCACTACCCGAATGGGGAACAGTATCTTCCCCCCAGACCATCAGACTCCTAAATCAGAACTGATTAACAAACTGTACATCATACATACATACACACACACACACAAACACACACACACACACACACACACTCACACACACACACGCACACAAACTCTAAACTGTACTGCTTCCTTTCTCCCAATCGCACAGCATACACCAACTACAAGTAGGTGGGTGAGGGTGATAATAGCCTAGTGGGTAAAACACTGTGAACCTGATGACCACAAAGTTGCAGGTGCAAAACGCCACTTTCTACCACTGTGCCCTTGGGAAAGACAACTAACCCTCTGCTGCTCAAGGGGGGCTGTCCCTGTAATTAATGATTAAAGAACGTCAGCCAAATGCCGCCTTTACCTATTAAACTATTCCACCATACACAGAAAACTGACTCTCCAAATGGTAATGATTTTCTTTAAATATGTCTGAAAAAAGTGAATGCTAGTTTATGAATAGTGTTACAAAAGCAAGACGCTGTGGCCAAGGTTTCTGTGTATGGTGAAGGTGGGAAACGGCCACAGCGCCCCTGTGGATTCCCATCTCACCAGCAGATAAATAAACTAGGTGTTCTGGACTGAGCCCATGCATGTTTGACTACCAAAGTCCAGTTCTTTTGGCTAGTGTGCTCTGTACCTTGTCCAGGCATAGTATGCTGAACTGTGCCCAGACATATCTAAGGACGTGGGCCTGGGCTCAGTATTAAGGTACTGGGTAAACCTCTGAAATCCAGCAGCTCACTGGATGAAAAGAATAAAGCAGTGGTTAATATGACGATATAAGCGTGGTCGGGTCTAGAATCTGGCCTAGTGTAAGCACACCCTTAGAGCAGCCCAACGGGCCACCAAAACAATGTGCAGCACCAAAACACTAGAGAAGATGTCCACCACCAGTTAAATTGTCATCACCATGTTTTGTAAACACTGCTAACACAACCGCCTGCTAGTACGACTCAGACGCCAATTTTGTCCAATATTTTCGAGAGAGCTCATACTCAAAAAATAAATGTTAAGATGATGTTATTCATGCTTAAACAAGACAGAGATCAGTATATATGAGTCCCCCAAAGGAGTTTTATTTAACTGTATGTTACAGTCATAATGCAAAAGCTTGCAAGTAAAGAGAAAAAAGTAAAAAGAAGAAAAAAAATTATGAGACACTTGGAAATCTGGTTCTACAGACAAAGCAGCAGATTTCTTGCCACCACTGGGCTCTCCTAACCCTCTTCTTAACAAAGTGCCTTTAGTTTCTCGTTTAAATGGGGGAACGCAGAACAGATCCAAAACTGCAGCACTGCAGGCTACAGCAGCAGCAGTAGAAGCATCTCAAGGGCCATGTGCCTGATGATGTAACTCTGAGAGAAACCTGGGGTGTTCCTTCAGGTCAGAGCACACAGGGGCTTATAGCTTTTTTTTGCAGTTTGACACAAAATTTAGGATGTCATTTTTTACGTTTCGAAAAAAAAACTGAGATGAGACTCTTTTTTCTCATATCTCTAAAAGCATATGCATTGTTTATGCTGGGGACACTGGGGGCATCACTGCCTACTACTTTTTGTCGAGGGCAATTTGGTCTTTGCCCCTTTTTTGAAACAATCCCCCCTTTATACAAATACATTCACCACCCCCTGACACTGTTCTATGGTAAACCATGGAAAAGAAAAAAAAAATTCCGATTATTTATGGTCCGATTATTTATGGCATATATGGCGATCGAATAACTTATATGCGACTATTTCATTGCTTAGTGTTCATTTTGTGGGTAATTTAAAACACAGCTTTCCCGTTCAGGGGAACACTAGTATGTGAAGCTTGTACGAAATCAGTAATAAAAGTTTTCTAAAACAGTGAATATGTAATTTCAAATATGTTAAATAAGTGATTTCAGAAAGACCGCTAAAAAGCATAATTCATACAACAGCTCAAGGGATCAAACTGGTTGATTTTTACCCACTGTGTGGGCTAAATGAACACGTGAAACATTAACATTAACAATACTTTATATAAGTACTGTTATATAAAATGCTTTTAAATCCTTACGCTTCCCTCAAACTGAGATGGAAATACCATATTCACGAGCATTAACGAGTGCCACCACTGGGATACTGTTGCATAGGAGGTCGCTGCACTACACACTATACCAACTGTCCCTCACTTCCTTTCATCAACAGACAAAGCAAAAGGCATTATTCTCAGCACGTTCTGCTTGTTTCCTTGCGAAACCACTTAAACACATAACAGTTATGACAGTTAACTCCCAGGAGGAAAGCCTTCAATGAAGAATCAATCTTCCATTTAAATATCATGAATCAAATAAATTGCAACATCATTTAGCCCAATGAGCCATGCATAATTATGCCGCACCATTTTCATACAGGTGTAGCAGCAGCATTCAAACACAGCACATACCTTACATTATTTACCTCAAAAAAATATGAAAACTATAAATTGATGGACTACTAATCGCATATTTGGAGCAAAAATGTTGGCTGACCTTCCAAACTTAGCTGATTTGGAACATGCATCCCCAAAATGAATAAATACGACCAAAAACAAAACCCAAAAAACACAGTGAAAACACTGTTGGCCCAATAATGACTTCGAGTCAAAGCCATTGATGTCTCCAACTGGGCTGAGAAGCACTTGATACAACTTCTGCTTCAAATACTAAAGGCATAAGACCTTCCTGAGGTGAATAAAAGGCCCTGGATTAATCTCCTGAAGTGCCCTTCAATCTTCTCACTGATATTGCCTCCTTGCTCACTATCCTTAGGCTTCAGGCTCATTAGCTCTGTCTGTTCTAGCTAATCACACTGTCTGTTCTAGCTAATCACACTGTCTGTTCTAGCTAATCACACTGTTTCTCACCAGCTCCTAACTCGAATCACTTCTAACATGCCTTCAGGCTAATCCGAGCTCATTTGCATCGAGAATTGTAAAACATGTTTACAAGGTACCTGGTGACAGTTATGGCTTCCTGTTGAAACTGCACCTCATAATGGAGTTTTATTGAGTTTTATATGCATTTCAATTAGCGGGTGCTTCAAGAACCCGAGACATTTTAAATCAGGAGAACTCACGAGGGGGTTGTAGCCAGAAATAATTATGAGTAATTACGAGTCTGACTGCTCAAATAAGTTGTGATGTCAATCTCCAAATCGAGTAAGATAAAATGTGCACCCACAAAGCATCTAAGCTCTGACCGGAACCTCCATTAACAACCTTTATGGCATTATAAAGTGCTTTAAGGTTTTGTTATTCATTTCTGTTATTCAATTCTGGGTTACTGCAGGTAGTCTTCACTGCACACTGTAGCACTATAGATCTCCTAGTATAGCGCATTTTCTTATAGTCTCGGCTTTCCAAGCAAGAAAGCTTTGTGAGAACAATTTGACGAATGGAACTGTACTAGTGGACAAGGACTAAAGTGGACGAGACATGAACGCCAGTGTTTTTGTGATGTAAGCTGAGATGGAAATGAGACTTACCGAGCTAAATCTATTTCTACATCTAGCTACTTTTCATGCATTTTGAACGCAGTTGACAAAATGTAGTTGGAAGTAATTATCATAATTAAAATGATTATGGTAAATTTGAAATCCATTCCCATAAAACAAGTTAGAGACAAAATAGATTTCACGTTGGCTGCGTTCATTTCACGTCCAATAGCAAACAAATAATTCATTTATACGATATTTATACAACTATTAATTACGTGACAATAGAAAAATAAAATAGTGGATTTCAGCAATTAGGCTACTAACTCAGCACCTGGTGGTTGGCAACAGGTGAAATCTGGCAACCCCACTTACTGTAGAAGACACGTTTAGACAATTTCAACAGAGAGAACAATACTGTAGCACGTATTATAGGTATTATCTTGTCAGCACAATTCATCACCTCAAATTGATTTACAAGATTACACAATAACACAATTACTGTATTAGAAATAATTTACTTCTCAATTAAATTACAGCACTAGCGGTTAGCTGTAATTGCATTTCACATAAATAGAGGTGCCAGAGCTACACTCTGGCGCACTCAGCACCAATGAAAGGCCAGATAGTGACAGAAAAAAACATTACATCCTGCCTGTGTTTTATACACTGCTTTTTACTCTCTGGGGTCCCGGCTCATTGGCCCAAAAACTGTTGTTTCCTAGAGCGGCTGACATATTTATTCCCATAGTGTGAGCACTAAACCCACTAAAATGATAGTTGACAAATGCTTATGGTCTCAGTAACTAACTACAAAGAGACTCTGCTAGTGAGGCCTGTCCCTTCGCAACCCCAACTGTAACATGACAACATCCTGTGTAATTACATGACTTTTTGTGAATACCTAACGTGTGTGTGTGTGTGTGTGTGTGTGTGTGTACATAAAAATGAGTGTGTCAGATGCAGAAAGTGAGAGAAAAGATGCCAGCGGTAAAGAGAGAGAACATGGCAGTGGGCGCATAAATCATATGACTAGAGGCTGGGTAGTAGCGGGGAAAACGAAGGGGAGAAAGGCAACTGGACGTTTTCTGTCAGCTTTGATCACCTGTGCTGTTCCCTGCAGGATGCGGTGAATGGATTTTGCCATTAGTCTTGCTCAGAAATATAATACCACCTGACATTTCCAAGGAAACGGCCAGTGAGCTGGTAAAGAATGCCCTGTTCTTCGTGATCTCATGGTTGTGGAGATCACTGGGGGTGAAACACAGCAAGGATCAGCTCCGATTTTACAGCATCGCCAAACAAATCAACAACACTGCGAAGAGTAAAGAAGGCACAGCGTAATGAAAATGGAATCATTTGCTTGCTTTTTCCAATAATATGACACTCGCAGCGTTGCAGAAGCTGTGCATATAAGCAAGTACTTTATAAATCCCTGATTAATTCCTGAAATGGCAGCGAGCGTTGCACTGGATTGACTTGATTCAATGTGTCTGTTCCTCATGAATAAAATATATCACATCAATGCAGTTTTGTCTTTCAGTTCACTTACTGCTGTGGAAATGATGTGCGCATTCGAATCAAGTACTTTCAATCCATTGTTTACAGTAGGAGCGACAGCGTGAGTGAAGCGAAGACTAAGTGACGAGTAATTCTCAGAGCTTCCGCTCGAGCCTGGCTGAGAGTGCATGTGACAGAGAGTGATGTCTTGATTGCTCACCAAGAGAGCAGTGGATAGACAGGCATGTCACTGTCAACTTGGGACGAAGAAAGCTTAGATAAGCTTTACACATCTATTCCCTACTGTAACCCTTTTAGACTGCATTTACATTAAGACATCAGACAGGTAACGGCAAACTGGCTATTCCATTTGTTATAATGACAAATACTCCCTATGTTTCAGTGGAGCAACTAAAGTGACTAAAGAGTTAAGTGGCTGTTGCAAGCATTACATTTGCACAACTTTCGCCAACAGCTGTTGTGGTAGTTCAGAAAACATTCATGTACCAAACAAAAACAACAAAAAAACAGGATTCATTCGGATTCTGCCTCACAAGATTGGAAGAGGGTAACAGTACGATAAGCCCACCATTCAGTTTGATTCAAAGCACTGCAGGGTTCAACTTTTTCCCTGCCCATGGTAAGTGATAAGGAGGCCAAACGTTTCCAGTCCCAAAAGAGTTCAAACTGACCTGAACAAGTGTGATCCTGCTAAAATATTTTTCTAACATAAATAGTCAAGTTTATTTCAAAAACGTATCATACACAAGTGATTCAATCTGCTTCACAGGAATAGAATAAAAATGTTACAAAAAATAAAATAAAATGATAGATGTAGTAAAAGAAATAAAAGAATACAAAAGAAAAATCATTGAAAGAAGATTGAAAGTGCTGATTAGTTTATTTTTCAAGTAATCAATATTATTTATCTATTAATTAATCAATGTATTTGTTTGTTATTTTTATATATATTGCATATTTTTACTCTTACTCTTTGGTCCAAAAATCATGTCATAAGGTCATATCAAAAATCACACAAGCAATTTTCTTTCATAAAGTAATTAGCTGTGTGGTTTACATTTGCAAAGGAACACTTGCTTTGTAGTTTTTACCATGTGTGTCTGTGTGTGAGAGAAAGAGGAATAAACACACAGACAGAGTGTACGGGAGGACATGGGTGCGTTTCATCTGTGTTATTATATAATAATGTTAACTGCACACATTGGTTATTGAAAAAATTACCAGCGCTTTTGATAAGCAAGAAGATTTTTTTTTCACTCACACATGCATAATGAAAGAAGGTTCGTTATAACTATCTAGTGTCTGTTCTCTATAAATGGCAGAGTTTAAAATGTGTCTCATTAGAGTAAGACCTACAAACTGTGAAAAACACCTCCAGGTGGGGGGGGGTCAAAATCTACCCAAGGAAGCAATTTTTTCCACTAGGGAATAAACTTTCTCACTCACTCCGTCTCAAACTCTTGCTTTGCTGGCAATTTGAGTGATGCTTTGGGCAATAAACGATTACCAGCAAAGAGTGTGACTGTCTAGATAGAACTCGACATGCAACTGGACTGGACTGCTTTTCCTGCAGTGAGGAGATATTTGGTCATGAAAGTGAATGAAGAAAATACACCAAATCTTCAGCAAATCGATCGTCTCCGAAAATGTCAACATGTCAACTTGCTCGACTGGACAGGTGAATTTCACCACTGTTGTCCTGACTTAGCATTTCACTTGCCCTGGGCTATCGTTAATGCTGAGCCCTGTGGATTAGATATTCGCATAATAGCTTAGACAAAATTTAAATGAAAAATTATGATGGTAAATGGCTTTCACACTGCCTTGACACATCTCCGCAGTGTACAATGTCACCTTTTGATTCCCCTTTAGGCGCTTATGGCCTTGTGAAAAACACCACAGCCCCACACAAAAGCAATTATCCCAGTAATGCCATCACTATGACAACGTTTACATGGCTGCATGTTGCCATCTGTTGCATACCGTTGGTGGTTATACCAGTTCAAAAGGATGGAACATCAATGACAGCATATAAACACGGTGATCTCAAGAGTGATTACCTACTTTTACTGGTTTAATGAACTGTATTTACATATTTTATAGTACACGGTAAATTGATATTTTGTATTTAAGCACCATAAACAGACATCATCTTCCAACTGTTTGGCAGTGAGGTTCAATTAATCAGAATTGGTGTAATCGCCAACGGTATGCAACAGATGGCAACACGCAGCCACGTAAATGTTGTCACAGTGATAGAATTACTGGAATAAGATTGCCCTTTCCGCTTTAGTGGGGCCGTGGTGTTTTTCACTCAGCGACCGCATATACACACAGCATTAGGTGACCTATTTTTGCTATATTAATGAACTAATTTCATATTTTCTGTAAAGTGGCATCACCAGACCACCAGCTGCTCCAAAAGTGAATTGAGTTTTTGCATTTAAGGCACTCTAAACAGACATCATCATCCCTCTGTTTAGCAGTAAGGCACATTTAAAAAAGCAGGCTTCATGTCCACAATATGGAACTACTACACAGTTTTACCTGCAACAGGGCCAAATCCTATTTATTCCAGTTTAGCAGATACGTTAGAGTGACTGGGCACCTCACTACAGAATTCAGTGGATGTGAGGTGGTCATAGGTGCAGCCATCAGATTTTAGGATCAGAATCATCTGTTTTATAACAGTCATTAAAACAGATCACTCTAGGACATTATGCACATACTAAAAACAGTGATTTAGCTGTTGTATTATGGTCAGATAGGGTTTGAAAATTCTTTGTTTCTTTCATTTTTTTTCTTTTCTTTTTTTTTTTTTTTTTAAGTTTTAGGCAGTTTTTGGATCCAGATTTCTGCTCAGTGTCTCCAGTCATTGGGTGAATGAATACATTTCCATAAGCAACACACCTAATCTAATGTAATGAAGTAAATAGAACCAAACCAGGTATTTGATGGAGCTGCAAGTAAAACTGAGCTTTCGTGAGGAGAGAGGTCTAGAAATAGAGGTCTAGAACACTTTGCCCTACATTAAACCACCATTTACTGTGTTAGTGTTGTCTGTATTTGTTGTAATATTAGTGTTTTAACACCAACTTAACACCACTGTCCAATAGTAAACAGCTTTTAAGCATAATTTTCTCAGGTGCCTAAGACTTTTGCACAGTACTGTACTTAGACTTCACATGACACCTGGAATACTAGCAGCCCACATAGCTGATATGGGATGAGAGCTTTGTTTCACTAGGCAGGTGTGCTCCTTCCCTCTAGCGCTCCTGAGGTGGGGTAGACACAAAATACTTTCCATTAGCCTGACAAACATTTGCCATTAAGTCTGAAATCTGTATGGCACGTTGACCTCTCGGAGGTGCATGACCCTAGCTCCTTACAATCTGAAGTAGCACCACATAGTGAATAGCATCAATGCAAAATCAAGCGCTAGGCAATATCTTGTGGC
The DNA here is from genome assembly GCA_037577275.1 of Bryconaethiops microstoma. Lineage (NCBI taxonomy): Eukaryota > Metazoa > Chordata > Actinopteri > Characiformes > Alestidae > Bryconaethiops > Bryconaethiops microstoma. Next base: position 22,407,582 of record JBBJLS010000041.1, on the reverse strand, counting down.
TATAACACCACAAAATGACTTACATGCACCATCACAGCTACATTCTTTGGATGGACACCCATTTTCACTCAGTTTTATCCATACAAGGTGCTGCAACTGACATGTTTCTATATCTCACAAATTTTTATCTCAGAAACATTTTTAAAATTTATGTTTACATCGGACTACATTTAATAAAATGGATGCTAAGTACGTTTTCCTCTGTCTCTCTGACACGGTCTGGGATCAAAATGATTTTCAAACGTAAGTTTGTCTTTAAATCCTTACATGACATTTACAAAATTAAAATGGTACCCTTTCATCTGTCAAAGCAGTCAAATTATTCAGCCAGTTCACACACTCTGCTGATCACTGTCAAAATCCCAACCAAGACTCTTGTTTTTCTTACACTGTAAACATTTCAATCTGGTTAGGTTTGGTTTCACATTGTAGCACAAGTTAAATGACATTGCTGTGTGCTGGTGTCTTCACCTACGTGGACTGCATCTCCCCGTAATTGACATTGATTGGTTTATAGATGGACATGCATCTGGCCCTGGCATGTTGTCACTTTGACTGGTAACGATTTCCGTTTGAATGGAGAAAAATGAATGAAAAAGGAAAACCATCTTTCCTATTTGCTGTGTCATTGCTTTTTCTGATGCCGTCAAGCATCTGCATATATTTCCTTATCTTCAGTTGTCACTGCTCTCCATATCCTCTCTCCCTCACTTTCATCCTTACAGAAATTAAGTTGTAAGTTTTGGGATTAAAAAAAAAAATTTCAAGTTGACTTTTAATTTCTTCATGGGACTAAACTATAATTAAACACTGTCTCTTCGTGTCCCCATGTGCTACTCCGGCTCATTTTTACTTCTGTTCTAGTTCTTTTACTTCTGACAGTTCGCTTCAGCCTCCTGTACTTGGGCCAAAAGAACAAAACAAGTAAAAGAAATGTTTTCGCACTGCAAACCAACCGAAGGGCAGTTCAGTTGGATGCGGACTGAGAAAATCAAGGTCCAGACCAGACAAGTTACATGTGAATACGCCCTTAGACTTTGGTCTCTTCTGAACACACTCCGTGAGACACCAGTTACTTTGTTCAGCACTTCAGGGATTGAGAAAATGCCTCCCTTGCAAGTACAGCACATTGTACCAAATAAAACATAACAATGGAGACCAGACCAAACAATTCACATAAAGAAAACATTCAAAGTTGAATTACTGTCATTTTCTGTTGGAATTTAGGACGCTGAATGACATGATGCATGATTGTCTTGTCCCGGCTGACGTCAAAGCTGTGTTACCTCTGAGATTTTTTTCTTCCTATCATTCCACATGTTACATGATATATCGCACACATACACATAGCAAAAAAACATGAAGAAAACATTAAAACTGGACCAAATAACTCTAGTGTCATATATAATATGCCACATCCACTTATTAATCTAAGCTTAACCAGTGCACTGATGCTGTGGTCACATCTAGTCATAACCATAATGGGTCTGGAACTCGATGCTTCACATATCAGCTTTAACTCCTCTGTTAGTAGGGCCAGACTACAATTACCCACGCTTGTAGCTACATGCTATACATATTAATTTCCCAATAGTTACCCAATAACTTGCAGTAGCTGCTGAATAAACTGCCTTTCCAACCAACCAAATCTCTATCCACTACATTTGTAGAGTTGATTTGAATTGAACTGAATTAAAATTACATTTGTTTTAGACAGTAAATCTGTTGACTAAAAAACTCATTTAAAATAGAATGAACGTTTTAAAAAGCATGGCTAACAATAAAGGTCTCAGGATAAAACAGTTCATATAAAATTTATTCAGCTTCTGAACATGGGAGCAACACTGTAAAAAATGAATGATGCGTTTGCTTTATCTAAGGTGTTCTGGTATCCATGACAATCAGGCAGAGCCTTCCACATCATTACACCAGTTGTTTTCCTGAAGAGGTGTTCGAACACACAGACATATACGCAGATTTACAGTTTACTTGACAAATGAATTCATTTCATAAGAATATGTTTTACATTTACCAGTAGAACACTTGCCTTGGTTCGTGAATTACGTATATTTCTAAGACAAGTGAATCTAGTAAAGCTTACTGCCCACGCCTAGGCTGTTTCAAAACATTTAGGATCCCATGCAAAATTCAGAAAATACAGATGGCCGTCCAAGTACATTTTTTTACATTTTAACAAACTCCGGTGAAATAATATTTGTACATATTGTATATATATATATACATATGTTGTTATTTTCTAGTGTTATTTTATATATATATATATGTTGTTATTTTCTAGTGT
>JBBJLS010000041.1:22389979-22401187 GCA_037577275.1 Bryconaethiops microstoma | reverse complement strand
GAGACTTTCCATTTCTTTGTCATTGGACAAACTTACAAAATCAGCAAGGGGTCAAATAATTATTTCCTCCACTGTATATATATATATATATATATATACACACTATAATATTTTTTATTATATTATTTATTTATACTCTATATGGACAAAAGTATTGCGACACACCTGTTCTTCAGGGTTTGAGCTATGCCTCATACTTCCATTGAAGGACAATCTTAATACTTCAGTATACCGAGACATTTTGGATGACGCCATGCTTCCAACTCTGTGGACACAGTTTGGGGAAAAACCTTTTCCAACATGACTGTGCCCAAGTGCACAAATCAAGGTCCATAAAGACATGGTTGGATGAGTTTGGCGTGGAGGAACTTGACTGTCCCGCACATCTCAACCCCATCCAACACCCTCCGGATGAACTTGAACAGAAATTGTGAGCCAGGTCTTCTTGTCCAACATCAGTGCCTGGCCTCATAAATGCTCTACAGAATGAATGGACACGAATTCCCACAGAAACTCCAAAATCTTGTGGAAAGATGTTATAGAATGGAAGATGTTATAGTTGCAACTCCATATTAAAGTCTATCTTTTTGAATGCAATGTCACTGAAGTCCCTGTTGGCGTAATGGTCAGTTGTCTTAATATTATTTTCCATATAGTGTATGTGCTATAATTATCATGGAGTTGTATGTTTGTATTTTCTTAAAGACAGGCTGGTTATATATCACATTTTATGTATGTGATCCAATAAATCATGTGCATTCCCACTGAAATGTATGTTTTGGAGCATTGACAGAAGGTCACAACATTGGATGGAAGGGCTAAAATATTACATCAGTAGCTCACACGCTTCAGCACCTTCAAACCATTACTAAAAAACATTATAAATATTTTACCTGAATGTCTATCATAGAAGCCAACTAGTTAGAGACAAATCAGTCTATATAAAGAGTTTGTGTGGAGGAGAGTTTGGGGTGGTGGATTCTAGAAAAGGGAGGTGATTAACTTTGCCATGAAAAAATACAAAATTGTAATCAACTGCAACTAAATGCATTTTACATTTCCTTTAGGTCAACAGTATGTAAATAATATGAGGTTTAATGTACAGTGTGGCATCCTACCATAATATTCTCAGTTCTTCAGCATGTCCTGCTATTAATTATTGACTTCAGACTCTCTGTGTCTGTAAGACATGTTTTCAAATCCCATCAAACAACAAGACGTGCACTATTTTCTGCTGCCGCAACTCTGTGATGTCCATTATTGCTTACTTAATGATTACCAAGCTCAGACTAATGAGACAGCCAGTTAAGCATAACAAGTTCATCATTATAACTCCACTCACAGGATTTGACTTGAAAAAGAACTCAGTCTTCGTCAGCTGATTCCTTTTTAGCTTTGGTGCATCTTAATTATCTTGTAGAACAAAAAAAGGCAATGATAGCTTGAAAGGGACAATTCTATTATAGAAAATTGCACTGGTGCAAGAAATAGACCAGAACTTGCTGGATAGTTGTAACAATGCAATCAACATAAATACATCCAAATACCATTGGCTAGCATTGACATTATCTGGCTAGCTGACTCACATCAGGGAAATTTCATTTCACTTCTTCTATGGATAATGATAGCAGGATGACATTGAGACAGTAAATTCTACATGTGTGACTTATAGTCTAATGAAATATCGTTTCATATCTCAAATTTATTGACAGGTTTAGAAGCACTTTTCTCATGCATGTAACATTAATTATTTTAATGCACTTTGAATTTGTTCTCTCTCCTCTTATGGACGTTCAGTCAGTCTAATTTGACCTGTGGGACTCCCCATAGACCGCAATATGGTGGAGCTGAACGTTGTGGGCTAAAAATAAGACTGTTTGAATTCTATGGCTGAGGCTGAGATGAATTAGCCCATCTTAGCCACATCACAGTTTTTTCACAACCTGTTGGTGATACTGTTGTTTATAGGTTCATAGAGGTCTAAAATATTCAGCTTCTAGTTTCTTAACAGCAATTGAAACCAAAACAAAATGTTTAGATGTCTGTTGTTCTTTCAAGCAAGGCTCTGCTAGCCCATTTATACAAGCTGTCCTTGTTTCTAAAGGGGAAATGTATTTTCCTACAAATAGTGTGATTACTTTACTGGTTGCTGGGCTACAGAATACTGTGAACCCTCACGGATCCCTGGCGGTGTTGTTTCTGCACATGGATTACGGTGATTGTGAATGCCTCTCTGTGATCCACAGTGAAGCGGTGTTTGAAGCAACGTTCCCATATGCACTGTTCATGAGGAACTTTATCTAGCATCAGTGACAACTGCTTAAATTTGCCATTCCGTTTTTTAAACCTTGCCACTCATACCAAGAATCTGTCACCATGCATCATTTTTTTATTTGTGTAACCCTGTTAATGGACAAGGATCCATCATACAAGATGGGGAAGGCAACAACACCTGCAGTCAGTTTCTCCCTCATGTCGGCTATAGGAATTAAAATGCAAATGTCATAACTAAAGTTTAAGAAAATGTTTCACAGTAAAAGAATATTAGAAGGATAAATTAGCTATCGCAGAACTCTGAACTTTACATTCATTCATCCACTTACTAAACTGGGCAGTGGCTAGGAATTTGCCCCCTTGAGGGTCATGGGTTCTCATCCCAGGACTGCTAGTGGCACCACTGAGGTATCCTTGACAAAGGATACTGCTCCCCTGGCACAGCATCGGTGGCTGCCCACTGCTTCACTTGGTGAATGGGTTAAATACAGAGAGGGAATTTCACACTGTTCACACTGTGTGCCAGATCTCCAGAACGTGCTGATACCTTCTCTTCAACATCTGAAGAATCCGACCCTTTCTCACCACAAAAGCTAAGAAGATACTCGTCCAGTCTCTGGTCATCTCCAAACTACTGCAACTCTCTACTGGCTGGACTTCCACTGAAGGTAATGAGAACACTTCAGCTGATTCAGAATGCAGCTGCGAGGTTAGGCTTCAATGTTCCAAAGTTCACACACACCACACCTTTACTAAGGAACCTTCACTGGCTCCCTGTGGCTGCTTGCATTAAGTTCAAGTCCTTAACACTTGCTTTTAAGGCCAAGATTGGACTTGTACCCACATACATATCAGCATTGATCAACAGCATTGATGGCTCATCTAGAGCCTCCATTGCTTAAAAGAAGAGGAAGACATGCGTCAAGACTCTTCTGAGTCTTGGCCCCCCAGTGGTGGAACTAACTCCCTCTTTCAATCAGATCTGCGGAGTCCCTCGCTGTCTTCAAAAATCGCCTGTAGACCCACCTCTTCACGGAGCACCTTGGTGACTAACTATGCTTCTCGTTTCTGCTTATTTATCCCCCCCCCAAAAAAAAACCCCAAAACCCCCTTGGTTGAATAGTGGACATTGATCTAAGTTTAGCTTTACGGGTTTAAGGAACAGATGTGGACTACTTGAGCAATGATGTACGTCGCTCTGGATAAGAACGTCAGCTAAATGCTGTAAATGTAAAATGTAAATGTAAATGCAATTCACCTGTCGTGTATGTCTTTGGGCTGTGGGAGGAAACTGGCGCACCTGGTGAAAATCTACAGAGACATGGGGAGTACATGCTATCAGTGTAGCCCAGCGCCCAATGGAAATGAATGATATGTTTATCTTCCTTTTTTTGCTTGTTAAGACTGCTGGTGTGAGCACAGGGTAACTAAGCATGATACTAGTCAAGTGGTTGTCTATTAGCTAACATAACAGAATTGACAGTTAGTTTTCTCATTATTGTGTTGAGCTGTCCAGTGATATTAACAGCAGTTCAAAATGAAGTGTATGCCGTCCTTCAAACCTCCCAGCCTGGTAGCACTGTGTGATGTGGGAGACATGGCTAGATGACTAAACCTTTGACACACACAAAATAAACTTCATTTGGAAATATGAATGCACTGTAATTTAAAATCTTACAGAGTATAAGCTGATTTGTGTGCTACAGTTTCAGCAGCAAAACTTGTTATGAAGGAATGCATTTGCGGGGGACCAGTTCGATGTGGATAACATATGAGCTACTTTGTGGCTTAGCACATACAGTGGAACAAGACAGCAACAATGCAAAACCAGCAGTGCAAAAAAAAAAAAGAAAGAAAAAAGTCAGCGGCAAGCGTGTAAGCTGAAGTGCACAATCATGGGATTTTTTCCAATATATTAGTGAGAAATAAAGTTGGGATGGATGAATGTGAAGACTAGGCCTATAGATATCAAGACAGCTCATAACTTCAGCTTGTTAATATTGCGTGCGGCTTGTGGGCAAGAACCACTGGGGAAACTGGTGGTTATCTAACAATTTATCAAGAGAAGCATTGCAACCATGCCTCCGGTGTCTTTAAACACCACTGTCTCATACTTTGGCTGACAAATGGGCCAGTGAACACATCATATAAGATATTTATGACCTCTAGTTTGACAAGCACTGCAATAAAAAGCATGGCACAAATGAGTGAATAATGGATAAATACCAGCTTTACATGACGGGATTATTCTGTCACAGCCCATTATGATTTCTAAATAAATCAGCATGACAAGTTTACACTTATTACATTATTTGGCTCTGAGAGGTGCGTGACCACAAATAACTGTGCAACTAAAGTTCTTCTCATTTACCTGTTTATCTAATTTTGGCCACTTTTTACATTTTATAGAATGTGTATTAATTTAACATGGCTGTCAATCATGTTCTGTTCTGTTCAATGTGTATACAATATCTTGATAATTAAACTGGCACAACACAAGCAGCCCTTTGATTTAATGACCTATTGTCATAATCTGCATGCTTATAAATAAATAAAGTTTTTAAATTTGGGTTTTTAAAAAATAAAAAGGTTTTTTACCCTTTTGAAATATTGTGCACACATTTAAGAAATAGTTATTTAAGGAACCTAGCATTTTATATCATTCCTAACACCTCTGCAACTGTGGTTTTAGAAGTATGCCAGTATCTGTCCGTATACTTAAAAGCATTACATAATGTCTAAGCATATACATCAATCAGCTACAGCATTAAAACCTCTGATGGGTGCCTACACTGGTGACTGTCAAGGGGTGGGAAATATTAGGCAGCAAGTGAACAGTCAGTTCTTGAAGTTGATGAAGCGAAAGTTTGACAAAGGCCACAATGTAATGGCTAGATGACTGGATCATCTCCAAAACAGCAGGTATGGAGGGGTGTTCCCCGAAAGCAGTGGTCAGTATCTAGTCAAACCGCTCCAAGGGAGGACAGTTGGTGGACCAGAGACAAGATCATGGTCACTCAAGCCTGATGCAGTTGCTGATCGAAGTCTAGCCTGTTTGGTCTGTTTCCAAATTGCTGAAAATGTTCGTTATGATAGAAAGGTGTCAGAACACACATTGCCTCACAGCTTGCTGTGTACAGAGTCACAGACCGGTCAGAGTGCCCATGCTAACCAAAAATGCCAACAATGAGCACATGAGCAGCTGAACTGGACCATGGAGCAATGGAAAAACATGGCTTGGTCTGATGATTGACACATTCTGCCTACCAAAACAGACGAAATACTCTCCTTTTGGTGCAGGTATGCCCTACAAGAAGTAGTCTCTTCTGCAGGATTTTGCATCATGCCACATTGCAAAATGTGTTAAGAAATGGTTTGGGGAACAGATTCCCCAGATTTCAATCTGATTAAGCATCTGTGGGATGTGCTGGAGTAGTCCAATCCATGGAGAACGTCTTGATAGCAACTTACAGGACTCATACAAGGGTAAGTTGGTAATGACTTAGAGCTAAATACCACCTTCAGAGGTCTTGTGAAATCCATATCTTGACGAGTCTGAGCTGTTTTGATAGCATGAGGGAGACCTTATTAGGGAGGTAGTTTTAATGTCATGGCTGATTGGTGTCTACACAGGGTTTACAGTACATTCTCAATTACACCACCTACACATGTGTATGTCCAATTTGAAGCGAAGTGATAAATTAAATGGGCAGAAACAAGCGGCCCTTTGATCTAATGACCTTTTGCCATAGCATGCCATTTCGGTTCTGCCAAGTCAAACCCCAGCCCCCAAGTGTGCCGTGCTGTTTGATGAGCTAGCCTTGTGTCTGAGCTTCAGTCAAATAACCATTTGCCACACAGCCTCACATATACCCCAGTGGAACAGTGCTCCCTTTACAGAAATGGTCAGCTCATGCTCTAAATCAGCTACTGAAGGAGCCCTCGCCGGGAAGCGGGGAGTCATGATCCGAAAGGAGAAAATGAAATTTCTGTCACTGTTGCACATGCCCAGGCTTGGCAATGATGGACGCCTAGCAGATGAGCGCCGCTGCCATACTGTAGGTCAAAGAAAAAAGAAAAAACTGAGAAATTGCGCATCTTAAATAGCTCACAAAGGATGTGTGGCGAAGGATGAATTCACAGACATGCAGAATTAAAAGCCTTCCTGCAACTCCTTTGTTGTTTGTGGAGTGTTTGTCTGATGAATTTTTCACATATTAATAGAACATACAGTTTTAAAAAGGCACGTGGCCAACTATGGCTCAATGTTCGTGATACAGCCCTTCCTTGCTCATTTGAAATGTCTTCGCTTTATTATATCTCCTTTCTGTTCTTTGAAAGGGAAAAGGTTGGATATGTACAAGATAGCCCTTTCATTTGTTTAAGCACAAATGCATTACATTACCTGGGAAGCGCATTAGCAGGTTCAGCTATTACTGCATCAAATGAGGACTAGGCGAGAAGGCAGCAGAGAATGAAGGAGCTGTGGAGGGGGGTAAAGGAGAGGGGGAAGGGAAAGGAGAGGAGAAAAAGAGCGAGAAGAAAGCGGCAGGGAGTTGGAGAAGTGCACGTTCTTTTCAAGGACGAGCAAGGCAGGGCGGGCTGGGGCTCTGGCTGTTGTTCCTCTGTGACTGAATTACAGTGTGACTGCATCTCAGCCCTGTGACAAGCGCCTTTTGTCTTTTAGACGACAATTGTGTTAAGAGGCAGCTTGAAGTCACAGCGCTGCGGCTGTGGCGTTCCGGGGGAACAGCTCGCTATCAGGCCAACAGGAGCTCCGCAGGATTTCCACCGTATCACGTGGCCTCAAAAGAATTAGGTTTGCTGCTGTCCCTTTGGCCTCTCCTCTGTAGTCCAGGAGCTGATAAAGCTCAGAGATACGCACAATAAAGAAGGGCTTCCTGCAAGGATGAAGACCCAGTGAAATGAACAGTAATGGATTTTTCCTGCTGCCAGAAGCATCCCACATCGTGCTGATGGCTCCAATCTCCAAACCGGCTATGCAGATCAAGGCCTGTTTGGGGGAAAAATTGGACATGGGGTAGGGAAGCCATTTCTTTGGACGGTTTTCAGCACAACAGTCAACAACTGGTTGGTTACATAAAGCCCTGTGCTATCACTGGTTTAATTAAACGTGTTTTGTCACTGTTACATAATAGCTCTGTAATTATTATGTACAATAGCTCATCCATTCATCTATTAATCCACCTATGTGGCATTTCATACATTCATTCACCGATCTTTTATTTCTTCATTGATCAGTTTGTTCATTCATCAGTTATTTATTCAGTCACTCCCCCACCCTTTTTTATTCCTTCATAGTTTTAATTAGTACATCTTTCATTCAAACATTCATATTTGTATTCCATCCATCCATTCATGTTGGTTTATTTACTTATTAATTCCTCTGTGCTTTTATTCCTTCCTAACTCCTTAATTAATTCACTAATCCATCACTTTAATGTACTCTTTCATTTTTGTTTCTTCATTCATTTATTCAGCATCCTTTTTACATCCATCCATCCATCCACCATTCATTTCTTTATTCTTTTACTTATGCCTGTTTTTATTACACTGTCTTTTTGATTTATTTACTCCTTCGTTATAAGAATAAACAAATTAATTAATTCACTAACCTCCCTTTTTTTATGCATGCATTTGTTTGTTTCTTCATTCCTTCTTCATTCATTCTCTCACCTTTCTATGTCCATCCGTTTATAAAGCCTTCATTCTTGCATTCATTCATTCGTTCATTTGTTTGGCTGTTCATTCGTTCGTTCGTTTGTTCGTTCATTCATTCATTCATTCATTCGTTCGTTCGTTCGTTCATTCATTCATTTTAATTTTCATTTCACCCATATCATCTCACCTATTCTATAACATTAAATTTAGCATATGCTTTTTGTACATTTGCACTATACTGTTTGTTTTTGTTTCTTTTTTCCAGTTAATTAACTTTTATTACACAGTAAAACTAACTTCTATGTGTAACAGTAAAGGACCTGAACTTCAGCTTCCTTCACTGTGCCCTAATCATATCATCAACAATGTATTCATTTAAGCATTTCCGTCTTTTGCCTTGTAATCCCTTAGTGTTTAAAAGATAGTAATGAATTCCTCCCTGGCTGATATAGTGAACAGAGGGCTAATTCAGGGTGCTTGTCTGCTGCCTAATCCACTCAGGGAGCCGGACGAGAGGACAGAGCGGAGCTCAGCCTGTCTGCATTAGGCTAAGCAGGTATCATACAGTCTGCAATGGTCACTCATGCACCGCAGCCCTTTTTATAATTTGATCTTGAGTAGATCTGACAATGCATTTCTCTCTTTAATTGGTAATTAAAAGAGAGGGCCGACAGAGAGTGTAATGAGGTCTAACTAATGCTTTGATATATGTCTATGAGTGACATGCTTTTACCATGATGGATAATGAGAGTGACATTCCCATGCTGGGAGCATTTTGATGACATCATCTTCATTGATTAAGATTTCCAAATTGCCACTGCTGCCATGTGCTTTATTATGACCTTCTGTTAAAAACATACGGCTTGATATTTTAGATATTGGTATTTTTAGATATTGATATTGGTTCGACAGTCTGCGGTTAAGCTCAGGAGTACCTGGACATCTTCAGCAGAAACAGGGGGGCTGTGGGGGTGCAGAGAATGGGATGGGGGGGGGGGTGCAGAGACAGGAATGGGAGGGTGCAGTGGGAGTGCTGACAGTACTGCAGTACCTCCAGATTTCTGACCAAAATACATTTTTTGCTATATTTTTTACATTACATGTCATATTTGTTACAATAAAGATCCACAAACACTTGTGATTTTTATTTTATGTCATATTTCTGTTGTATTTATCTGCTGTAGCCACGCGCTGTTCACTTTAACGCTACATGATACATGAGAAGTAAAAAAAACAGTTCTCCAGACACCAATTTATTAACTCACATGAGTGAGTAATTGACTGGTGCGCTAAAGGGGTTGTTGCTGAATGGAAAGTCAGCATTCCTGCCACACATCTTGCATTTTAATTAAACAATCGGCAGTTAAAATACTTTTTTCCAAGCTGAACCATAATACAAACCAAACCAGGAATCAGTCACAAAAAAAGGTGAAGCATTACACCCCCAGGTGTTTTGTAAAAGCTAAAGATCTTCCAGTGGAGTTTGATGATTTTGCTTGATAAATGTCCTGAAATTCAGTAATCGTATAATAATTTTTGAACTATGCCATAATGACAAAAATTAGATATATTGCCTGCATTTAAGATGCTTTCCAAGAGAGCACTTGATTACAGTGCAGAGACCTTACAGCAGTGAATGAAAGTTAATTCAATGTGACAAAGCAACACAGGTAATATAAGGTCATGTATGGCGGCCTCTCCTCTGATGGAAAACCTTGACCATCCTTAACACGGTCATTCCGGAGAATGGTTTGTAGCACCAGATGAATTTTGAGACCCTTCTGGGGGGCTTTATAAGTACTGAACCTTATCACCTACTCCACTCCCTTGCCCCCGTAGAAACAAGATTGATTTTTCGCCACCAATCACTTGATAAAAACTATGTTATATCCCGGGATAGGATGGATTGAAAAGATGGTTGTTGGTTGTTTACTTGAGAAAAAGTCTCCTTTTCTGATACCCTTTATAGATTCGACTTTCCTTTCTTGGAAGTCCATTAATCCAGCATGTACAGTGCACAGAGTCCAGACTAAACCTCGATGACAAAGAGAGTTAGTTGTGTGTGAGGGGGGTGAGGGTGAGGGTGAGGGGGGTGAGGGTGAGGGTGAGGGTGGGGGTGGGGGTGAGGGTGAGGGTGGGGGGCAGGGTTGGTCGTAGTGACAGCTGTATAAATTGCTTTCTTCCTTGATACATGTTCGCTGAACTTAAGGGCACCTAGCTTTTGTGTTTGGCTCTGGAGTTTGGCTCACGTGAGGCTAGTGTTATTTACTCTGACATCATCTGTCTCGACAAAGCTTCCATTAAGATTTGGCTGAAAATAGTGCATGTTGGTTGGGGTTAACATGAATATTTATGCCACCATTTGGCCTGTCGAGATGCTTTTACTAGACTGAGGAACATAACAAATCGAGTGGTTTGTCAACAGAGTCAAACCTAAAACACTGATATAATTTTCTGTTTGGGTGTGGCTGTCAAAATGTTTCCACAAGATTTCATCCCAATCAGCTGGAGGGAAGGAAGGGCACAAGCTGGCAGGAGTAGCTGGGAAATTATTAGCTCAAGCCAACCTACATATTCACCATTACTAACACTCTAATTCAATTCATAACCAACAGCATGCGTCAGCAAATCATTAGTAATGGTTTATAAAGTGAGGCAGATGAAGTTAAAAGCGTGAAGAGCACTCTATTTAGCTGTAATTGGATATTTTAACTCAAATACTTGACCACAAGGCAATTCCATTAAGTACATACAACTGAGATCATTTAAAAGGACCCTGAACCAGTGTTCATTGTATTTGATGATAGCACTAAATAACCATTTTTGACAAGTGATTTAAGCCTCTCGTTTTTTGTCAACTTTTAATTAAGCCTTGACCGTCTGGTCATATTTAGTCAATTTTATCTGTAAAGTAATGATAGAAGACAGTGTCTACAGGAGTTTTATATCATATGATTCAAAACAAACTCAGATTATACAGGTCCACAAAAAAATTTTTTGTAATCATCAGAAACCACAACACACTTTTCTAAACCAGTTTTTAATGCTGATTTCTGCTTTCAGTTTTTTCAGTCACATCAACTTTTTGAATTATGAGTAATATTAGATTTGCAATAGACTTGCATTTGGTTTTTATTAAACCGCAGGCACCAATCAAGTAACTGTATCAATATTTTGCACACTGTGGCATAGATATAATGATCAGTGTCAGTCAGCTACCACTGTTTCTTCAAAAACGCTTAGTATATGATT
>JBBJLS010000041.1:22366340-22389879 GCA_037577275.1 Bryconaethiops microstoma | reverse complement strand
ATCAGGCGGTGATCAGTATACTGGTGGTGCTGAATGCTGAGTGGTTGGAACTCCTTTATCTAGACACCTTGTATCTTTTGGCGTTTTGCAGCCTGTCACAGCTTTGTTCCCATTTCTTCCCATTTAATCTACTCAATATGCCAAAGGTAAGACAGGCATAAAGTAGTAGTTTTGCACCAACAAGATGACTCATAGTAGTTTTGCACCAACAAGATGACTCATAGTAGTTTTGCACCAAGAAGATAGTAGTTTTGCACCAACGAGATGATTCAAACAAAATATCAAATGAGGGGTGGCTCAAGACCTTCACACAGTACTGTACGGTACATTTGGGACATGTGTGAGACACGACGTCCTGACACTGTATAAAAACGTTTGTGTGTGTTAGTGACAGGCCTCCCAGGTGACTTGAGTGTCAACGGCATCCTTTCTCAGGTCAGCATGTTTCCATGTTTTTATTAATGTCAGATCAGCATACTAGCCTAGAGGGAGAGAGAGAGAGAGAGAGAGGGAGAGAGAGGGAGAAAGAGAGAGTGTAGTTACAAAGAGGGGCTTTGTTTATGGCCTTCATTCTTGGCCACACACGGGGCTTAGCAAGAGAGCATTTCCTGTCCTGATTCATTCTCCCCTTCATCGTTTGCGTAACATATGCCTCTATTAACAAAAGAGCAAGAGGGAAAAAAAACTCTCACACTAACCTCATGTACAGCCCCTAACCCCCTCCATGCCATGGTGATTTCTCAGGTTTCATGCTATACCATCTCCATTTAATCACAGAACCTTTCCATCGTCTGTCTAACGCGACATAATCAGTGCTCCTCAGTGCAGAGACGTTTCCTGTCTGGGTTTTCCTCTTTGGAAAATGGAAGTGTGGCACGTCTGAACAGAGATTTGGAAGTGTGAACAGGTTGGAGGTGGTATGAAGGTGTATCTTCTTGTATTGCTTGAGGGCTTGTATTGCTTGAGGGCTTGACCCCAGTGAACCAAATTATTGTTTACCACTGATGGCAGTTGTGCTTATACTGCACACACACACACACACACACACACACACACACACACACACACACACACACACACACGTATATATATAATGTGTATATATTTAATAATATTAATAATAATAATTTTAAAACACCATTCGCCCCTACATACTCCTTCACAAATGGACCAATAAAAAAAATCTTGCAATATCATTTTAGTCCCAAATGTTCAAGGTAGCATTGCTCTAGGTTAAAGGGGAAATCCACAACATTTCACACTTTCCAGAATTGTTCACAATGAAGGTAATAGGAACCAGATGGTTGAAGAGTTTATCGATTAAAAAAACCATAACAGTATTACATAATGTGGTTAAATACACCATATGATACATTATTTTATGATAGTTTGGAGATAAGATTTAAACCATTTTAAAGCACATTTATGCTGTAGGCTTTACGGCAACATAGCCCCTCACCCATGGCACCATTCTTTCACGTTAAGAGCACCTTCAAGAAAAAATATTTTTTCACTTTAAGCACAACTTTACCATTTTCAACATATAGAGAATCAGAGGACACGTCAGTTCACTGGTGGATTTGGAAAACGAATGGCTATATTTGTGTTGTGGACATTCGACCCCTGGTTCCATTCACTCCCACTGTAATGAAATCTGACTGAGTTTCTCTATAACAAATGATTTCACATCAAAGCTCTTTGCATACTTTCATCTCAACAACCGAATTATTCCTTTAATGTGAAAAATGTGTTGAATTCCATTTTAAGCAGCACCGCTTTGTATAGGAAAACAACAGCTATGCTGGTGTGAAGTGATTCACACGGCAAAAAATCATAGTAAAACATTTTTTGTTAAAAACAACAAGGAAGGAGGTACTAGAATCACACAAAAATGATCTGCAAATATACTGAGAAAACTTGTTAAGCTTCTTTAAACAATAAAAAGTTTCTAAAACTAGATTATTTATCTTATACAGTCAAGTGAGTAGTTCTTAAAGTAGAAAAACAAGATTTGTTATTTTCTTTTCAAGATTTTCTGGCTTGTTAAGATTTTATTTTTTGCAACCCATATTCATTTAAAAGTGTGAAATCACAATTCTCATAGCTGCTGAATGACCAATTACACTGTATCCACCCAGTGTGTTATGTAATAAACTGTCGTGTGAATGAGATAAATAAACCTTTTCCATCTCTGAATATCGCATGAGCTTCCTAAGCTGAACTCATTTATCCAAAACAAAGCAGCAAAAATGAATTTGAAAGATTATTTTGACAGACATATGCACACCATCCCGGACCTGATGCTATATTCAGACTCTCTCTCTCTCTCTCTCTCTCTCTGTCTCTCGCTCTCTGTGTGTGGGCCTGCTTGTTTTATCATCTTGTTTAGGAATCATCTGCGATGTGCAGACCACAGGGTGTCATCTGCTGCATTGCGTGTCACGAAAACACACACGTACACAAAGTGAAAGATGTTGTGGATCTGCATAACACACACACACACAGACACACTCTCTCCCACACACAAAATGTGCACAAACAAGTGTTTCCATTCGCATAAACGAGCTTTATTGCTTATGGAAATGGCATATGAGGCGCAGTTTACGTCCACGATCTGATATCGCTGTGTGCGGATGTTGCCGTCCCATGTTAATCCCTCATTTCTGCACCTCACATGGATCAATAGTCATTTACATAGAGCCTTTAGGCCCACATTTTTATGTAGCACTGCAACCTCAATCCCCTGGAGTGATCATTTTCATAGCAACACAGACTAAGGCTGCTGAGCAGAGTCTTACTAACTGACACACGACGGTCTGATTCTCTTACTGCTTGTTGTAAGGCAGGTCGGTTGCATAACTAGTACTTTATGGGGCCTGGTGCAACATAATGAATGCAGCCCCTCCAAAAAGAATATTCAGTAACAATGTAATTTGATTGCTTACTTTCTATTGTCATGCTACTTGATGCTCTCAAGGCACAACACTCCACCCATTAGCATGCTATGCTAACTTAAAGGTTTCCATTAGACCACCTATTTAACATTTAGGGTTATAAATAGTGAATATATCTCGTTGCAAGTTATGAAGGGTCCGTCTGAAAGCGGTTGCCATGGATGATGTATAATGAATAAGAGAGGGGTAGACTGTGTGTGCAGTGTACTGGAAGCTAATTGGTGAGGTATGATGTTAAGAAACTGGATCTTTCTGTGAGCCATGGGGGTACAGTTGTGTAAGTATCTAAATAAGGAGCCAAATAAAGATTTTAGGAGGCCTAGCTACCATAGACCCAATGGGTCTGCACCCACAGATTTAGCATATTCCAAAGAATTGCCACTATTAATACAATTTAATTCAAGTGAACGGCAATGGGGGCGGCACAGTGGTGCAGGGGTTAGTGCTGTTGCCTCACAGCAAGAAGGTCCTGGGTTCAACTCTCGGGTTGGGCGCAGGGTCTTTCTGTGTGGAGTTTGCATGTTCTCTCCATGACCGTGTGGGTTTCCTCCCACCACCAGAAACATGCGTGCATTGGGGATAGGTCAACTGAGCACACTAAATTGCCCCTAGGTGTGACTGTGAGTGTGGTTGTCTGTCTCTGTGTGACTGTGAGCGTGGTTGCCCTGTGACATGCTGACGACTGTCCAGGGTGTACCCTGCCTTCACCCATAGCAGCTGGGATAGGCTCCAGCCCCCCCACCTGACACCGAGTGCAGGACAAAGTGGTAGATAATGGATGAATGGTAATGTATGCTTCTTAGCATTATTCTGTTGCAAACAAGCTTCCCAACAGAACATGTTTTACACACCTGAGAAAATTATCTTTAAGAGCTGTTTAGCTGAGTAATATATGTTTTCAAGATCTAATATTAGGCTATATACAAATAATGTTAACACAATAAATAGTGATTTTAGACATCCAGTCTATGTGTTTGCTTAATCATTCCCAGATCTCTCCTCATGGAAGCCCAGCGTAACTCTGTAGTTCTCATCAAATACCTCAAATACCTGGTTCAGCTCAATCAAGACTTCATTCAATTAAAACTGGAGCTGATGATGGAGTTTTACAAATACATTCAAAGCCTGGAAACATCAAAAATCTGGAACTGAACCTGTGTTCTTCTAACCAGCTCACAAACAAAACAAATCTTGCTGTTATGTACTGCTTTCTTGTTTGTTTGCATTTATTCTAATGCTAATTTATGTATTTGCTGGCAGAAAGTCCCTCACTGCTCAGATAAACAGTTTTAAACAATTTGCAAAGGAGCCTAAGACTTTTGAACAGGATTGTACATTGTGCTTTCATATCCTACATGATAAATACGTGACTAAGACCTGTTAGCATTGTGCTAGTTGAATAGTGCTAGCTCTTCCGCACAGGCCTTCATGTACAGATATTTTTCATTTTGACCAAAGTTCTCATTTAAACATCATCTCTGTCCTCCAGGTTTCGTCTCAGCTTCTACGCCCCAGACGTCCTTCGTCGGCCGCTCGCTCCAAGCAACACCTGAGCCTAGTGAGGTGGTACAGCAGCGGCCCGGCCACCGGCCTGCTAATGGGACACTTAGCCGTCTGGGCTTATGTCATCCTGTCCCAGCGCGGTGCATCGGATGGCCCTGCTATCGGCCACCCACATACCCTCAGCCCCCCTCAAATCGATCTGCGGCCGGACTCCCCCCAACCTGCCCGTCCCGCTGCAGGCAACCGGAGCCCCCCCAGCCCCGTCTATCATACCCACACACTCATATACACTCACACTCACACTCTCTCACACACACACACTCATACTCAATGGTACCCTGACATTGCTGGCCTGACCTTGACCTGAAGTGACAGGCGCAGGATGGAGAATTTCTTAATGTAAACATTGCTTGCTGTGGCAGGTGGGAGATGGTTTGGAAAAACACCAGGCACTTGTGGGTGGGGGTTAAAATGTCTGGGCATTTTGACGGCTCCACTGGGACAAAAGTGATGCTAATACCAACTCTACACCCCACCACTGGTCTGTGCTTCATTACTAATGCACTACTTATGTTTTAGACAGGGATGTTTTTTTATCTCATGTAGTTTGTTGGTTGTCTTTTTAGGACTTTGAACCATGTGTACTTTTTTTCCATCAACAAAACTTGCCATTTGATCAGGGTGCCAGAACTTTTGCACGTGACTTTACATACAAATGATGACTAAACCCTCTGGAATTCGGTGTTACAATCATGAATTAAACTTTTTTTTTCCTGCTCCATTCAGTTTATCAACCTGTTGCTGGACATGAAATAAAATACAAAGTGCGGTAAAACACTGCCTTGTCTTGCTTTTGTCTTTGTCAATTGTGCTTTTATCATTCTTTGGGTTTCTTGTCTCCTCCCTATTCCCCACCTGCTTGTAAGTGTTCTCGCCTGTTTATAGTTTGTTACCACTCCTGTCCCAGGTGGTTTTGTCTTGTTTAAAAGTAGCCTCTTTCTTTCAGGGTTCTTTTATCTGTTTTTTTGGTTGTCTTGTCTTGTTGGCCATGTAAGTGTTTATCATAAGTTGTCGTAGATTGCTAGTAATTTTTCAGTGTTTTGTTTCAGTGTTTTGTCCTAATCAGGTTTACAGGGGGTACTGGAGTCTGTCCCAGCATTCATGGTGCAAAAGTTGGAAAAATACAGGAAGCCAGTACATCACAGAGCAGACAAACATACTCACACTGATGCTTACGTGCCATCACAGTTTAGATACAGCATGGTTCCTGTACACCTGTGGAAAAGTACCTTTAGCATCTTCACTTGATGTGCATGTCTTTGGACTGTGGGTGGAAACCGGAGTTCCTGGCAGAAACCCACACAGACATGGGGAGAACATACAAACTCCACATAGAAAAGACCCTGGCTGGAAATCAAACCCAGGACCTTCTTGCTGCGGGGGGGGGGGGGGGTTGCTCACGACGATGCTAACCACCGGAGGATCGGGAGGAAACATTAAATAATAGATAAAAATAAGTTAATTAAAATAATTATCATAATGTGTTGACATCTAATCGGCGATTATTTTACTATACAGTGGCTATAGACTGACTTTTTTGGTTTATTAGCTCTCTATTACCAGTCTAAATGTGTTATTTTCGATATGTGCAGTCACTCGATATTCTGCAAGTACTATAGATACCTGTCACATTCTCAGGACACAGTGTAATTTCATAAATGATAACAATATCAATAATATGATAATATTAATAGTAATATCAATAATAATATCAATAATAATAATAATATTCCCACTCCTAAAGGTTCTTCTAGAAAAAAGCAGGTTTGTAAGACTCCCAATCAAATTTACATCAGCTTAGACTGCCCAACAAAGATTTCCACCAACAGAACACGTTAAGGACCTTCATCCCTCTCCTGTCAGCTGGTGTGGCTGCTTGATTTATGCTGTCTCATTTGGTGTGGGAGTCTTCCTCCTGCTTCTGGCCTGTGTGTGTGTGTGTATGTGTGTGTGTGTGTGTGTGTGTGTGTGTGTGTGTGCAGCCCTCCTGCATGGCCCATCATCTTCATTTAATATTAATAGTGCATCCGTCTTCCGAACAAGGCCTTGGTAATGAAGGGGCAAATTAAGAGAAGGAAGGCGATATTGATCAGAGAATGTGTGTCTAGCTCTCAGAGAAGAACGGTGTGTGACTAGCTGAGAATGAGTGTCGCTTCACACACCGCGCCCCGAGAGACACCCTGGGAAACCCACCCACCTACTTGCTTACCAACACACATAAGTACCAGGGCTGCACGGTACCACTTTACAATAAGACCACCCTTATAAAGGTTGTTAATTAGGTTGTAGACAGTTTATAAGTAATTAATAAGTGGTTAGAAACTAGTTATAACAGTTGTCATACATTGATGCAGGCTCACTATTTTTCAAGATCTGGTGTTGTTATTGTAGTATACAGAAGCAAAAAACAGCTAATCAAAAAAAATAATAAAAGCGAAAAAAAAAACCTCTCTATGCTAATGGATGTAGTTTTTAAAGCTAAGAGTGTGAAATGTGTAAGAAGATCACTTGGCCTTTGCCACTTGCTTCAATAAACTTGGTTGGTGGAGCATTGTCCCCGGACACCAGGCCTGGTCTAAACTAAATTGCTAGTTGCTCAATGCTCTGTTTTATAGAAAGAGGCAAAATGAACTGAAGCAGTGATGTGCACCATGGATAGCAAGTATTCTGGCTAGCACAGTAGCTAATTAAGTGACAGATACCATCTAATCTAGTTCATCTTTAACTGGATTAGCTATTATACAAGATAACTAGCATACAGTACTTGCTATATAAACAGACTAACCAACAGTTGTTTTGCTCCTTAAAAGATTGTGTGTACTGCATGTGGGACTTTGTTATGAAGACTAAAGCCTTTTTTGCAGGGTTTATTATTTAGAGCTGTGTTGGACCCCGACCGGTGTGTAGTAAGGTTTAGTTTTGCACGATGTAGGGCCTGCAGCTAATAATGTCTCTGGTGTGCTCTGAAGTGTGCACCCTCTCCACTTTCCATCTTCCTCTCTCTTTCTCTGTGTCTCACACGCACACACATACACGCAGACACACACTTGCAAACACATTAAAAAAGTTAAACACTGTCCTGTTGTTATTTAAATGTTTTGAAAGGGACTTTTTAACATACTCATATGAGAGCAGGATGTCACTGAAATGTAATGCAGCGTCTCTGTTTAGACGAGGAATACAAAAGCTCAATATTTAGCAACAAGTAACTGAAAAATAAGCAATCGCACTAAGTGTTGTTTAGTCAAATAGAGGCATACACAAAAATGGCCTTGTTTGCAATGTTGCCTTCCTCCCCAACCCCCCCCCACCCCCCCACCCCACCCAACCACCAATTAAATATGTCCATTCTGAAATTCTTCTCCTAAACGCTGTGTGTGGTCCAGCTTCCCTGTGGCTGGCCACGGTGGCCACTTTTGTTGTTTTTCGCCTTCATTTTTCAACATGGGCCAGTGTTGCTTATAATAAAACCGGATTATGGAAACATTTAGGGGGCCTGACAGGCAATGACAAATTCAAATATCAACACAGAGATATGACAAAAAGGGCATCCAAAGCTGCCTGCCACCGCTCACATAAACTATATGAACAAATGGAGGCCAAGCTGGCGCTACTGGCTCCGTCTGCTCTAACTCGCTGGCCACCGCTAATTAATTCATACCAACGTCAAAACAAAGATTAGCGTGCCATCGATGACAGTTGATTTGACATGATGTCAATTTAAGGCCTGGTTTTGGAATGTAGTCATGGTGTTTTAGAATTAAACTCCACGCAAAATTAAACACATGCTGTCAGCTAACATTTCCCCATCTCGTAGCATTGGTGAAGCCACACATCACTGTTGAGTTAAAGAGCCTTTTAAGCACTTGTGGGTAGTCGACACAATGACATCAGACAGAAATCACACTGATTTGACCATGACATTGAGCCTCATCACCTTTAAAGGAGTTTTTCATTCTTTTGATTACTGACTTATCATACAAACCGTTGTGACAGTTTTGAAAGCCAGTTTGCAAAATTGAAGTTCCCACTTTGCATTAAGTGCCCCTAATAACTGTTTTGTACACTAACAATGTCACTCCAGGGCCCCTACACAGCTGCTTTTGGATGAAATTCGATTCTGGCCTCATGAGATGAGATTAGCACTCTTTCTTGCCCTCTGAGTTCATTGTCCCACAGTTTTCAAAAGATTTTTTTCTTATAGGAATGAATAGCAGAATTATATGGTTAAATGAGGCCCCTCTTATGCACATTAGCAACAACCTGGGATACCATAACAGCCACTTAGTAACACCCTAGCAACCAGCAGGTTCATTTTAGGGATTTGATAGTAACCGCCTAGTACCACACTAGCAATCACTTGGGTTCCAATAATAATCACCTAATAACACCTTAGCAACCTCGTGACTCTTGATAGCAACCATACAGCAAAACACAAGCAACCACCAGTGATGTCAGTGCAACCAGGCACAATAGTAACCCCACAGTAACACTATAGTATCAGGATCACTACAGCAACCATATAGCAACACTTTAGCAACCACCAGAGATGCCACAGTAACTACCATTAGCAACCACCAGGGATACAACCGCCTAGAAACACCCTAACAACCACCAGAATTACTGTAGCAACCATATAGCAAAACGCTAGCAGCCACCAGTGATGTCAGTGGGACCACCTGGCACACCATAACAACCAACAGAGATACTACAGCAACATTCAGTACGCTAGTAAAAACTGGAAACAACTTAGCAACTAGATAGCAACACCCTAGCAACCGCCAGAGATGTCATGGGAATCACCTATCAGCAAATTAGCAAACATCCGGGATACAATAACAACTACCTAGTAACACTTTAGCAACACCAGGATGACTAAAGCAACCATATAGCAAAACACCAGCAAACACTTGCCACAAACAATAAGAGCCACCTATTAACACCTTCCAACCACTAGGATGACTAAACCAACAATATAGCAACACTCTAGCTACTGCCAGAGATGTACAAGCAATCAACTGGGTTACAATCACAGCCACCTGAATTACTATAGCAACCATTTAGCAAAAGTCCAACAAAATGTCAACGTAAACTTCTAGCATACATAGCAACCCTCAAGCAGCTGTTGAAATTTTATAGCAACTACCTTTCATCATTCGAGTGCTTAACAAATTACCAACACCCAAGTAACCACCAGAGATGCCACAGTATCCACCAAGAAGCTCCATAGCAACCACCTGGAATACCCTAGACCTCAAGCAAGCACATGGAACAGCAGAGCATCAATGTTGACCTTTTTCTTTATATTTAGCCAGACCCCTGGGACAGGAAAACTCCTTAAGCGTCCCACCGTTAAGAAACTATTGACATCATTTGCTTTTTAAGGGTTATTATTAATCCGCTAAGCTTCATTCCTCTCCACTGAGCTAAGACTAGCATAAGCATGAGCACTTTGTTTCTCGATTGTAATCCCCAATGTTTAAAGTGGATGTCTAATAGACCACGTCATACAAGAAAAAGAAACCCTTGAACATTTGCTGCTCAGTGTCACGGGCTGGATTGATGCAACAGCAGCGCATATTGCATGAAATACGCCAAATATGGCTAGAATGGCTGTATGCCATGTGAGCTTGCTCTCTCCGTCTCTCTCTCTCAATGATTCTCTCTCTCTCTCTCACTGAGGAGGGTCATCAATGCGTCTTCCCCTGAGACGAACGCCGGGAGAGAGTATCAGTGTTGTGGGTGCTAATCACGTCAAGCGGTTTAGGCTTTCATAAACAAAGAGGCCAAAAATTAGGCCACTCAAACAATCTGGTAATTCAGTAGCGCGCCAGAGCTGCCACTATTTATTCGCGGCGGATTATGAATGAGTGTGCAAAGCCGTTGCCCTCTTAATGAGGAGCCTGTGATAGTACAGCTGCTCACAATTAAAAAGGACTTCCCTGGGCCGTCCTGGGCCCGGCCCTGCGTAAATAAACGGCAGGTTCTGGAGGAGGTGGAGGGCACAGGGAGCGCTGCAATAACAAGGTCTGATTCAGCCATCTGGAAGAGAGAGAGAGAGAGAGAGAGAGAGAGAGAGAGTCAGAGAGAGAGAGAGAGAGAGAGAGAGAGAGTCAGAGAGAGAGAGAGAGAGAGAGAGTCAGAGAGAGAGAGAGAGAGAGAGAGAGAGAGAGAGAGAGCAAGAAAGAGAGGGAGAGAGAGAGAGAAAGAGAAAGAGGGAAGAGAGACAGCGAGATAGAGAAAGAAAGAGAATGAGAGAACAGAGAGATCAAAAAAGGCAGAGAGAAAGCAAGAAAGAGGGAGGGAGAGAGAGAGAGCAAGCAAAAGTAAGAGAGAGAATGCAAAACCAAAAGAGAAAGAAAGAGATATATCGACTGTAATCAATTTAACGGTCTAATCTGCTTTATTAATTTGCAGAGATGATTGTCAAAAGCATAAAACATCTTCTCAATGGGAGCAGAGACATATTTAAAAGGAAAGACATCCCTCTGACAGAAAGAGCATGCAACTTAAGGTGCTTTGGAAAATTATGTTGGAAACAGTTTGTCCACCTTTGTAATCAAGAGTGTATGTTCAGCTTGAAAAACTGACAAAAAGATACAGGCAGAAAATCCACTCAATTATGATAAGATGTCTTGAGCCAGGCCCTCGCTCGCAGATAATGGTGTTCCGGGACAAACTAATTTGGGAGAAAGAGAATACATGGTGGGCCAAAGCAAAGGGAGAGCAGGCCTAATATGACCCCCCAAAAGAGGCAAAATTGGCAGTCCTGTGGAGCAGCACTAAAGTAAAGTTGGCAAAACTTTTTGCCCCCCTGAAATATTACTGACCCTCGTTGCCTCACAATGTAATTGGGCTATGTTACTGTCAATCTGACAATGACTAACACCACTTTTTTCAATCTACTTAGGCAAACTAGCGATCCCTTACGTGATCATCTTATGTGCTTCCAAATCCCCCATCAACAAAATCTCATGTCACCCCCCACTAACAAATAATTGGTAACTGGACTGAAGCTGGGGTTGGCAAATATCTATTTTGCCTAAGGCGGCAAAATGTCACATGCCCACTCTGCTGCTTTAGCTGTTCTTGTTGCACACTGCTTGATTAGACTTGGAGAGAAAACCCTGGAAGTCTTTGATCGTTTATTAGATGCTAAAGGCAATAACGGTAAGGCAATAAAAGTCAGTCATTTGTTTTGTGTTCCAACCAAACCCTGCCCTCTGAGTCGCAGCTCACAATGAAGTCACTGAATTATATTAAGGTTATTAATAACATGCGTTTATCGTTAAGTTTGAAGCACATGCCTTGCACATTTACTGACTACACTTCACTGGATGATGCATTGCACATAATTACTCGGAGGCGTAGGACGTGTGAATATTCATGTGGATTTTCACTTTGTATTGTGTCAGTATCAGTCAGATTTGAGTCATGCGCTGTTGGTATGATAACATGGGCATGAATATTCATGGTCGGAGGGCGTGTGGTGAAAATGCACACGGAACGATGCATGATGTGCTTTGTAGGACTCGATTAATTATTAGCAGACCTAACTGAGATTCACTTCATGCAGGTGCTCTAAATGCAGAGACATCAATAGTAAACAAGGTATCTTTGCGCATGGCTGGATCTCGAGGCAAATGTATTTGCATTGCTTGTCTAGCGCTTGTCAAAACAAGTTTAGAGTCCCTTCATCTAACGCATGACTGTAATGCATCCCTGCAAGTGGAACTAAGAACAAATGCAGGCAGACTCGCCCTCCTTTAGTTGGACAAGCCCTGTCCATCCAATGGATTCTCTTCTTTCTTAATTTCCGTCAGGAGTCGGTGGAGTGCATATTTTTAGAGGGCCTAACTGAGTTTTTGTTCATGCAGGCACTCTAAATGCATAAGCCTCAGGAGTGTGGCAACTGCCATACCTTAGCACCATGACAAAAATATAAACCAGATGTAATGGGGAATTCTTTTGCTTAATTTAATTATTAATGTGTGAACAAAGTCATTCAGAGGGGTTTGATGTGCTTCGTTCAAGAGAAACTTGACCAGGGACAGTCTGTCAGAATGTGTTCACAGCAATGGCGGTAGGAACAAGACGTTTGAACTACTTAATGGCTCTAAAAAGTTACTGCACAGAAAGAATGAAATCGTAGTGGAAGCAACGTTTAAAGCCTGAAGCACTGTTTTATGTTAGTTTCGGAATGAAGCTTTGGCCCAAAGAAATATTACATTTTTGGATTTATCCCTATTTCACCACTTGCAACATAATAAACACTCACGTGTAGGTTCACTGGTCATTTTGGATGATCATAATAAATAATACGTCAATATATGTGCTCGTGGTAACCCTAGGTTCATATCACAACCACTGTAAAACAAATCAAAGAGTTTCTCTACAATGTGCCAGTTTTTGGGTCAATTAATGACGAATGCCAAATTCTTTTTAGAAAACTGTTTTTCTAAATGGGTGCTGAATCACTTTGTCTTACATGTGCAATATCACTACCTGTGTCAATACTGATCTCTGCTAAGTGCAATAACTACCATCTATGTTTTTAGACTTAACTTAACTGTGTTACTTACTCATAGTGTTTTCTACAGATTTGTATTAAGTTTTATTTAGACTTTATATTTTATACTGTTCTTGTTCTTGTCTCTATGTGTCTTAGCAGTCATAACATAAGCAAGTTCCTCTGGGATCAATAAAGTTTTCTGATTCTGAATTCCTTTTAGATGCTGACCTCGGATCATGCTCCAAAACTCTAAGATGATTCTGATGCTGCATTTGAACTGCATATGAATTCCTAATGGGAGGTCTAGTACTAGGAGAATTAAAGTTCAGTACACAACATCATATTAACATGGCACTTCACACTGCTCTGCTTTTAAATGAATCTACAGAAGTAGTCACCAAGTGGTCACCAAACCTGGTCCTGGAGAGCTACCTTGGGGAGAAGTCCAGTTCCAATTACAACACCTGCTTTGTTCGATGAACTTCTATAGAAGTTCTTGACTGGTTGCCACTTTAAGTAAAGAATGAGGAGGCTGCAGGGTAGATTTGAGCCAAACATGGCCAGGAGAAGATCTGGTGAACACTGCTTTAGAGCAGTCAACATACGGATACAATTAAATCTATAATACTGACCATGGTATTTCACATAGATGTATCATGAATGTTATCAGTCATATTATTAACATTAGCCTGCTACGTTGTTGCTAGCAATACTTGCTTTCATGGAGCTGTTAAATATCCTTTTCTCTTATTTATGACGTCCAAGTTCAACACGCTAAGATGCTAACTGCCAATTTTGTTACTTTAATTAAAGGGGACATATTATGCAAAACTCACTTTTTGCATCCCTTCGTATTTCCATTTGGGTCTCTACTGCTAATTTTCTGTGAATCAACTGAAAGATTATAGTGTCAGGAATCATGTTGTCACGGTTTCGGTCGGTGGCCGCTAGAGGGCGCCAATGGACTAAGGAATGGCACTACCCGCCCTCTAGGGGCAGACGACTCTGGACTAAAGTGATCACAGCTGATCGGAGTCAACCATGATTTTGTCCCCCTTTCATTGGTTCTTGATAATCCCTCCTTTGTATTTAAGTTAGGCTTATTTTCAGTTCTAGTTATGGGAGCATACGTTCACCAAGGTTTCCTTTCTGTCTCCACCTTCTTAGTTCCTCAGTTCATCTAATGTTCTTGTGACGGGCCCCCGAGCCTCTTTTTCTGTTCCATTTTTACAATAAACATCACTTTGCATGGAAGTCTGCGCCTGTGCCCCTTACCTTCTTCCCGGACAAAGCTCCGACATGACAGAGTGCTCCCGTCTCCGGGACACAGCAGACTTCACCGGTGGTATGCGTGGGACCAGGTGGATTCGGGAGGGTGGCTCCGGTAACGGCTGATCTGGCACGAGCGCCCGGCAACGCTGGAGGCTATGATCCAGCTCAGCGTCCGCCTAGACCTACACCTCGACTCGGCCGTCTCCGTGGCTCCCACCAGCTGCTCAGACCGACTCACAGCAGCCGACGGCCACTCAACCCTCTCCACGGCCCCTGCCAGCCGCTTTGATCTCCTCCTGGCAGCCGCCAGCCACTCGACCGTCTCCACAGACCCGTCAGCCGCTCAGATTCGCCTCGCGGCCGCCGCCAGCCACTCAACCCTCTCCACGGTCCTGACTCAACTCGACTCAGCTCTGTCCAGCCCAACTCACAGTTCATCTCCTCCTCGAAAGCCAGAAACTAAGCTTCCGAGCCACAGAGCTCTTCGGCTCAGAGGAGTCCCGAAGCTCCGCCCCAAAACCACAGAGCTCTCTCAGAACGAGAGGCTCCACTCCCAAGCCAGGGAACTCTCCAGAGCCGAAGAGCTCCACCCCAGAGTCCCGAAGCTCGGCCACAAAACCGCAGAGCTCTCTCAGAACAAGAGGCTCCACTCCCGAGCCAGCGGCCCCACTCCAGCCAATCCCAGCCTGTTCAGCCCTTTTCACCCCAGTCCCAGCCTGTTCAGCCCTTTTCAGCCCAGTCCCAACCTGTTCAGCCCTTTTCAGTCCAAGTCCAGTCTCTTCAGCCCTTTTCAACCTCACTCCAGTCTGTTCAGCCCCCTTCAGCCCAACTCCAGCCTGTCCAGCTCCCTTCAGCCCAATCCCAACCTGTTCAGCTCTCTTCAGTCCAGTTCCAGCCAATTCAGTTCTCTTCAGCTCAGTTCCAGCCGTTTCAGCTCTCTTCAGCAGAGTTCCAGCCAACTCAGCTCTCTTCAGCTCAGTTCCAGCCAGTTCAGTTCCCTTCAACCCAATTCCAGCCGGTTCAACTCCTTTCTGCACCTGATCCAGCTCCAGCTCCCGCACCCGGTCCACTTCCAGCTCCCGCACCCGGTCAAGCTCCAGATTCAGCTCCAGCACCCGGTCCAGCTCCAGATTCAGCTCCAGCAAGCCGGCTCCCCAGGTTGTGATTCCCCTGCTGGTCCCCGCACCGGAATCTCGAGCCCCCACTCCGGTCGCCGCACCTGGCGCCTCAGCTCCTGACCCTGCGCCAGTCTCCACACTGGGCGCCTCAGCTCCTGACCCCGCGCCGGTCTCCGCACCGGGCGCCTCAGCTCCTGACCCTGCCCCGGTCTCCACACCGGGCGCCCTGCACCGGTTTCCGCACCAGGCACCCTGTGCCGGTCTCCGCAACGGGCGCCTCAGCACTGGCCACTGCACCGGGCGCCTCAGCACTGGCCACCGCACCGGCTGTCCAAGCCTACACGCCGGCCTCCACGCCGGCCTCAGCCTCACCAGCCGTGGCCGCCACCCCGGCCTCAGCCTCACCAGCTGTGGCCGCCGTCCCGGCCTCAGCCTCACCAGCCTCATTGGCCACAGCTCCTGCCCCGGGTTCAGCTTCCGTCCCTGCGTGGCGGTCACGGCCTTCACCGCCTCTCCCACCACCGCCTTGCATGGTGGACCTTGCTGCGCCCTTGCCCTCCCCCTCCGCTGTTGGGTGGACTGGGGGACTCCTCTATGCGCCTGGAGTGGCGCCTTTGGGTGGGGGTCCTGTCACGGTTCCGTTCGGTGGCCGCTAGAGGGCGCCAATGGACTAAGGAATGGCTCTACCCACCCTCTAGGGGCACACGACTCTGGAGTAAATGATCACAGCTGATCGGAGTCAACCATGATTTTGTCACCCCTTTCATTGGTTCTTGATAATCCCTCCTTTTGTATTTAGGCTTATTTTCAGTTCTAGTTATGGGAGCATATGCTCACCAAGGTTTCCTTTTTGTCTCCACCTTCTTAGTTCCTCAGTTTATCTAGTGTTCTTTTGACGGGCCCTCGAGCCTCTTTTTTAGTTCTGTTTTTTTCATGTGCATGGAAGTCTGCACCTTACCTGTGCCCCTTACCTTCCTCCCGGAAAGTTCCAGCGTGCTTCTACGAGCCGTTTGGACGGCCCCCATTGTGACGTCATAGTGAGTAAATTTGCATAGAACCACCCCTCATCTGTCGAGCCCCCACCCACTAGATCCGCCATTTTTGTCTGCTGATTTTACAAGCACGGATAAGATGCCGAGCGCTATGGCTGCAGGCAAAGGCAAGTCACTCATGAAGTGTTGTGTTCATTTGGCTCCGGGTCCGACTCGGGGTCCAACATATAGGGCTGGATAGTGACTCTGTTTGTTAAACGTGCAGCATTAGCATATTTGCATAAAAGTAACAGAGCCCTTAAATGGCTCTGTCAAGAATAGAGCTGGTGAGAACTCTTTATGTGAGAGTGATTTTGTGCAAAGAACTTCTTGAATATGTTTTGTATAACCCGTAGACCTATTATAACTAAAGTGAGTTTTGCATAATATGTCCCCTTTAATACACACCTAAAAAAAAAGGCCAAGACCTACATTTGCCAACATCAGTGATGGGGGAGAGGGAGGGCGCTCCTACCCAACTAGAGAGAGCAAGGCTGATGATGATATTTTGGACTTCTGACCACAGATGGCTGTGGCCTTTCAGGGGATGAATTCATGGTCTCCGATTGGTACACTGGCCATCAGCGGCACTTGGGAGCCTGGAGGGATGTTTTCTGAAGCAAAACATAGTTATAGCTATGGAGAGGGTGAAATGTCACTAAACTGTTGTCACACACTCATATAATTTTCTAATGATTACTAATGAAATCAGTAATAATGTGCCAAGTTATTAAAAAGCTGTTATATTTCTTGGCATTGCCTACTGTTAATAAACTACATTTTACTATTATGTTTACTATTCAAATTACTACTATTATTATTCATAATTATTCATTGCCCCTTAAAGGTGGCAACTGCAGCGCAGGCCTCTTGTTGCTCAATGCTCTAGTAAACAGAAGAAAACACAATGTGTTTTAAGCACCTGTTACAGATGTGACATCACACTGTCATATGCTAGGCTCGGTGTAAAAGCAATGAATTCAGACAGGGCGAGTTTGTTGTCACTCGTCAGCAGCTGCGACGAAGCTCCGGAGCGCAGTGCTTTTACCGATTCACTTCAATAGCTCCTCTGAAACGCAGTCTGATTGTGGCTGAAGCTTGCTGGCAGGGTTGTGGGTTTGGATGTCAGTGCCCTGCATCATTAGAGGCATCCTCTCCTTCTGCCTGAGGCGAAAGTGGAATGCGCAGGGAGAAGGTTAGCCCCACATGGCATTGCAACCATGCTCTGATGCAGCATGGCATCATCATGCTGAAATACCATATGGCATGAGCATTCGAAGAGAGGGCCTGGATTTCACCGGAAAACGCAGTTGTTGCTGGTCCCTTGAAAGAGGCACTGTTCATTTATTCATTTAGAAGGCTTTTCCTTATATCCTGTCTGCTTTTAACGCACTTCAGTGTCCTCATTTCAATGCTATCTTTCCTTAAAAAAATGAAAAGGGAAAAAGAAACTTCTTCAAGTCTCTGTTTGTCTGGCTTCTACTTTACATTTTGAAATGTGTGGTTGTGCAGTAATTTCATTATATGCGCTTAATTATATGAACTGCATTGTTTAGTTTTTCAGTGTTTCACCAATCTCCATGTGTAATGCTCTTGAAGATGAAATGGAAAGATACATATAAATAATAAACATTTATTAAAAGCCATGGTGCTGGGGGGAGGGAGAGGTTTGCATCACCCTATATTTCCAGACTTTTTTACAGAAAAATATTCAAAAGAAACTTGTATAGGAAAGATCCAGGTAAATAAAAATATCAAATGTCAAATGCTTGCAAGGTACTTTGATCCTCTACTTTTACAGACTTCTAAAGCTAAGATTCATCTTTGTGGAGGAGCCCATATCATTAGTGATCCAAAAGCTAGGCTGCGGTCCAGGTGGGCTGCCTTTCCAGACCGCTCTGTCAGCGATAGCTGTTCCAATCAGAGCGGTCCTTCGAACAGAGCCAAGAAATGCAGCCTACAATCTGAGGAGGCTATCATTGTATCCCTCAAGGCCATCCAGTCTTGTGCGACAGTTCAAGAGAAGAGCCGTGAACAAAAGTAGCAACCACACATTTAAAAAGGCCTGTAAAATGTTCCATAAAATATACTGTGGGCTAGTTCTTCAGAAGTGTGTCTGTTTAAGAGGATGTAAACTGAATGCAGGGTGTGAAATGAACCTGCATTTAGAGAGCTGAACAGTTCTGAGCCCTCAGGATAGCATTTAACTACAAGCAAATGAATGTTTGCCCCCACATTACCCCATTCACATAAATGTCGAGCTTGTCAGGTTACTACTGTTTTACTCTGTGTCCAATTTTCTTCAGACTCCTTTCTGATGATGTGACAGAGTGGACTTGATAGAAAGTTCCATTTTGCACAAATTAGAGTTCTTCATAGGACAGTGCTACTATTCACCTTTCTGAGCAACAGTGCAGGTATTGAAATGTTAAAATACAGTACGTTATTCTGTGCTGTGGGGCTAAAATACAATATGTTATCCTTAACAGTTCTCTTGTTATTTATACAACGGTCCACTCACTAGAGTTCCTTTAGATCTGCTCTTTGTAGATGGTTACAAATTGTATTTGGTTCATTATCTAAAACTGAGAACATGCCACATGCCTGAAGATGGCAAGAGGCCTAAATCCACAAGCAATCCATGATTCAGCAAGCCTCAGTCCTTCGGGTGGAAAGGACACCCTGAGTCGGCCTCATGATGAGAGGGCGAGTGACCCTGTAACATGCTGTCGAGGGAGGCTCACCAGTGTCTGATTAATGAGAGCGATTTGTCGAGCCCTCTGTTTTAATATTCCCCCCCCCATCCCCGCCACCCCCACTCCAATCCCTCTTTTGATAATTTAGCAGACTTGCTGAGTGTGCAGCAGTGATTAAATTCCTCATGGGCCTGCTCTGATAATGACAGAGTGTCCTTATTTCCACGTCCTGCAGAGAAATGCACCCAACCATCGCAAACATACCAAGCATGAGACGGCAGGTCAACCCGCGGGGGGACAGGGCGCAGGGGGCCTGAATACGGGAAGTCGATATGCACATGCGTGTGTCAATAATAATAAACCCATCATTAACCAAAACCACTGGCTGTGTGGGCAGCTAATCAGCTGTTGTTTATAATCATTCCGGGTGTTTAGCAGACACCGGCGATTGCATATGGAACAGCTTCGCTTATTAATTTGGTAGAGTGTTCAGTGCTCTTTTGTACTTGTTTGCATTGCAAGTCTTTTATTGCAAGAATAAGCAGCATCTCCGATTAGTTAATTGAAAAATTGCGCAGGTGAGTCATTATGTAAGCAAGGTAGGACAACTGTTATGTAAATAGAGTGTTTTGTCACCTCAGACAAGTGGTTAAATCTTACATAATGACTTAAAACAACAAGTGTCATATTCTTTCCCCAAATGCTGACTGCACAGGGTCAAATTCAAACTTCACAGACATAAGCCTACAGTAATTGCTTAATTATAAAAGCCCTGTCTGTTCAGCAGAGTCTCTTCTTTTTTAATTTCAGTCGGGGATAGAGTTTGCTTATGGCAAACTGCATATTACTAGAGAACATAATTGACTTTTACTTCATGCAGGTGCTCTGAATGCATTGTAGTTGTTGTCTAGACTAACTGACAAGTGAATTCAATAGTTGGTACTGTGGGCAGCAGGAAACTAGTTGAGGAAGGTGCCTGAAATACAGCGGACAGTAAAAACAGTAGTGTGCATGCAGGTGCCTTTTTTTCCGCTTTATATAAAGTATTAAACAAATACACAAGAAAAAAGTCACAACTTTTTCACAGAACTTTTAGAACAACAAGCCCACTAGAAAAAGCAAACTTGCTTTTAATAAAGTGGAGAACCAGCCCACATCTACCGTTGGGTTAGAACAAAATTTAAATTGGGATGGCATTAATGCTTTCTGGATCAGCAACTGGGCCTATATATAATCCCAGATCAGATCCTAGTTCAATATAGATCCTAGTTCAATATAGACACAGGCCTACCTTAACTGCTTTTGTTTTTCTTAGAAATCTGTGATCATTCAGTTCTCTGCCTAAATAGACGAAGTAGAAGAATGGAAGCTGAATATAAAGCTTTTTTAAAACTTCCTTCAACTAAATGATATTGAAGATCTTACACCTTGGGAATCGCAGAGCATCTTGGGTACACTTTTAGAGGCGGGATAATGAGCACCAAAGATAATTAATTGAGGGAAACTGAAGGAAAAGTGCAGTGTTTTCTTGCATTGTGCTTGCAGTTTGTGTGAGTAAGAGTAAAAAGCATGACTCCCATGGTGACGAAAAAACAAAAATAACTACACACAAAATGGACGTAACGACAACGCTAAGCACCAAAAACTCTCCTTTATACTGTCAGCAACAGCTGCCTCAGGAGGCTTGAGAGGAATGGCCTGGGTCTGTAATTCATCTTGGGGAGACATGTTTATTTTTGTTTTGCGGGTCTCTTTTTAGGCTTAAGAAACACATGTAGCCGATCGTCCCCAGGCCTAAAGTCAAAGTCGAGGAAGTCATTCTGCAGGCTCTTTGAGATGAGTCCAGTTTACTCTAAAGTCTACCTTACAGTCAATGCACTGGTGATTGGCATTAAGCAGCTCCCAGTAGGATCAGCATGCCATTTTACAACATATGCACTATACACGAGGTGTTATGTAAAAATATCTTTAATCTTGCTAATCCCTACCAAACAAATAAATAAATAAATAGCAAATATGTTACTCAAAAGTCCATCTTAAGTGGTTTACCAAGCCGTGGAATATACAAGGCGGCCTGGGACGAGTATAAGACAATGTCCTTTATGTCTTAGTGTAGTACGGTTGTGGAACAACATTATTTCAATGAGGCTGAGCCCTGTACAATAAAAGCTTATAGTGGCTTTTAAGCTAATATGTAGTAATGTGGTCAAAGGCTAATCGTAGTCCGAGTATATCAATACCCATGCGACAACTGTTCTGTGTACTGGATAATTTATAGAGCTGAATGGACAAGCTCCCTGCAGGAGGGCCCATATATGCCCTTTCAAACAATAGAAGGCTAATGACTTCCCTTGGCCTTACTATTTAGTCTGATTAAGTGACACACATAGGACAAACTTGGCAAAGTGTAACGTTGGGGACAATCCATTGTCCTACTCTCTGCGGAGGCTGTTCAAGGCAGAGGAGACTCATGGAGCACAAGAGACAGAGAAATTGGATCAATTTCTTTTCTACTGTCAGCTTTACCCCATGCTGTCCATTCCACAAAACAGAAAAAGGAAAGTAGTCATAGGATGCTTGTGTCCACAGCTTATTGGCCCAAGCGTTTTAGGCGGGCAGGAGCTCAAGGGGAAAAGGACACCATGAACATATATTAAACTTAATTTAATTACAGCATTCTGCGACCACTCTTATCAAGAGAGACAGTGTAACCACGTTTCAAGGGAAATAAAACAAACTGTGGAATTCTTTCTCAAAGCAGCCTAAATTACTAGCTTTACCAACCAAAGCTAGTAATTGACCTTAAATTAAATATCCAGACTCCAAAACACAGGGATCCTGAAACATTCAGGGCTACAGTTTTGATTTGTCAATGTTTGGGAGGGCGGGCTTTTTCGATTTGTCAACCAGGGAGGTGTGTCTCTCGATTTTTTGACAGTGGTGTGATTTTGGTATTTTTATTTGTCAACAGGGGTAGTGTTTTGGAGTTTCGATTCGTCAACGGGGGGAGAGTTTGGAATTTCGATTTGTTCATGGGGGATATGATGTTGGTCTTGGCTGTGTGACGTCTCTACATTTTTACTATTTTCAAGATTCATGGCTATTCATTAAAAGACTCTGGGTTGTAGCCACAGGAGACTGGATGTACTGTTAGCCACTAGGCTATCCAATGTGATGTGTGGGGTTGCTATTCTTTTTAAGAGCTTCACAGAGCCTGGCACAAATCTCAGTTTTTGGGCAATAACAAACATAGGTTTAGCTGGACACCCTTAATGCCAAGTTTATGTTTGGTTATTGCTGGTCCTAAATATCAGCAGTGTTTTATTGGTGAGATTGCCAGTGGTGAAGTGTGGATCATGACAGGTCACACTTACTAAGGTGACTAAGCTGATCTCCACATGCACTAGAGGGAGCCTTGCTATAGGTGATCTAAAAGAGTGGCCATGTAGCAGCACACTAAAGACAACTATGACACACACATCAACCAAGATGGCCCTTCAACAGTCTGAGGATAAATGGGCAAGGGTTTAAGGATCTCCATAGGGTCTCTCTGTGCATGTGTTTGATAACATAAGTCTCATGAAGCAGCTCTGCAAGGTGTCACTTAAATGTCCTTTATATACTTATCGATTAAAGGGGACATATTATGCATATTATACATTTGGGTCTCTACTGCTCCTATAAACACTCTAAGCACGAAAAAAACATCCATCTATTTTCTGTGAATCAACTGAAAGATTTTGGTTTCAGGAATCCTATGCTTCTACAAGCCGTGTGGACGCTCCCCCCATTGTGATGTCATAATGGGGAAATTTGCATAGAACCACCCCTAATCTTTCGAGCCCCCACCCACTACATTAGTTGAAGATCCGCCATTTTTGTCTGCTGGTTTTACAAGCACGCATAAGACGCTGAGCGCTGTGGCTACAGGCAAAGGCAAGTCACTCATGAAGTGTTGTGTTCATCTTGCTCCGGGTCCGACTCGGGTCGAATATATAGGACTGGATACAGAGTGTGAATTACCCCTCCATAATTGAGGGGTACTGCCTTCATAACACTGTTAAGAACCTGCCCCCAAACTGCTATTTTTGTCTCCTTGGCGGGGCGGGGGGGACTCTGGGTCTTGATCGAGGGGTACAGTACCCCCAGTATCCCCTGTAATTCGAATCATGGCTGGATAGCACCTCTGTTTCAAGTGTGGTAAACTTGCAGCGTTAGCATGGGATGGGTGGGGCATGGCCAGCAACAGCTTATTTGCATAAAAGTGACAGAGACCTTAAACGGCTCATTTTAAAAGGGACTGTCGAGAATAAAGCTGGTGAGATCTCTTTATGTGAGAGTGATTTTGTGCAAAGAACTTCATGAACATGTTTTGTAGCCCATAGACCTATTA
>JBBJLS010000041.1:22320210-22337618 GCA_037577275.1 Bryconaethiops microstoma | reverse complement strand
CCATAGCAAAAATCCAGAAACTCTTTAGCAACCACCTCCTACAAATAGAAGCTGCCTAGAAACTACTTAGCAACCAACTCCTACAGCACAGCAAGCACCTAGCAACACCCTAGCAACAACTTTGTATGCGATAGCAACCACCTAAAAACTCCCTAACAACCACCTCATCCACCATAGCAACTGCATAGAAACCACTTAGCAACCACCTCCTGCACCAAAGCAGCCACCTAGAAAAACCTTAGCAATCACACTGTATCCCATAGCAACCAGCTAGAAACTCCTTAGCTGCAACCTCCTACACATAGCAACTGCCTAAAAACTATTTAGCAACCACCTCCTAAACTATAGCAACCGCGTAAAAACTACTTAGCAACCCACTCTGACACCATAGCAGCCACCTTTTATACCTTAGCAACCACAAAAAACTTTTGTCTTTTGTCTTTACTAAATAAATCATTTCTCTCACTTTTGACCGGGAACACGACAGATGTTATTTTGTGCCACTTTTAAGAAAATTGAAATGGTTTAAAAACAGTGTCCATGATAAACATTGAAATTAGGTACTCTGTGATAAACAGTACAAAATGTTTCGTCTTAGTACGTGTTACAGTCAAAATAATCTCTCTATAATATTTCTTTCTTAAAAAAACGAGTTGTATGACCTCAGGTGAATGAGGCCTACAAGCCATAAATAACAAATGGAAGTTAGAAACTTGTAATGTTCACACAAATTTGGGTTAGTAGAAAGTTCCAACACAACACTGGGTAATAATATATATATATATATTATCAGGGATTTATAATCAACTAAAATGTTATAAATCCATGATAGGGTTAAGTAAAATCTATTGGTTTTTACAAAGCATAGCACACATACCACCTAACTGTTAGCAAGTGGTGATGCATTTTTCATTCATCCTGCATGCAATAAATTCTGTGGCTGTCAAGAATCAGATGTCGTGTAAAAATAAAAGCAGTGATTCTAAAGGTACAGAAAAGCAATTCCAAGTAAATGAAAGCTATCATATTTAGATGGCATGTTGGATAAGACAGTGGTTCTATCTGAGTATATCTAACTAGTAAACGTCCCATGTCAGTATGTCTCTAGCTGACCTTAAACATGAAGCAAAATATAATACTTAAATTCTGACCACATGATCATGCCGACAAGCCTCATCACGATTTCGTTGAGGACGTTGAAGAAGTCCAGCATCAGTCTGGCTTTCTCTCCCATCTTTCCCATGCAGATTCCAAACGCCACAAAGAAACCAATGAGACCTAGCGAACAAATGAAAGGTTCTTTTATAAGAATGATGGGAAGAAATGTGTAGATATAATTATATCCATGAATAAAACCAAAGGTCATCAGATTAAAATGACTTCTTATTATTTTACAAAGACAAGATGATGATGCCAATGTTTATATTGCCAATGTTTTCCAAAAGGTTGTCTAAGTGTACAGGAAAAGGACAAAAGTCATTCTGGATTGTTTCTACTAAAGGGTTGGTTTCTGTAAAGGGTTGTTTTTCCAATTATGTAAGTAATTATAATCCATCTTCTGAATTTGCAATGTACCTGGTTGAGAGGCATTCTGAGTGTGAGTATCTCTGAACTGAACCCTAACTTTATCTCTTTTAGTTTTAGCAGATAGATGTTGTTCTACCTAACAACATCTATCTGCTAAAAAATAAAACAGCCAAAACAAAAAACATCTTAAGATACAAGTGATAGAAAAAAACTGCTGAGATTTTCTGATAGATCATTTGATTGCAACAGTACTAGATAGGGCTATTTTTCTTTGCATAGTACAAAAAACTTTCTAATTAACAGTTTTTGTGTCCTGACTGTTTTAAAAGGAAAAAATAAAAATAAAAATTAAATCATGGAAAATCATAAACTGTGGAAAAATCGCAATGATACACAAAAAGTTATCAATTTAACACAATAAATATGCTGTAATAAAATGCTTTATGCACCTAAAACATTCATGCCACTCTTGAACTGAAGAGATTTCTTGATAACGTATTTAGCAGCAATTTTAGTGGCATTTCGTCCAAATCGATTTGGATGAGGAGGTGGAGGTGGAGGTACTTCTATTTTGCTTGTAACCGTCTGGATCTGCAGGGAGAGAACAAATAACAATAATAATAATAATAATAATAATCATTATCATCATTATCATCATAATCAATTGTGAAAGGTATAAATGGTAAAAAATAAAATGTCTAAGTTACTACTAAATTAGTACTAAATTTGATCAGATCTATCTAATATGTTTAAGCTTTGATGGCGCTAACCTCTCCAAAATGCAGTTAGTTCAGTGACACACACATACCTGCTGGAAGCAAGCCTGCACCAGATTCTCTGGAAAGAGATTTCTGATGAGATCAAATAAGGCATCTAAGCTGGAAACTTCATCATTCTTCTTCCCTTCTCCCAGGTTGGCCTTCAGTTTGGGGTTGCCAGGGTGGATGGCCAGCACCAGAATCACGCCCAGGATGGCAGCAATGATGGTAGTCGACATGTAATACACCATGGCTCTCGTGCCGAGGCGACCACTAGATTTGGCATCTAACCCGGCCAGGCCTGTGAAGAGAAGAACAATCGACTGCAGCGCACCGTGCACTAACATCATGAAATAAGTCAGCTGAAAATAGAGAAAGTTTAAAAGACTTTGCTTCACTTACAACCACTGGCTATTCACAAGTGGAGAAAAGTGTTAATGTTTCAGGGACAGTGAGCGTATCAGTCATTTAGAAGCTAGAACGATTTCGTTTCTCTGCTTACCTGTGATTAAACTGGAGATAATTAGTGGCAGTATCACCATTTTCAGCATTCTCATGAGGATATCACCAGGAAAAGCGATGACCATAATGACATCAGGAGGGAGTGGAGACGCGTATCGCAAAAGAACTCCCACCACTGAACCTGCGATCACACCTGGAAAAACAACACACCAGACATCACATAGCTGCATAGCCTCATAAAATCACAAGATGTTTTTTTACATGATAACTGCCATCAGTGACAGTGATACACATTCAGTGATTTATATTATTTTAGTTAAATACTGAATACTTCTATTACTACTAAATACTAAATACTACTATTTCTATGGCTGAGGATTCTGTATAGTTATCCCTACCGTTCTAGAGGAGGGGAAAGGTGAATGGCAATGTTTTTTTTTATATCCAGTCCAAATGTGATCCTGTCGTGAATGTCAATGATTGTTTTATATATAAATCCAAATGTGATCCAATTAGAGACGCAGTTTAAGGCTTTGCTGTTTACCTTGTTGTTCCATTTATAGACACGTTTAGGTCCGTGTTTAGCACATAGTATTTTATTTGGCTATAGTAGCTTCACATGGCACACTTACTGAGAAGTCTTAATTTTACACAGACTAGAGTCACATGACGCACATGGATGCTCACACAAGAGTTTTAGGTCAAGCAGGGATCAGCAGTGGTCATTGTGAGTAGATCTGATGACAGAAGAATGGGTGTATGGATGTTCGGACGAATGGACAGATACACCCCCTAAACCTCCAGAAATGTAACTTTAGGATAAAGAGACAATGTTCCTAACTTTCACTGAGAATTAATGGAACAAAATTCACGAAATGTAAACAACAGGTGGCATTTTCAGATAATAATGAGAATAGCAATGACAATATTATTATTATTGTTATTATGAAATTACAAAATGAGATATAAGGATATGACAAAAAAAACATGTTTTCCTTTATAAAGACCGGTTTAACTAATCAAATAATTAATTATTAATGCATTCAAAACCACCCTTGAGTTGTCATGGTTCCACATATAATGTTTACTAAAAACCCTTGAACAAACACTTTTGCCTGATGAGTAAATTTGCCTAACTGCTGCATTTGATTAAAAAATGTTAGTCAGTGCTGCTCACGCTCAGTTTTTAAATACATTAATGCTAAAACTATGCCATGACCCTTTGATTACCTTTTAATGCTGTCAGTGCTTAGTCTGTTTGATGAAAACCATCATTCACTATTTATAAATAGGGGAGATGCTCTAGAGGAGTGAAACTCAAAATCTATATTAAAAGACATGTAGTTTTTTGAACTTTCATTCTTTGAGCATCATTCATTCAGGACATAGCCATACAGAAAGTCTTTTAAAATTCCATAAAGAATCTCTTCAATAAATCCTTTGAACCCACTCTCTGGTCTTGGAAATCCACCTGTTTCTGAATTATGGTCGAAAATTTAGAGTAGATGGTTGGTCCATGTTTGCTGTAATGTTTAATACAGTCCTGCTGTAAACAAGGCTGGCAGGGAAAGGCAGGATAGTGTACTGTGGCCTAGTTTAAACAATGAGAAAGGAGAGGCTGGGGTGAGTTAAGGCCACCTTTTGACAAGTGAATGCTTGAATGCTTGCTTGTGCTGTGTCTGACTCATAGTGCACTCATATCTAGTACGCCATTACAAGAGGCCATGTTTAATGTAGTAACACATTTCCTCCCCTGTTAAGCAAAAAAACTGGAGATATTTAAACAAAGGCTGTAAATAAAGGCCTAATTGTATTCAAGTGTGTATTTTTCATTCCTCTTAACCTACGCCATCAGTCAAGTGATTAGCAACTGTCATCTGGGCACAAGGCACAACATAAACACATTAACCCAATTCCTGTGGCTCGTAATTTAATAAGTCCTTATTGATCACCACCCTGCATGACCCAAAAGAGAAACCAGCAGTGCAATGT
The DNA here is from genome assembly GCA_037577275.1 of Bryconaethiops microstoma. NCBI lineage: Eukaryota > Metazoa > Chordata > Actinopteri > Characiformes > Alestidae > Bryconaethiops > Bryconaethiops microstoma. The sequence goes on along the minus strand of JBBJLS010000041.1, from coordinate 22,332,879 downwards.
CTGTAAAAACAGAGCTAATACCCTACACCTCAGTAGGCCCACACTATAAAGCCACCCTTTGCGTTTATGCATCCTCATAAATACACTTTCCATAAGTAAACACCAGCGATACTGTATTAATCTATTTAAATATATATTTGCATGACATTTGGAAGTAAGCGGTAGAGGTAAATTCCCAATGCAACAGCTACTGCAGATCCTGGGTAGAGTAAAAGGAAGCTCTTTGTAAACACTGATGGACACTGCTGGGCCATGCAAGATTTAACAGCAGCTTTTGTTTTGAACTGTGATACTCTAGGCCTGCAATTGAAACTGCAGTAAAAGAAAATCACCAGTGCAAAACAGTGGTGGCATATTCTTTTGCATGCATCATAACCACACAGGAACTTCCTTTACTTGAAATATTTGCTTGATGGTACATATTTGTCGAAGACTAAGGCAATTGTACTCTGTCTTTCTTCTTAAAACAAGCTTTAGAACTGTGTAGACCCAAACAAAGAGGACTTTACCAAGAATTGTGAGTGTTAGAAGCAAGTTCTTCATGAGTTTATCACAGATGCCTCCACATGCTGGCTCTGGTGAAGGAACTGGGGGTTCAAGGTCACTCTCGTGCATTCGGACCTCCACTTGTTTCTGCATGTTGTTGGCACTGGCAGGGAAGATGGAGAAACCAATGAATGGAATTACTACTGCTATGACTGTGAATGTATTACATTGTGGGTGACTTTATATCAGAGACTTTTAGGCTGAATATCACAGAATAACTCTCTTCATTTTGTGTTAGGTGAGAAAGAGGCCTTTGCCTTTGCAAGTGATTCAAGTATAGCTTTAGCCTGCATGCAATTCACACCAAACACTTGACTTAGTGGTGGGTGGTCTTGTGGATAATACATAAGGTAGGTCTGCCCAGCAGGATTTGTCAATGCCAGTCATTTACTTACTCTTATCTCCATGCCTTTCTTACTTTTACCTTAACCTCTGACTTTCTTTGACATTGTTGTTTAGGTGTACTTAGCTGGCAGTAACTTGGTTGAATAGCGGATGTTGGTTTAAGTATAGCTTTACAGGTTTGAGGAACATATGTGGACTACTTGAGCATTGATGTACGTCGCTCTGGATAAGAGCATCAGCTAAATGCCATAAATGTAAATGTAAATTTACAACTGGCGCAGTGGCAGGAAAATTCAGTTTTTGGCACTGTAGATGCGTTCAATCCTGTGCTTTTTAAGCTGGTAGAAGCAGTGGGTGGCTGGGGGCCTGGTGGCTAGGGAGTTGCCCTGTAGTCAGAAGGTTGTGGGTTTGAATCCCAGGACTGCTAGAGGCACCACTGAGGTACCATTAAGCAAGATACCATTGCCACACGCTGCTCACTGGCATTGATGGCTGCCCACTTCTTCATTTGGTAAATGCAGAAAAAGAATTTCGCATTGTTCACACATCACTTACTTACTAACTGACAACATTATTCTGTATCATAATGGCTGCATAATAATCACAAACTTGAATAATGTCTGTTAAATTAAAGTCTCTGGTTCTGCATATTATGTAATAAGCGTTTTTTCCACTGTTATGAAGTGAAAATAACCAGACTTATCAATTTTTACAGTAAGTCTCTATTCCTGCATGTTTCTGAATGCTAATGTGATGACCTGAGGATCATCCTCTGTGATCCCTTGCCCTCCGAACAAGGGAAAGGACATGTCATGCTAACTCCTTGGTGCCCTGAACGTTCAGGTCATGCCTCTGCAAACCGTCCGCTGATCACTAAAGGCAGTCATGTCACATGACACAACAGCCCAGAGTCATTTGGCTTTGTTGTGGTCTGGCTTTAAAGCTCTTAGAAGTCACTCCTCCTTCCCTAATAGAGTATAACCTTGCTTGGTTATATAACCTCAGAGCATCCAGTAATTAAGCACATGTTATGGCAGGGCAATGTATAGGCAAGTACACCAAACGTTTGACTTTTGACTGAAAACAGTGTTGTGTCCCCACCAAGACCAAATGTTGTTATGCAAAAGTTATGAAATATTTGTGATCAAGTTTTCAACTCATATTGCTGGCATTTCAGTATGGACCTAATAGTTAATAACTAATCAGATACTGGTATCAAGCATAAGTTGCCTAAGTAACTCAGTCTGAGGGACAGTATGCATTTAATGAAGGTAAGTGGCCAAAGTATGCATCTGATCAAAACTGAATCTGCTGTGAGGCTGAGGCAGTTAGCACTTAGGCTCAGGATTTGTGAAGGTTGAGTGGTGCCAAGGAAACCAGAGGCTGTCTGATACACGCTGCTCCAGCCCTAATGAGATATAAGCCTGTTAAGAGGTTAATTTTAGCTATTCAAGCACAACAGTAATTGTGTTGCACAACAGTATGGACTGCCCAAGAAAGTCAAAGTGTCATCTTATGCTAAATGTGGCCGTGTCATTGATGTACATGTACAATTGCTTGCACACGCACTTAACAAAAATGCAGTAAATGTTTTAAGGGCTTCCAGGACTGTACGTTTGGTGCAGTATAGCAATAGATTGCCATCTCTACATAAATACAATATTGAACAAAAACTGAATAAAATTAATTTTATGCAGTACGTTGTGACTACAATTGTTGGATATGCAAGTACGGAAGTTTTCATGCTACTTGTTATTTGAAACTAAACCTGATGCTGGATGCATCTAATTTGTTGTTAAAGTCTTCTGCAAAAGTCAGGATGCAATAGGCTCATACAGCCTATATTTTCTGTATCAAAAAGTCAAAAAAGTGCATTTTTGGATATATTCGATAAAGAATCAATACATTATTCTAAACTTCTAATCATAGCTACTTCTAAGCTCAATCACTGCAAACAACTCACAGTAGACTTGTTTACACTCTGCAATGGTTCAAACATTGGAAGAATTCATATGTATTTAAAAATGCAAAGGACTTTTGATTTTAAGACTTTTGCGTAGGCAGATAGACGGGAGCTGTATACCTGTGCAAGGTCTAACTCTGCATTAAAAAGGAACATGAAAACAAATGTAAAACCTGTGCTGTTCTTTACCTGCTGTAGTGCAGTTGTTTTCAGGTGATGAGTCTCTGCAGTAGACAACTATGCAGCCATAGGCTGTAACAAAGACTATAGAAGAAAAGATGACAAGATCACAGTTTATCCATCGGGAGATCCAAGCCAGATCATCAGAAACCTGAATGTGATATCCAAACACCCAGTGAATGGTAGTTTAGCCCTGCCGTCTGCCAGTCAGAACCTTCAAAGATCGATATGCAAAGAGTCACGTTAATGGATCGAAGGCTACAATCACCATCCAGTGTCAGTCAAGCAGTCTGGTCCCACCATAGGTGCAGGCAAAATGGCCAGGCGGCTTCTGCTCAGGCTTCCCCAGGGGGACACGGGAGGGGTAGGGAGGAGTCAAGCACCCAGATTAAGAGTAAGTAGCAAGTAAAGTCCTTCAGACTTGCTCTCTGTATCTCTGTCCATCTCTGTATCTTTACCTTTCTCTTCTATCTTGTTGGTATGATCTCTGGGATCCTATGTGCCGCAATGTCCTCCTAACCAAAATAATACTTTCAAGGAATAAAGTTTTCTATGTGATTAATTGCCTGACATGCCACGGGTCAAATAAGAAGGTTAGACATGGGCCCGATAAAGAGTGGCCAGTTTTCCACCATGGGCCTGCACCATTGGCCCACTCTATGCCTTTAATAGTTATCTGACCACAAAAGGTGAACTTGCTGTTTATAAAAAATTAGGATCATATGAGTTGCTCAAGGTTGGACAATATACACCAGGTCAAAAATTAAAATAATGACATGCAGCCTTAACTAGGCATGCAAACTGAGTTCACATTACATTACATTACATCACATTACATTTCATTGTCAAAGGCTACTGTCCAAAGTGACTTAGGAATTGATTTAATACACAAGTTTTTTGAACAGTGTGAGAACCAGAGGAGAGTTCTAAGTGAATTCATGAAGTAGTACAAGCTACCGTAGTGTGCTTATTTCTGAGTAAAGCACCATATTCTCTAACCTTTTCTGTCCATTTGACATTTGGTTATTAGAAGATAACACTCAAGATTATAATTATCTTTTAATCCCTGCAATCTCCACCGTCGCATTAAGGTATATCATGCAGCACTGTCCAAAGCCAGGCCCTGTATGGCTTTTCATACAACTCATTTTTAATTTCATTGATATATACTGACCTTTTGTCTGTACATAAAAACAAGTGGCTCAAGAGGAAGGCAGGGTCTCAGTGCTTATGAACAAGGTGACCATATTTTTTTTTCTTAGCCCAGAGAACTTTCTTAGTTTAACTTTAACTTTGTTTTCTCTCATACAACACAGATCACAATTCAGTAAAGGTTCATCCGTGTAGTACAAATCTCTTGCCGTATTTAGTATATTTCTACTTCAAGCATCGATATGAACAAATGTTGAATCGTCCTTCAAACTTATAAGACTTCACATCTGGATAACCTGACGCTGATGCTAACCCCTTAAGCCTGTCCTCATTGAAGCCACTGAGTCGGCGCCCCCATGCAACACAAGAGCTATGTTTCTGAAAGGGACCTTTGGTGGGATGGGTGTAGGCACATGCTGGGAGTGTGCTGGGATGATGCTAAGACACATGGACTCACGTCTGCCCACCTCACCCTCCCCCACTGTGTTGTGGCAAGCTGTTCCCTTTCCAACTGACACTCCTCGCGCACATACACCTGACTGAAGCCTCCGTGCTTATCGGGCAGGTGTCTATAATTAACTAATCTGTCCTAAGCTTTCCTAATCCAGCACACATACATACTGCGTACACTGCAGGGAAGGGGTTGTATGCACAGAAACATACAAGGTCCTGCGATCTGTCAATTAGTGCAAAAAGTCTGAAACATCAAATCAGTGTTAAAATTGCCTAGTCAGTCTGAAAGAAAATGAGATTTTATTTAAAAGCAGTTCTCAGAATAATGATGCGTGCAAGATTTAATGAACACTGCAGAGCTCTCTCCAGGCATTCCTTTCTATTGCTTTTTTTAAATGATTCAGTAACTCCTACAGTTTGATTATCAGTCGTGAGGAAACTGGAGTTAGTTAATTTGTATGAAGGCACTACATCTCCCAGGAGTCAGTGGTCTTAATTGCGTAACAAAATCACATGATAACTCACATGGGCTTTTTGCACACTGGTCATCATGATAAAAGCTCATACTGCCATACCATCCTATTTTAGAGAAATGGCCATGGACTCCCTCTACACTAGACTTTTTAACATGTTTCCTGCTTTAACATATACAACTAAAACTCATGATCTATTTGTTTATTTGAAGGCAGGTACATTGGGAAGAAATTAAATGGTAAAATTAAGAGTAGGCCTAAAAGATAAAGTGCTACCAAGACTAACTTTCATCTACCTGCCAATGAGACATTTACGCTTTCAGGGACCAAACAGGAATGACAGCTCTTCCTGGGTTTGAATCCCAGCATTGCTAGTGGCACAACTGAGGTACCCTTGAGCAAGGTAACATACTTCATTTTACTTTTATGTCAGGGACCACCTGCCAATGCCCTTCGCTGATTCCTTCTCTCAACACCCATCAGCTGCCTCACCAGAACTCTCACAATAGGGGAAACATAGTTCACAGTAATGACAGGAGGTCCAGACCCATGAGGTATGAATCCTCGATACTGGCAAGCAAGAACCAATACTTAAGCTACAGGCCCCTGAAGACTGTTTTCTCACATCTACATAACCTCTTCCATCACAAAATGACTGAGTGTGGGCTTTTCTTTTTGAGGAGCTTGGGATTTCTGACTTTGATCCTTGTGAGAATGGTCTTGGGTACCTTGCCTTTGGATTGATCAGGTAGGGTCTAAGAGTGGCATTCCCCTCTTTGAGTAAACCTGCTGTAGGCTTCTTACTGGCTTCTCAGAGTAGCCAGGATAGCCCTGTCCAGTCAGAGTCATGACGTGATGCTTTGAAACCAATACTGACTTTCTCTCCTCTAACGCAGTGGTGACATAGTAAGGCCAGGGCTGCTGGGACAGCTGGTACCCTGGTAGGTATTCACCCCTGCAATCAGAAAGTTGTGGGATTGAATCCCAGGACTGCCAGTGGTACTACTGAGATTACCTTCAGCAAGGTACACTCGTCCTTGGGCACCATTTTCGCAGCCAACTGCTTCATTTGGCTTAAAGAGTTAAATGCAGAGCATGCAAGTACTTTCTTTTTCCCCTTGACCAATATTGTGTATTAAAAATTACAATATACTGCTGACCTTTGATGCTGTCCATGCTCATAGCTACATATGGAAGAAAGTCTTTAGCAATGGCAGTTTCTGCTAGACCACCATCCTTTTGTGAACTCAACTGCCAACATCTGTGGCTGTGCCTGAAGCTTTTTCCATGGGCCATTACAGTTTGGGTAAACAGGCAGCGTCTTGCATCTTCTGAACTGGTCCCCACAAGACCACACTTTCCCAACAACAATGCTTCCCACGCACCTAGACTATTACTCTCTGTGAGTAATAGTCTAAAGAAGACAAAACAAAAAGGTCCCTCTCACCTAAATCCACTAGATGTTCAGATATTAGATTATAATTGCACAAACAAATGCATGCTAATATAGAACAGCTCTAGGGGCTTATGCAACACACTACAAAATGGAAGAATCACATTTAAATATTACATTCTTATTACAGTAAAACGTGAAAAGATTTGTGCACAAATCAAAAAGGATGTGCTGCATCCCTTTAAACAGTATCGTGCATCTGTTTTAAACCATGTCTATTCTGAGATATGCATATTGAAGGATATTGTTTCCAATTATATTTAGTCTACAAGAACAAAGGGACATTATTCATTGAGTTTGATTGCCAAGAGTTTTAGTGTAATTGTAAAATGATTGATGACAGCACTGGAAAACACACTGAGCCGTCTCACCCAAATAAGACTGTCCAAGGATGAGCTAAACCCTGCAAATCCTTTAAGAGTTTCTCAATGGCTGACTAAAAGTTCCTCTTGTGACTTTCATGCACACGAACACACGGGCACAAACATCCACGTACAACGACTTACACCTACAGCATTTCTAAACATGTGTCATCATATTGTTGTTAAATGTCAAATATTGCCATGGTTACTGTTATTAATGCTTGTGCATGCGCACTCTTGAAGCTTTCGTCTTGTATTCAAGAAATCTTGCATGCTGCTCCATTAAAGGCACAGACATCTTGGAGAACAAAATTTTCCTCTTGTCTTTAAAATACATATATATTTTTCAAAAATGTTCAAATTTTAGCATTGACTCCTCAGACCATACAATTTAAACATACATATTGTGCTACAAAACATGCTGTTTAGAATTCCTTTTTTAGTGACGTTACAGAAACCAATGCATTCCCATACCAAAAAAAATCACCTATATAGGCTGCAGCAGTTTAGCCCCTCCAATACATGTCAAAGTCAGAATATCTCATTTTGAATGAGGTACCATACAGGACAACCAATCATAACAGAGGTCATTTACATATATCAGTCTTAAAGGCACAGCAACAAAAACAGCCTGTTCTAAGGGGGAAAGAGAGGTGTTTCTGTGCAACTATATCTAAGTCTTTTTGCCTCAGCTGGGTAACTTCATAATTTATAAAACCATAAATTAGCATCCTAGCATACACATGTGAAATGCTTTTCACCTTGATCCAAAATGTTGCAAATCTGTACATTTAGCAGTAGAACTTTACTTAATGTTCTTCTCAATCCAGTGCTTAAAGTTAGTCACGCGTGTGTAGACTGTATATAAACTTGGATTACAGTTCTGCAAGTTGTAGCCAAAGCTTACTAGGCCCAGCAGTTCCCAGCTTGGGCCAGAGACACTGTCCTCCACCCTCCCCTGGTCAGAAGGCACAGACCCTGAAGGTGTTCGCATGTCAGTGGGTAATAGGACTATGCCCCCTGTTCTGGCAGAACAAACTGTGGCAGAGCTGAGGGGATGTTGCCTCCCACACAACATGTTATCACTAATGCTAATCGGAATGCCTTCTTGAGCATACTGGTTTTCACACAGTGTCACGTCAGCAAGCTCAACCAGACCAGTCTGAGCCACTTCGGTGTCATCGTCTGGAATGGGTTCATGCTGGCCTGCTATAGACCAGCCAGTGATGTAGGCTTGTTGGGCAGTCACCTCTCCTCCCTGCATGCGGGGCAAACACACAGGGGAAATGACCTCGCTGATCTTCGCCTTGTCCGCCAGCTTCAGTATAGCCACATCCGAGTCAAACTCATTGGGATCATAGCTGGGATGAACCAGGATCTCAGACACCTATGAGGAATAAAAGAGTAGGAGATCTGAAGCGATTGAGTTCAAAAGAAAACACGGCAGCAGCTTGCCTGGGAAAGTCTAACCACGGCTTACACTGAGACCTAAGCCTGTAGCTTTTGCTAGGATAGTGGACTAGGAATTCTAATATCTCAATGGATAGTGTTGCAACTATCAATTATTTCCATAATCAGGGAATCTACCAACTATTAGTCCATGTTTTAAGTAGTCCAATTATAATGTTTACTTCAGTTCCCTCTTGCTCCCCACCACCGCACAACACACTCAGCATCATTCAAAGTAAATTGTTGAAAATTGGTGAAATTAAATATTCACCATTGGCCACATTGCCCCAACACGTCATGCATCACCTACTCTAGTCCTGGAGTTTTCTCTGCTTGAACTGCTTCTACTTGGGCCAGTTGGTGGGCTGGTGGTTAGGGACGTGTCCCTGTGATCAGAAGGTCATGGGTTTGAATCTCAGGACTGCCAATGACACCACAGAGGTACCCTTGGGCCATGGGTGCCGGAAACATTATAGTAGGGGGGAACATACGCTCCCCACACTTTTCAAAATGATTCTTCTCAACCAAACCCACCCCCACGTTTTGTTTTTCTCGGACAAAGAGCTGTATCCCTTAGACTTTCCCCGCACCCCCTACCCTCCCGGACAATGGCAGGGACTTTGCACGCGCGCACCAACCCAAATAGCAGTACTCCAAGACCAGGAACAGAAACCTGTACTGTAGTGTATTACAATCAGTCAGACTGACTGCATGTGTCTGTCGAATACTGCATACTGAAACAGCGGTGAAGAATTAGTATCAGTTTCACGGCTCTTTCAGTAATGCAGAAGGCTACTATGTTTTAATACAATGTGCAGGGTTTGAGAACGTTCAGTCATGTGTTACTGTGAGTGACATCATGGCTGTGATTCGTTCACAAGCACAAGCCACTTTGTTCTGATGCCATCAAATTTGCTGATTAACAATAGCAGCAGTTTCAAGAGCCAGTCAAAAGATGAACAAATGATCAATCAAAAGTTGACGGCCTTATGGCTGCATCGCCTCGCATCTATTCACGGAAATGTGTTTACCAATTTCTCTGTTCGTTTATCTAGACGGAATGATCTACTCACAAAATATTGATGTGAATTCTGAAGAACACTGACAGCACTTGTCTATATATATATATATATATATATATATAGCAGTCTGCTGCTTGGAGTTGAGATGGGATTAGAGTGTAGTGTGAGAGCTCTTACCTGCATGTGCTGAAGCCGCTTGCTGTCTCTCAGATCACTGAGGTAATGTTTTCCCAGTACCACTCTTAGCTCAGCTGGGCTCAGAGACAGCGACTGCCCAGGCTCTGTTACACAGTGTGCAGGCAGCAGTACAGCATGCTGGCTCACCAGAGCTCCGCTGCAGACCAGCTGCCATGTCTGCTCATCTTCGGTCTCCTCCTGTAAGTCTTCATAATTCAGGAAAGAAAACGTGTCGCCCCTTCTCTTGGCCCTCCCTAGAAGGGCACCGTCATGGTCAGGGAGGTGGTGGTATATGGCCACATGCCATGGCCAGCGGGTTTCTGCCAGGGTCTGGGTTTGAGTAGAGGGCTTACCACACACTGTAAAAGGGACCCAATGTTTAAATTATCAGTATATGAACTATACAGCCAAATTATACTGTCTTCTAGACTCAACAGACAAAAAACTGAATTTCTCACTGTCAGTGTCCTGGGACCTCATGAACTGTTCTACTATACAGTGTGTTCTTTACCTCTGGGCTCTCGATATATGTGTGCTGCCCTCACCTGGTGAACAGGACACATGGCGTCCACTCCACTTGCCAGTCTTCAGGCAGGTACGGCGTGTACTTCCAGAGTACTGATAAAGAGGAGAAGTGCATTCATACTCAATTCTTGTGTAGAGGTGGTGAAAGCCAGCAGGTAATTCAGCCATGCTATCAGTGCTATGTTTCTCAGCAGGCGACGGCTGGGAGGCAGAGTACAGCCTGTGCAGGGGACTCTTTCTGAAACAGCAGAGTGAGTGCAGCTAAGGAGGTGCATACTTCAGATTATAAGATTATTCCTTTGGTTTTTCCAAAAATTCTTCAGAATTAAATTGTTGTCAATCAGAGTGGTTTGATGTGAAATGCACCACTCTAGAGAAACACACCGTCTGAACGGTGGTGACAGGAACCAGACATCTAAAGTGTTTAATGTGTTTAAGGGTTTCTTTTATTTACTTAAATGAAATGAATACAGGGCATTGCAATGCAAGAAACACTATAAACTTTTTTTCTGGTTTACCACTATTGTACTATTATTGCCATTAAATATAAACACGTTATACATTAACATAGTTCGGTCATTTGAAGTAAATAAAAGTAGCTATACATTTACACTGTAGTTGCATTGCAACCCCTGGTTTCTATCAATGTGACACATTTACTACATTTTACAATTATTTATTAATGCGTTTATTTTTCAGGTTATTTTTAAACAATTTGAGACACACCGAAAACCAAATTCCTTTTAGCGTCTAGACTGTAATATTAAATATTCAATCTGCAAGTATTATAGCACATAAAATAACGTCTGTGTGTGTGTGTGTGTGTGTGTGTGTGTGTGTGTGTGTATGTATGTGTACATGAGTGAACTTGTGCTCAGCAATATGCAAAACATTATACCTAGAAGGAGGCTGAGGTTTCGTCACCTTCTGGCGCACCAGTTTTGAAACCTTTGGTTCACGACAAGCTGCAACACAGCAGCAAAGTGTTCACACTGCAACATAAACAGTCTAATAACACCCCAGTTACTTTCAAAATGAGAGTTATGTCATCATCTCCCAGACTGTACCTCTGATGCACAGAGGCTGTGTGCCACTCCAGGTTTCATTCTGCTGGCACATTCTCACTGAGCTTCCACTCAACACATACGGATTATTGCAAAAGAATTCCACACTCCTTATTGTGCCATCTGGGCCAACATCTTGTTTGGAGTGGCCATGAAGGGGCTGTGGTAGGGAGGAACAAACTCCTTTGGTTGGTCCTGCCTCTGTATTACCAAAGAGGAGGAACAGGTAAGTTAGTACACACTGGTAGACCATGGTGCTCGACATGTCCTAGTAATAAAGCTTAAGATCGCACACAGTGCGATCCATGTTCTGCTTACAAAAATCTTCTTTTGCAACTGCAGTCAGGTTGGATAGGCTTCACAAAACTCTGATAAAAATCCCATTCAAATTAAAGGGTGATTCTACTGCTTTCCCAAAGTTTCTACATAGTTAAATGGTTGAGGCAAAGTCATTCAGAGTGGTTTGACATGAAATAATCTCTTTGAGAGAAACTTACCAACTCAGAATTATTCTTAACAGTGGAGATAGTAACAAGATGTCCAAAATCTTAAATGCCACTAAAACCTGTATCACATTAGATGAGATTATACCTAAGGCCTGAGATAATTTTGAAAAGCATTCACAGAAGGGAGTTATGTAAAGGGTATAGCGCTCAAGGAAATGATTTTATTTCTTGATTTACTACAGTTGTATCATTGTCATTATTATATTACATTTCAATGTGGATGTAGCTGTGTTGTAGACACCGCAACCCCAGGTTCCATTCATCACCACTGCAAATAAATGTCTACAATTTTAAGTTTCTCTACAATTCACCATGTCATATCAAATCACTCTGAATGACTTTGTTTACATCTCAAAGAATGAAATTGTCACGTTGGGCAATTGGAGGGCGCCATCGGACTCTGCACCGGACTTTCACGTGCAGCCTCATCTAGCCGGCATTAGAGTAATTAGGTGCGGCCGGCTAGAGTTTCCTCCAAACCTAGAACCACTGTTCATTGGCGCTCCCTCCATTGTATTTAAGTTCACCCCTTCTTAGTTTGCGTCATGGGACCATACTGATCCTTTCACCACCGATTCAACTGTCCTTTGTAACCGCGTCCTTTTGACTGGCCCTTGTGCCACCTTTTTGTTCCTTTGCTTTCTTTAATAAAACCCCTACACCATGGAAGTCTGCATTGGTGCCTCCTACCTTTCTCCCCGACGTGACTCCCACGTGACAGAAATATGCAGAGCTTTGGGAAAAAATTGTGGAAGTGTATTTAATGTGAAATTGTAGACCATCTCTATTGTTCTCGAAAGACCTACATATAGAATGTGTTTTTCATTTACAATAATACAGTGGGGCAAGAAAATATTTAGTCAGCCACCAATTGTGCAAGTTCTCCCACTTAAAAAGATGAGAGGCCTGTAATTTTCATCACAGGTAAACCTCAACTATGACAGACAAAATGAGAAAAAAATCCAGAAAATCACATTGTCTGATTTTTAAAGAATTTAT
>JBBJLS010000041.1:22278440-22320110 GCA_037577275.1 Bryconaethiops microstoma | reverse complement strand
TGTGTGTGTGTGTGTGTGTGTGTGTGTGTGTGTGTGTGTGTGTGTGTGTGTGTGTGTGTGTGTGTGTGTGCGTGTTTATGCGTGTGTCTAGGAGTGAGAAAAAGTTTAATTCATGGGTGTGTTTGTGTGTGAAGTACAGCTCTGGTTTAGTTCTGGCGTTGGAGCCTGATGACCTGGGGGAAGAGACTATTTCCTATCCTGACAGTGAAGGCCTGTATGCCAGGGTATCTTTTGCCAGATGGCAGGAGGGAGAAGAGAGTGTGGGAGAGGTGAGAGGGGTCATCCACTCATCTCCGCTGCTGGTGGCTTGCAGATGCAGCCTGTAGTGCAGATCTTTTCTGTAATCTATCTGCTGTAGGCTCTTGAGTTTTAGCTGTAGGGTCCTAAGCATTTAAATTAGCAGACCAGGCAATGATGCAGCTGCGCAGGCTGCTCTTTGTAGAATGTGGTGATGATGAGAGGGAGGTGGGCTCTCAAATGCAGCTGCAGGAAGCAGAGATGCTACAGGGCATCTTTGCAGTGGAACTTGATGTTCTGAACAATCGGTGGAGATCATGGCATGCCCCTCCATGTTAACACCAAGCAAAGAACGTGGCTCAGAAGTCGATTATATCATACAAAGACTACAAAGATACAAGAGATAACAAGTCCAGAAACCAGCTGCAGGTGTGTGTGTGGAAGAGAGGGTTGGGTGAGGGTGGAGCTGGGGCTGAAGTGAGTCAAGCTACCTTAGGCAGGCCCAAATGGAAAATCTCCAGGGGGCTTAAACATCTTGACAACGTACATCTATAGTCTTCTTGCAGTCCCAAGGACTTAAGTCCATAAGGCAGCAGGGCTGTCGAATTCTGCCATTCAGGCAGATGCTGGAAAAGTATATGATCTCAAATGAAAAAATAATAAAATGAATACAGTTTTTAGACAAAATAATCTGAATAACATAATTGACAGTTCATGTGATTTTGGTGTTAATATCAACCACAGAAGGGATTCTAACTGAAGTGCCTTCTCATTAGCTATTTATAAATGCCTGCAGCCCTGCATCCTTGTAGATTGGACATGATATTGAGGATTTAAGTGAACATCACATTATTTATCAGTCTTTCTCTTTTTATTATTATTATCATTATTATTATTATTATTATTTATATATTTTTAGTAATGAGACACCAACAACAGCAACAACAATAATATTCATTAAAGAGTGTTTTGCAAATGCTCACGTTAGACATGTCCTTTTAAAAAAACACAATTCTACTAATTCAATTGACATGACAATTAATTCTAATGCAGACTATTTCATAGTTCCCTTCTACTATAAAAACCAGTGGGCCCAGTAAAATGAGCCGGTAGGAATTTGCTTCATATGGAAATGGTATGCAAGCAAATAGGCTTGAATTCACTCAGTAGGTTCAGTCTAATGCCGAGGAGTTTTACAATGCACTCAAACTTTCACCAGTAGGTACACAGATATGATGCTAGGAGGTCATTCAGCACATTCAGCACATCTAATTGTGTCTTACTACTGGACAATGACCTTTCTCTCTTATCTCAGTTCTGTGTGCCTAAGGGTACCAAAACCAACTCTGAAATATGCATGAAAATACTGGGCAAAGCTCCCAGAAAGCAAAAAAACAAACAAACAAACAAACACGCAAAAATCCCACCATGAAACTGTGGAGTTCTGCCAGGCCAGTGCTAACCCAGCTCAGAGAGAGAAGCTGCACTAGGCTACATTCTTTTTGATGTGAAGTAACCTTTCATCTGAAGTGCATGTGAAATTTTGTGACGATGGGCTAGAGACTGCTTTAATGGGGGTCAATCACTGCTGGTGGTTAGGGAGGTGCACCTGTGATCAGAAAGTCATGGGTTCAAATCCCAGGACTGCCAGTGGCACTACTGAGGTACCCTTGAGCAAGATACTGCCTCCACACTCTGCTCCCTGGGCACTGTGTGGCTAGCTAGCCACTGCTTCACTTGGTGAATGGGTTAAATGTAGATAAAGAATTTCACATTGTTCACAGTGTGTGCTGAGCTGTGGTGTGTTCATGCATGACTAAGTAAAGCTCACTGTACTTTAGTCGGCACCCCAGAAGTATTTTTAATCATTTTGGCTGCTTTTGCTGGGTGCAGTTCTGCGTGAAGTTTGCATGTTCTCTGTGTGGGTTTCCACTGTGCACTCCCACAGTCCAAAGAGATGTCCGGTGAACTGGAGATGCTAAATTGCTAAATTGCCCCGAGGTATGAGCGTGTGTCTGAATGTGTTTGTCTGGCCTGTGATGGACTGGTGACCTGTCCAGTGTTTCTCTGTCTTTCGCCCTGTGACCGCGAAAGATAGACTCCTGAACCCCACATGACCCTGGTTAAGGATGCCACTTTACAACCATGTTCAAACTGCCCAAATTAGCCAAAGTTACCATCGACCCTGTATGCCCGATGGCCAGTCCAGCTCTGCCTGCATTGCAAAATTGGGTTCTTCTTACTTACTCTGCACTCAAGAAATGAGGCAATGAGACAGTTTAACCAACGAACCTGAAACTCTGTGTATTTAAATAAAAAAAGATCAAAGCAAACTGAAAGCATATTTCGTGTGATTTATTTTGATCCTAAGAGAATTCTTTTTCAGTGAAGGATCAATAAAGAGCACTGAATTTTTTCAGTTTTTCTTCATCAGAAGTTACATTTCATGTTGAAATGAGAGTCTGTTTGAATGGAAATATGTGGCAGAACTGAAAGAAGTGTGTATGTGTGCGTGTGTGTGTGTGTGTGTCTGTGTGTGTGTGTGAGAGAGAGAGCGTGTCCGTGTGTTTGTGTGTATTTGTGTCTTCGAGCTCAGACAAATGCTTGAATGCACTCAGGAATGAATGAATGAATGAAAGCTCGCGGCAGAGTCAGACGCGCGCCGGAGCGCGAGCGCAGCGCTGAGGCACAATGTCAGGGGGTGTGCGCGTGCAGAACCGAGGCACTTTCTCTCCTGAACCATGCGGACTCACACGCTGGGCTTTTTCCTCGCGCTACTCCTGCGCGCCTCCATCTGCACGCCTTTCCTGAAAGAACGCCGTTTTCCTTCATGCACCTCGAGCTTCTCCACACTGGAAAGTTCTCGCGCCACAGAGGATGAGACTGCGCGCGTGCAGAAGCGACGAGGCACGAGCTCGAGATCTCGGTGGTCCGCGTGGCAGGACCTCGCAGGGGGCACTCGGGTGGTCCTGTTGGAACCGGGCTGTGGCCGGACCACCAACCGCCTGGCCACTCTCTCGGACGGTAGCAGGGCTTGTGTGAGGTATGGAGTGGACCAGGACCAGGTTCTTGGGGAGACCCTCTGCTACCACCTGGCCACTCTGCTTGGAATCAACAATGTCCTTCCACTCGCCCTGACCAAGCCGGACCCTTCTAGCCAGCAGTGGTCAGTGGTCAGAGATGGGATAGAAGCCCTGAACTGGTCATCGGATGCCATTGTGTCCCTCACGCAGTGGGTACCCAGTGCCCACCGGGTGCCCATCCCAGTCCAGTTCCGCAGGGCAAGAGGGGTGTGCCCTGCTTCCTGGACATTGGAGAACATGAGCTCAAGTGACCTAAGGGACCTCATGCAGTGGACTGATCTTGTGCTTTTCGACTACCTGACCGCAAATTTCGACCGAATCGCCAGCCACCTGTTCAGCCTGCAGTGGGACAAGAGGGCCATGGACAGGCCAACCAATAACCTACTCAGGACAAACAAGGGACGCCTGCTGTTCATCGATAACGAGGCCGGACTCATCCACGGATACAGGGTGCTTGACCACTGGGAGCATCTCCACCAAACACTCCTAAACTCCACCTGCATGTTTAGAGAACGCACCGTCCAGCATCTGGCGGAGCTGAAGCGTTCCAGGAGTGCAGCCCAGCATCTGCGCCAGGTCTACCAAGCCAGGGAACCATTCGCTCTAGAGTTAGGATTTCTGTCCGAGGCTCAAATGGTTACTTTGCAGAACAGAGTGGACACACTGTACAGACACTTTCAGCAATGCTGTAAATATGTGATGTGAATATTTCTGCGAGAACGAGAGTAAATACTCAGAAAATATAAATATCAATAACCTGCAGCTTGTGCTGGACTTCACTGTTCAGTTTGGTGGATAATCTTACAGCTAAACAGATCTTGAAGATCTTTGAACTTTGAAAACATTGTGATGTTTAGAAGTACTATGAATGACTAGAAATGAGTAGATCTGTTTACTCTGTTACATGTAATTAATGATATACTTTGGTGCCTTTGTAGATTTCTCAGTATTGTCCAGTAGTTATTCTTTATTGTGCTCCAGTATATTTGTGAGGAGAGGATTGTACTTTTTATTCGGTTCCATTTAGTCCTCGTTGTTGATCATTCATTTTCTGAGTAAATTTTTCTTTTGAGATTCTGCTGTCGATGCTCTGTAGATGCTCACAGATTAAATCAATTGAAATAAATATCTGTTAAGTGCAACTGGATGTTAAGTTGAATGTAATAAATTTTTACTAAATTTGCCTTGATAATGACCAGGAGCAGAATTTTTGTGCATTCACTCCACTGGCCCTTTTTATCCCAACATAATGTTTATCATTTGATTATTTCTCATCCTCCAATTCTTCCAAAACAAGCTATTTGACAGTAGTAGTAATAATAACAGGATTAATAACAACATCATGATAATAATCATCAAAAACATTAATACTACTCCTACTACTACTAATAATAATAATAACAATAATAATAATAATCATCATCATCATCATCATCATTATCATAGTCATCATAATAAGCCAATTCAATTACAGAGCCTGTGGCCTAAACTAAGCAGCTACTGTAACCATAGTGTTGTGATTTTGCACAGCCAAACTGCATAAAAATATTAATGTCATAGCTATATTGTATGTTAGCCTAAAGTATGAAGATGTCAATGTTGTGCTGGTTATTGTCACAGACAAAGCTAAACATAGCGGACAAGCAAGTCTATGGGCGATTTTGAGGTCAATAATAATTACTCGTGTCACTGATTGGGCGGTCTTGGGATGTCAGCTTTTCTGCACAGTAGCTTATTAGCATCATAAAGACCTCACTGTTTCCACAATGAACCTCGTTGTTGCCTTTTATGACACTTGAGAAACCACCTCTGTATCCTTATAGTTATGTTATATGGACACAATATTGGGACACCTGACCATTAGACCAACATGGACTATAATGACGTTGCATTTAAATGCATAGACTTTACTGTGGATGTGGTCCTCCCTTTACAGCTATAACAGCTTCCACTCTTCTTTGTCATTTTGTGGGTTTTTGTGGGAATTTATGCCCATTCATTCTGTAGAGCATTTATGAAGTCAGGCACTGACTTGGACAAGAAGGCCTGGCTCTTAATCTCCATTGCAGTTCATCCCAAAGGTGATGGATGGGGTTGAGGTCAGGACTCTGTGTGGGCCAGCAAGTTCTTCCACACCGAACTTATCCAGCCATGTTTTTATGGAGCATGCTCTGTGCACTGGGGCACAGTCATGTTCTTCCCCAAACTGTGTCCAAAAAGGTGGAAGCATGGCGTCGTCCAAAATGTCTTGACATGTTGAAACCTTAAGATTGACCTTCTATGGAAGTAAGGGGCCCAAACCCTGAATTAAGAGGTGTATCCCAATGCTTTTGTCCATATAGTGCAGTAATGGCCGTGAAAATGGTTGCTGTAGTTTACCTCCATTTCTTCCCTACCTTTGCAATTAAACACCTTTACAATTAAGGTTCATGATGTTTGTTGTCACACGCACCAGATCACGTGACGTCAAACCAGTTGTAACGTGAGGGAAGAGCCCAATCGCGGATACAGACGAGAGAGCTGGTAACCCACGCAGTTATTATGAGAACGCTCCCACTAGGAGTAGAGATTCCCACCAAAGGAATTCGCGTTCTCACACGTACACAGAAGCAGGTATAAGAGAAGGTTTGAGAACCTTCAGTACTTACGGTACTGTAGAGTTGAGGAGGACACAGGTTGAGTTTCCACACTACAACTGGGTGTCTACAGTTGGATTGGTTATCGATCGTGACATTTGTATTGTCAAGACTGAACACACACCTGTGCAGAGTGGGGCTGGTATTGGAGAAAGCTCCAGCGATCCTCAATTTGGAGACGTAGGCCAATTATAGGCAATTAGTACTCAAAACTGCTTGCAATTCCTGATAAGGCCTTTTCTAGCTCATTAAAAACTGTATAACACTTTCTCTTTTGGAATAGCCTGTTATAAAGTTTGTTTAAACGCCAGCGGCATCACCAGCCATTCCACATTAACACAGCATTTGTGAGGACCGTCAAAAAGTTGTTACACCACACACTGCATCCACAAGCCACCAGCATTGTGGGCTTAGCCTCTACACACGTTGCTCCTCCTTCTGTTTGGGAAAAGGTTCCCTCCAATACAAGCCTTCACTGCCAGAACGGGAAACAATTTCTTCTCTCAGACGATCAGATTCTTATATCGGAATTAAATCAGAACTGTACCTTTTATTTATACACTATTGCATATTTTTAAAATTGTTGTGTTTTTGGTCATTTTTGCACAAAATCTTTTTATATTGTCATTCCAGATTTTCGTGCCCGTTGGCCCCGGGATTGGTTCCGGGTACCCGCGGCCCTAGTAAGGATTAGGCGGTTACAGACAATGAATGAACAAATGAATAAACCCTTTCACCTTTAATTGCCCTGCAGCTATCTGACTCACTCTGACTACTGTATTCACTCTCAGTACTGTTTCTGCTGTCCTGTACTCTTGTATTGTTTGCTCTTGTGTTTTTTAAGGTCTTTCTTTCTTCTTGCGCTCTGTGTTGTCCTGTCTGCACTTGTGTAGTCTTGTGGTCCTGGCGGACCTTTGTTTTGTTTCACTGTGTTCAGAGCAGATGGTTGAAATGACAATAAACTCACTCAAACTTGACTTGACTTGATTTCGAACTTATGAGGAAGCGAGGTGGCCGTATCAGGAACGCGATGCTCTCAAAGACTGGATCCACATTTATGACAGAAGTATTTTACAGAGAAGGTTTAGCTGCTACAGGACAGAATGCTTAATATGTTAATAAAAAAAAGAGTCTCCAGCAAAGGCTGGCCACTTCTGTCCCATAAATCATGGGCAGCAGAGACAGGCCAGTGCTATCAAGAAAAATTAAAAAGAAATCTCAGAGCACACGTTCATGTTTTCACAGCCCATATATCATGTCTCCACGTTTGCTGTTAGGGTGAAATTAATATTCAATTCCTCTTTTCCATTCCTCTCCTTCCCTCCCATTATATTACAGAAATGCTGCCCTAGGAAGATAGACGCTCCTGTCCCGGATAAAACACAGCTGTCCCGGATAAAATTTCCACTTCTCATTTTCATCTCATCTCCTTTTTCTCATACTGAACATTGATTTCATTGCATTTCTTGCATTTTTAGTGAAAAATTACAGAACTTTTTTTTCTAGATATTCTGGAAAAATAAAACTGTCATGTGACCTAAATGAAAGAAATAGTTGGAAAAATGCAGTTTCGTTGCACTTAAACCGATAGAAGAGGGTTTGATTTGGTTCCACATTCCATATAGTCTACATTAGTGAAATAAATGATTGTGCTATAACTGTATTACGGCTCTTAGGCATTTCAAAACATCCTTGACATCATTTTAAGCTAACACAGCAACAAAATTAGAGATTAGTTCCCTAATTCCTAACCCTTTGATCTGCAGGGTGTCATATGCAGGCAATCACTCAACATATTAGATTAATTGTGTTTAGTAAACAATTCATAGTGTATTGAAACCTGTTAATAATGAATGAGTTCTTAATAATAAGATTAAACAAATAATAAACATGATAGAGGCTGGCCTTTGTAAGCTTTGGTCAGGTTTCTCATTTGTTTATTTATTTATTCATTAATAAACAAATACGAAACTTGGCGGAAAGCAAAGGTAAGCAAAGGCCTGGTCATAAATAAGGGCCCTGGAGATCTGGGGTCTAACTTGAACCCCCCAGTAAGTATGTGATGTGTTGTTTTCTGGCCTCACCGCAGACATTATGTGGTGAATCGACAGCGCTGTGAACTACCGAACAATTCACAGTCCGTCAGCTCTCGCAAACTTTCCCTGCTGCAGGAGCGTCGGAGCCCCCAGCATGCCTGTGATGTATGAGCCCCTTAACCCATTTTATTCCACCCTCAGTGGAAAAACAAATCATTTACACAATGTGTGCATAGCAAGGTTTCACCTCGGCGGCTTCAGTCAGCGTTGATGAAACCAAACAGGCCCCATTTGTTAAGATGACAAGTTCATAAAGTTTAGTATCAACTTTGAGTTTGTCCCTCATGAACACGGGCTCCATCTATCACCATGGGCTGGTCCACGCAGCCTGCCAGAGTGGCTGTAAATGTGGACTCACTGGAGGAGAACATAATGGGACTAGTTTTTTAGACCTTTCGCACCCCTGGCTTTGCTAATGGATTGTATTTTAACACACCACTGCTTACTGAGTAGTTTTGTGCAAAACTTTTTTCTCTCTCTCTCTCGAATAAAAATTGTGTGTTTTTCCTATCTGGGCTATGCAATGGGTTTTTGACAGCTTATATTGAAACTACTGCTTCAGATGAGTTGGGCAGACGAAAAATGGGCAAACATAGTGTCCAGAAAATTGTACATAGTTATGGTCTTACATAAGCCTGGCCCATATTGCCACAGTTTATTTGTTTCAGTTTGTTGGTTACATTAGGTCTGTTTAAAAGAAACAGTTGTGGATAACTTGGAAATATTATTTGCTTTATATAGCAATATTAGTATTCTTTTCTGAAGAGAATGCACTCTGCATCATGACTCACAAAGGCTCATATATTTGTGTGTGTGTGTATGTTTGTGTGTGTGAATATATATTAATTTTTATTATTTAGTATTATTTATCAAGTGGCTGTATATTTGTAACAGTGCAATGCTGAAAACAGAAAGGTTTGAAAAGAACAGCCAAAATGAATATTGTTAAAAAGTTATTACACCTTTATTTTGATTATAAAGATTTTATAATCAGAATACAAAATTAGTAAGTTTTGTAAATTCCATTACATTCTATCAGCAGCACCTGATTTAGACAAACAGCAGATTGGAAGGTGACTACAAATCGAGGCCTGAATCAAAGGGGTGAAAGCGTGATCTCAGACAACAAGCAGTTATACATATGAAATTAAAGATCTGATTAAGTTTAAAGCCAAAAAAACTTTTTTTCCAAATACGAATGCATTTTTTATCTTTTGGACAAATGGGAACAAAGATAGGCAGATGGAAGCATCGATTACTGAAATTTGTTTTTGCTGTCTGGTAAAATACAACCTTCTGGTTCAAAGGCCTCCAATTCAACAAATTGAATTGTATTTTGTTCCAACACAACAGTTATGTGCAAATAAACTTTTTATATTGAATATAATTGTATTTATATTAAATATAACTGTTAAAATATTATAAATATAAATGTGATACAGGAACACTTTACACACAAACATACTTGGCCGTGTTTCTGAAAACGTAGAGACACACACAAGCACACATACACACACACACACACACACACACACACACACACACACACGCACACATGTTGCCATGGAAGAACACAGGGATGGCCAAAGCTCTCCCAAACAGCTTCCTGAAATTGGTGTGTTCTAGGACTCTCACCCGGCCCTATTTACCCTCCACACAAAAGAGCTTTAAAAGTAAACAAAAAAAAAGCACACAGAGCATTCTCTTCACTGTGCCCACCGCCTACCCCCACCCCCGCTGCTTTCAAGCCATATTCAGCAGAGGAGAAATGCTCTTTCACCAGCCATTAACTGGACCCAAGACACCACTTCCTGACACAGCCTGTTAGACCAGAGATGAAGTCATCACTTTTCCCCTACTGAAAGAAAAAGATTGTGACAGTTTTCTATGCTTTCTCAAACAAAGCCCTGGATTTGTCTCAGTTGGGAAAATTCTTTTTACTGTTTACGCTCATTTCTATCTTTACACAAGCTCACTAAACCTTTGTTAAGGGTTAAGGGTTTAGGAGAAGTTCAAGTAAAGTTTGTCTTCATTAAATTGTGTTGTAAAAGTAATAAAGTGCTTGCAATAAAGTGCAAGCTGTTTACAAGCAACAGCACTGTTAGAACCATTAAAGTAGGAAAACACTGCCATCTACTGCATCATAAAAAACAGGTAAGGGTTCAGCATGATCACCAGGTGGCGCTCTCTGACAAGGAAAACTTAGCATGGCACCATCTTCATAATGGAGTTTTTTTCGGCCAGAAGTGCAGAAACAACCGACTGACATGTTGATGATCCTCAGTGATGGGTTCTACTGTGTTGACAGCAGGGACATTTCAGAAAAATATTTGGCAAAACTGTAAAATCAATTTATGTTTGCACCTTTATATATCAGAGATCACATCTGTGCACTTTTAAAAAGAAATGGCATTTTAATAATGTTAAGTAGTAATAGAATAGTAATTATAATGTAATAACTAATCGTTTTGAATATACCTTAGAAACTTTGAGTCAATTAAGTCAATACAGCTACTTTGTGCATTTGTGTGCTTATTTATTTTTTCAGTCACTTATTTAGATAATGTGATTTAAAAATAACACACTTATATAATGCATCATAATAAGCCATAATTCTGACACCAATCATAATGTCAGTACAAACAGTACAAACAGTTGGCTGCACAAAAAGAAATTAACCAATGTTTAAGGTCTGATTGAACAAAAAGTAAGCCTTTATGTAGACAATGTATGGCCAAACTCTTCTCGAGACCTCCTGGCCTTCCATCTCCTGCCCTGCACCTTGCACTGAGGAATGTCTAAACAAGGAGAATTGGGTATCTGTAATTCCCTCAGGAGTGCACCCACTTCCTCTTACACTAAGATCCTTTATAGGCCTAAACCGATGCAAATATTTTACTGTTCATGTGAACCTGAAAACAATGGTTAGTGGAGTCTATAAGCCCAGTCAGGAGTCATTGTGATGGGCAACACCCCCAACAGAGGGACAGTCAAAGCGTGCCACACTTTCACAGCTCCACAGTAAACATGCCTTCCCTTCGCTGCCACACAAAAGACGCCATGGGGAAAATGCTAATCATCCACCCCATTAAGCCTCAGCATGGCTACCTGCTCTGTTAACTGACAGACAGGACAATCTTGGATTTAGTTAGAAGTATGTTGCATCTGTCATGTGAGAATTTGACAAATGGGCATATTGGTCAAATTCATTAATTAATTAATTAACACTAGGGTACTCTGAGGCTATTGTGGGGTCAACGGGCGCAACACAGAAACTCACCCTGGGCAGGGCGCCAGCCCACCGCAGTTCGCAAATTCACTTCAGCTTTATTTATATAGTACTTCTGACAATAGACTTTGTCCTAAAGCTTCAGAAATCCAGGTACAGATTCCTAACAGCTGGAAACAGTGGCAGTAAAAACTCCCAGGAAGAAACGCTAAGAGGAAGCCATTCTAAAGAGAGTGGAGGTGTGACACAAGCAGGACAAGTTAATCAAAAGTACTGTAAGATCAAAAGTACTGTAAATGAAGTATCCATGACATGGGCCCACAAGTGATGTTAAAAGTCAGCTAGAAAACTGTTAACCATACAGAATACTGAATATGGAAATGAATGATATTAGAACATCTAAATACAGTTTAAGCAGTTCAAGGTTCAAGGTTACTTTATTGTCATCAGCAGCTGTCTATACATACATAGTTTGATGAGCCAACATTTCTCCACAGACCATGGTGCAACATAAAACAACATTCAACATTCAACAGAGTGCAAGTGATGACAGAAACACACTGGCAACACAACAAACAGTAATGTAATGTAATGTAACAGTATAGTGTGGATGCTATGCAAACTTCATAAGTATGACCATTGCACAGGTGGAAGTTAGCATTAAGTAAAGTGTAGGGGATGACAGAAACAATACAATACAATACAATACATAGACAATATAGTAGTGTAATAGTAGTGTGAATCTGCGACAACTAAATAAATAGACAATACAGCAATGTAACAATAGTGTGAATGGGATGTAAATGCAAGACAATACAGTAAGTAGACAATAATGATGTGTAACAGTAAGGTGGGAAAGAGATATAAACCTTCCAGAATGAATAATATTGCACCATACGCATAATATTGCACAAGAGTAAAGTGTGAAATGGATAAAAATCTTCAAGAATGATAATATTACACTATATGTATAATATTACACAAGAGTAAAGTCTGAAAGGGATATAAAACTTCAAGAATGAATTATTTTGCACCATATGCATTATATTGTACAAGAGTAAAGTGTGAAAGGGATATAAACCTTCCAGAATTAATAATAATATCGCACCATACGTATTTTATTGCACAGTTCATGCAGGGAGTGCTTAAGCAATTTACAAAATTTTCCTCCAAATATTTTGGCACCTACAGGGTATATTACACACGTACATCTCTCATTACACTTTATCTGACAATGTAGTTAAAAGTTTCACATTTGTGTAGACATCCATTTCTGATATATACCATCCACACAGACTGTCACACACATACTGTATATGCTAACATCTATTTTTGGTGACACTGTAAATATGAATGTATTCATAAATATAGAGTGAGCAATGTGTGGTGTATAGTGCAGCAAATGAGTGAAGAGGTGCAATTCAGCTAAGTATAATAAGAAATATCAAGTACAAAAACACTGTGTTAAGTACAACAGGGGCGCAGTGTGGTTTTAATATTTTTCTTTAGTGATAGAGACCATGTACCTAGTGATTAAACCGGAAAGGCTAGATAATAATGAAATTTGGATTCAGTCACATCCTATAGGCCATTGACATTTAGAGCGTTATACTTCATAATCAATCCAAAGACTGTAAAATAGTGTAGTGTTCAGAAATTAATTTGTTTTTTGTATTTAGTAAGAATGCCACACTGGAGCTTGTTCAGGCTCTTAGGACCGTCTAGACTGCAGCTGCCCAATCTACAAGTAATAAAAGATATGGCAAATTTAATTATATAGTCTGATTCATACACATTTCAGAAAGTTATTAAATATGTAAAATACAATACGAAAAACAGATAGAATTACCCAAATCATTCCCAGCATCCTAATACCTGTCTGAAGTTATTCAATCCATGGCATAACAATGCTAGTATTCCAAAAGAACTGATTAGACCTTGGATAACAGTAACCTGAGTCTTTTTCAGCACCTGAGTAAGAAGGATCACAGAGTTACTGTCCTTCCTGAATTGATGAATAGCAACAGTATCTGGGCTAAAGTAAGTTCTTCACATCATGCAAGTCTGTTCTAGTAATGTTACCTATATGTGAATCAAATGTCACATTAGTGTCAACAGTGATGCCACAGCTATACCTGAAGCAACTAAAAAGTCTTAAGAACACACAGTCTGACTACTTTTTTCCTAGGAGACTTTGAAGTCAAAAAACTTCTATTTTATCTGAATTGAGCTGGAAGAAGCTAATGCATGGATAAGTATGCTTTGGCAGCATATGAAGAAAATAGCATTGGTTTTAGACCAGAGCCTTGGGTGACACCATGCTTTACTTAGGTGTAGTTTTATCATTTGCATAAACTGACAGTGTTTTTTCTGTGACCCAAAGACTTTCTACTAGAAAAAAAAATGCAATGAGATGAAATCACAAGTAAACAGGTATAGTTTTTGATGTAGGACAGATGTTACAAGATCTTAGATACAGAAGCAAGAGATGAGACTGGCCCACCATTTCCCTTTGTAAGACACTTGTTAACCTCTTATTAAAAGATTAACTTTGTACTGTGGAATTGCACTGACTGGGGATCTCCCAATTGATAAAGGTTGTCTTATCATTCTAAACCAGACCTAACTTCCTCCTGATCAAACCTCATGTGCCCCCTGTGTCCACAAACCTGCATGTCATCCTTATCAATAGAACAAACATGTAGCTTCATTCCAACCTCTGCAGTGCAGTCTATAAGACCCAGTCAGGAGCCTTTGTGATGGGTAGTGACCCTCGCAGAGGGACAGTCAATGCGTGCCACACTTTCATTCCTCCAAGCAGCAAACATACCTTCCCTTCACTGCCACACAAAAGACAACAAGGGGAAAATGCTAATCGTCCGCCCATCAAACTCTTACAACCTGCTCTGCTACAGAGCCGCCGGGATTCTGATGGTTTCATTTCCCATCAGAGAGGAGCACATCCTCTGAGGCTCAAACAGGTCCCAGGCACCCAGAACAAAAGTGTCGGGCCCCAGTGATGTGGATTCATTATTAGTATGCATACCAGCATGTTCTCCCATTGACTTATGCACTGGGGGCAAGACCAGAGAACCACTCCTTTATTAAGCAATGGGGAGCTTATCTCATTCATCAGTGAATGCTCCTTTATGCATGCATTCAGATGAATGTTATCTCATTATTGCTCTCTGTCCATATCTCTACCAGACATTGCTCTGATGCGTATGGAGGTGTTGTGATAACTATAGTGATTTAAAAATTCAGCTCAGCATTTAAATAATTAGGGGAATACAGAAACAAACTGGCACTGTGAAGAACCAAGGCTGTTTTATTGCAACCAAAATAATTTAAACATTGTAATATTCCTATTATGCCTGACGATTGCATTAAACTCTTTTTGTAGGACAAAGTAAAATATATGTGCGAGGTTTGTAAATTAATCAGAAATTACAGTGTAATTGAAGTGAACAAGATGAAGAAATAGATGAAGAAATAGAATTTTGCAGATTTTCAGCTTATTATATATTTAAATATTTTCATATTCCGCATTCATTTTAGCCACCAGGCTTTTGGAACTGAATCCACTGCAACATGGGTTGACAACATGTAGACTAAGTCATTGTGTTCTGGCCCCGTCACAGGCCCATAATCAAATCCCCCAGTGCCCTGCCTCGCACCCCTCCCACCCTGAACCTTAGGTTCTGGGGGCATGCAAGGAAAGAGGCAGCACGTCCCTATTGAGGCACACACCGCCATCCACAAAAGCACCAGTGACCCAAAGCCCATCCGTCATGCAGACACCCCCTCCAAAGTTTCCACCACCCTCTGCCACAAAAGAGAAGGAGCTGGGGCAGGACCCACTCCAAACAGCCTTGCATGGCGCTCAAAACAGCCCAGACCAAGGAACGCTTTTGTCCTCCCCCTGCGAGGCCCCCATGCACAATACAGCTAGGCAGGAACAGAGGGAGAGGGGAGTGTCCAGGCCTGGGCAGTGGACCCACCTTCACCAGCCCTCTTCGCTCTGGTCACCAGCAGCAGCCCTTGTTTTGCGCACTCCAAGGGGCTTGCCTGGCCTGCCCCCTATTGCGCTGATACCGAAACAATAGACTGGTGTCCATTCACATCCAGAGTGACTGGCTATAGCTGGGCCCAAAACTTCCACAAAGGTGAATCATTGATGTTGAAGAGCCTTAGTTCGGGCTGCTTTTGAGGGAGTGTCTCAGAGATCAGCAGCTTTGAGATGAAAAGTGCTTTTGCTGTCTGTGGAGTTTTGCTGCATTACAATGTAGAATGGTTTCTCTAGGAAGATTATTGTGCTGCTGTTCCACTTGTGTCAGTGCTGCTCTGGCACTCTATCAAAATGCAGGACAAGTATTCAAACTCATGAT
Organism: Bryconaethiops microstoma; assembly: GCA_037577275.1. Classification (NCBI taxonomy): domain Eukaryota; kingdom Metazoa; phylum Chordata; class Actinopteri; order Characiformes; family Alestidae; genus Bryconaethiops; species Bryconaethiops microstoma. Next base: position 22,304,441 of record JBBJLS010000041.1, on the reverse strand, counting down.
ACATGGGTGTTAAAATAACTGCTGTTGTCAAGAAGCACCATTGTGTTACATAATTTCACTGGTCTTTACATCATTTCACTGGTCTTTACATCATTTCACTGGTCTTTACATCATTTCACCCTCTTGCAGTGGACAATAGTCACTGTCCTATTTTGATGGCTAAATTTTAATAGCATTCTGTATAGTAGATTAAGTGCAACACAAAGTAGGGCTCCTGTCTCAGGAGTGGCCCTATATTTAGTACATAAAGAATTGGATCCCCACTGGTCTTGCAGCTATCCATGGCTGGAAGGACAAGAGAGTACAACTAACTTCACTCTGTCTGAGTGCATTGGATGATCATTCTTCTACCCGCATCACTCAGTGTGATAGATAAATAGATTGACAGATTCAAGTGAAAATTGAAGTAAAAATGTATCCAAGATCTTGGATTTTAACATGTTGGCTTCTGCGTCATGTGCATCTTACTAACTCAGATCAGATTGGAATGGTCTCTTAACTGGTAACCTAAACAGTCATCCATGAGAAGCACTCCGGAATGCTGTTGTCCCTCCGTGTAATCCCTGTGGAGAGCAATTCAGCCGGCATCATGCCCTCAGCTAAGCGGGCATGTGCCACTTGGACAGAAGGGGCCACAACCTCAAATTATACTGAACCCCCAATACAAGAACCCCGCTGTGAAGTGAGTAGAATGCAGAGAATAGTGGCACACATTTATAATGGAGGTTGACAATGAATCTGTTTGTGTGTGTGTGTATGTGTGTGTGTGTGTGTGTGTGTGTGTGTGTGTGTGCGCATGTGTGTATGATGGAGTAAGTGATTGTGCATTGAGGGGCCTAGAGGAAACGCATGATTGGCTGGTAGGGAAATCCAGTTTGGCCTCTTTCACAGCCCCTCTGATTGAGCTTTCTTCAGGATTTGCTATGGTTGTCTTGTCCTGCTGCAGCTGTCCTATAGGGGAAGGCTACCGCAGTGAAAAGGCCAGGCATGCTGGGAGTAAAGGTAATGCAGGGCCGAAGGGCCTGTATTATTCAGCATTGTAGAGCATGACGCCTCTCATTAACTAACATTATTTAGGAGAGCGAGGCAGAGAAAGCGATTTGGGATGCAATGAATGAACGAATAGGAGGGAGTAAAGGATGAAATGTGTTCAAGAATAAAATCGAGAGAGGGAAAGAGGTGAATAAGAAGTTGCCTATAAAAATTTTCGGGCTGTCCTGTGCAATTACAATTACTGCGTGCCTTGAAAGAACATATGTGTGTGTGTGTGTGTGTGTGTGTGTGTGTGTGTGTGTCTGCGCTTGTGTGTGTGTGCACGCATGTATGCGTGTGTATGTTTGCTGGAGGTCGTTGTCCAGCATATGCATTGAACTGGAATGCCCTGCAGGGCTACATGTTGCTAGGCAAAGTGTATTGGCTCAGTTGGAGGTAGATACACAATGCTGCAAGGCCCATTGGTCCTGATGAAAATAAATGAGGTGCCAGGGCATCTGCGACATCCCAAAGCTCAATGAGAGCCCATCAGCATCCCCTCAATCTGCCAATTTGAATTATAATCTAAGAGCAAAGGCCTTTTATTACTATAGCATGTCACTTGGGAAGAGACTAGCTAGTGCTCATAAACAACACACGCCAAAAACTTGAAAAGGCAGGGCAACCAGCTTTCAGCCGGTTCATCTGCTCGGCTTCTGCAAGAATTTAACCCTTAAAAGTTGAGAGCTATAAATGTATGTTTGCTGTACTATAATGTAATGATGTACTTACAAATTTAATAACATAGTGGGCAAGCAATACGTTTCATTCAATTTACATACTGTACTGACTGAGTCTGCACTTTTCTGCGCAGTTTTTTCTACTTGTTACATGTAAATGATGATTTCCCTTTTGCAAAACAAGACCGTATGAATGATGAAAGCATTTACATAAAAAAATGTTACTACTGTTAAACTGCCAAATAACAAGTAAAGGCAAAGTTTTCTTATTTAATTTAGAAAATTAGCTTAGAAGATTGGTGCACACAATTTTTACATATTTTTGTACACTGAAAAAATGCACATTCTAGCCATAGATTAAGACTTATTTCCTTCTGTATCCCTTGAACTCAGCAGAAGGCTCAACACTCAACACTGAGCATTTTAGCTGTACCACGATCAGCTGGATCAAGATTGTCACTGTTGACCCATGCTGCCCTGGGGTCATCAATGTTAATGGTATCTTGGGCATGTTGTCCTGACGGCCTGTGAGTGCAGTAAGACCGCACTACTGCCTACAGTCAGGGGTCACCTCGGCCACACGCTCAGGTCAACCCCTGACCTTCTGCCCTCTGGCTAGACTTATGGTGCTTTTCGCTCCAAATGGCAGCGTAATTATCTCCTTACTGCAGGAGCGCTGAGTCCTGAGGAGAGCCTTGAGCCCTGTAATCCACAGCTCTCATTAGCTCTAGAGCCCTTTCTACAGCTCAGGAGCACACAAAAGCCCCTCCGCTCCTCCAGCAGAGAGAGGCCTCAGCCTGGACAAAAGAGAGTCCCCCTTGTCCCTGACCAGAACACAGGCCTGGCCAAGAGCTAGAGCAGCAGGCCCTGCACTCTGTTAATCTGATGGTCTACAGTACAGGGTGTGAGTCTTGCCTCTAAATCCTCCTCCAAAAGACTTAGAGCAGTGGTGGCTCTCAGCGGTGATTGGGAAGCTCTTATTGGAGTCTCCGTGGATTTTAGGGTCACTGAGGGAGGATAATGTACTTCCCAATAGCCACTACTGACAGACTGCTCACTAGGCAACCTCAATAATACCTCAATCTGCGTTGAGTAAAGAGGAGAAAGAGGTATTAAGTGAAAAAGTAGACATGCTGGGACATTTCCTGGGTCACACACTGGGAGAAAAACAACAGCAAGGGTTGGAAATGACAGTCCACCCTTAAAAATGAAGGAGAGGAGGAATGGTTCAAAGAAAAAAAATGGAAATCATTAACTTTATTAACTTTTTAAAAAGGCTCAAAAGATTCTCCACAGTCACAAATCTCTTTAGAGAACATTCTAGGGAACCAAAAGCAGCGCTGTTCACATTTACTTTTAAGAATGCTATTCCTAGACTGTATACATAAAGTTAATTCCAGAATGATTTGCCCTTTTCATGAAAATGGGCTAAAATCAATATATGGCATAAAACCATGAAACTGTAGATCGTTTTGGCTGAAAACGTCGGATTCAGAAATAATAATGCACCCTCATTGTCAGCATCTGCTGAGGCTTTCCCTACCAAGAATAACAGCACAGGGTCACTTTCTGTAATGCTTAACAAAGCTGGAGATCTTGCACTACTCTTCCATGAAGAACCTTGAAATTATTTGGTCTTCTTTAATACACATTTCAGTTGGGTTAAAATCTACAGACTGTGTATCTGTGTGGTGAGTTTGTGAGTCATTATCACGCTGAAAACTCCTTCCACACCCAAGTTTCAGCGCTCACCTACTGGCAGACAAACTTTGGGCTAAAATCTACCAGTAATTAGGGGGATTAATTATGCCATTACACCATACTTGAATGGGTGATGATGGTGTGTATATTAAAATGTTCAATTTGTGTCTTATCTGAACACGTCACAAGATCCCATTTGTTGTTCCAATGACATTTTGAAATGTTCAGTGTGTTTTGAGGCTTGTGGTAAGAAAGGCTCCTTTTGTGGAACTAATCCAAAAAGATTCCAAAAAACTCTGGACATCTGACAGTGTTCTGCAAGTGCAAACCCTTCCCTTTATATTTATATTTCCAAGGAAACAAGAAATTATCATAAAGACAAATATGCAAATGTCCTTGCTTTTGTATGAAACCATATGCTTAGAATTTTGCTCTGTTACCCTATACACTAGTCTAGAAATAAAACAACAACAAAATACAAAACAAGTTTTGTATGAAATATATCTATTAAACAGATGACAGTCTATTCTTCCAAATATTACTGAGGAACATGTGAATCATTACATTATTATCTTGATTGTTTTATGGTTGTTTTTGCCTAGTTTCTTCATTGGTGGGATTTTAAGAATGCAGAGGCTTCAGAAACAAAAACACTGGAATAAACATTGGTCCTCATGTAAACGCACACCCTGCTTTATCAGATACGCCAAAGGAGGCACCAATTGTAAACACACCAAACACGTTTGTGTTCTCCCGCCTACACAGCTCATTTGGTGTTGTATATCAAAACAGTGACAAATCATCGTGTTTGTTCTGGAGTTTGAAGTAAAGTGGTCGATAAATTCCGTGAAAGAGAAAACTGGTTTGCTACTGAGCTTTAGATCTTGATTGGAGGCGAGATAGCCTGTCAGTGTGTACAGTTTAAATAGCGACGTGCTCCATCATGTTTGTGTAGATTTACACAAGCGGGGGTTATGTACTAAAGCCCTCCTTTTTGTAGTGACTTATATTTCTGATTTGAATAGCTATCTATTTTTTGTTTGGTTTTATTTGATTTCTATACTTGGTGCTGTATACTTGGATTTTCTACATGTTTGTGAATATTTTTACCTAGGAATGCCCATGATGTCCCAGATCCCCATGCCTGATGCCTTGCTCCATGCCTACTCCACAAATTCTTTTCAGAAGACTATCTGCAGCATAGCTTTAGCCATACTCCCCAAAATCAAATGGCTTTCTTATGCTAATCGAGTTCTTTGTTGCAGGGAAGGTTAACCATGTGGAAGCTTTGTCCCCACCTCGACTAAAAACCTTCAAAGTCAAACCCACTGCCACGCCAGGACAAAGATTCCATTTGGGGACCCCGTTCTCACTCCTATTCAGCATGGAAAAACATCTAACCAACAAATCTAAACTGCGATATTTTCTCCTATACACTTGTAAAATATCCCGATTACAGCAGCATGCACCTAAAGGCTCTTGAGATCAGTTCTGTCATTTGGAAATTCAGTGCTGAAACAAAAACAGCAACACTGACATATATTTCACATATATTTCAGATATGTTAAACAATAGGTACATATAATTTTATTCAGTGTAAGAGTCACATATATTGATATTCTGCACATGCATTTTGGATTTGAGGACATATATGTGCAAAAATATTTATTCTTTTCATAGCATCACATATATATATATATAATGATATATGTTCTATATAAGAAACTATAGGCACCATATACATTGACGACTTGCACATATAGTAAGCATATATATTTATATTGTTTGTTTAAGAAAACATTGCATATTGACATATTGCACAGATATGTTGCATATGAAGAAAGTATATGTGCATGTCTAGAAGGATATCACATAAATTGGTATGCACTGTATATGTTGTACATGCATATTAGGTGACATATGTACATTTACGTTTCTGTATGTGTGGACAATTTACACGTTTTTTTTGCAGAATAAAAACATTCCTCACATTTTTAAACCACAAAAGCATTTTTTGAGCCACACAGACATTTAAAAGTGAGCAGGACAATGGCAGGTGGATTTCTTTGGTGCAGTGTTGAAGACTGTATGAGTTTTCCAAACAGAAGCTGGTTGGCCTGACTCCAGCTTTGTGCTGTAATTGGGTTATGGGCAGCACAGAGATGAACGGACAAAGTCCAAAAGGGTGCTAGGTAGGGGACAACTACACAAAGAAACTTTTCGCCTCACCATTCCTAATTGGCCACCCAGGGCTCATGGCCATTCACCTTTCACATTTGATCCCAAGGCCGAAAAGAAAAAAAGGGCAGAAAGGGAAGGATAACAGCCAGCACATATGAAGACTAAAAAAATCCATTTAAACATGTACTGTTATTCCTTTTGGCCTTTTTTATCAGTCAATGTCAGGACAGAGTATTATATTTAGTCAATGGTACCTTTTCAAGAAAAGGAAAAGGCTTTCTGAATTCTGAATGGATGCTAATATCATGTGATTTTATTTCAAGCCATCCCATAAAAACATCAGACAATATAAAGTAAAAAGTTTATTCAATGTCCCTACAATTTTTTTTTTAATGGTCTGATGTCATGGACATATTTTTGTTAGCATTGCTGGTTACTGGCCGGATCTCTTAGATGTTGTTGAGCACATCGGCCGCGTTAACAGGGTTAGGCTGAAGGTGAGAAAGAGTGTTGGAAACCAACGGCTTCATAGGTTGGGAGCCTATTCAAGAGTGTTCATGAAAGCAGAGAAATTATTGGATTATTCTTTTTCTTTTCTTTTCAGAGATATAGGGGGCATCTGAAAAGAACGCCCTAACCCAGGGACAATCCTTAGCTCTTCGCTTTCAGACTTCTCCCAAGCAGCCTTTGATAGATGAGCGAATGATGATCCAATTATTTCATTTTCTAATTAGCACCAGTGGAATCTGGCCCCGTTCTTGGCCTGGCTGGCCTCTTTAGGGGACCTGTCCAAAAAGGCCATCTTCATTTCCCCAGCCTGAGAAAAGGGATAAAGACAAAGGTAATTTGATTGTCAGTCTTTTTCCATATGCTAGCTGGCCTGTGCGGTCAACCGAAGTCCCTTGAGACACGGCCAGGGCGTTTCAGCCACGTCACCCCCTGGAAAACAAACACGCTGAATCTAGTTAAGGTTAGAAAAGAGGAACAAACAATGCAAGGGGAGTCTAGTGACCCGCAACAAACACAGCCAAACAGCATCTCCAGGCACAAGGGCAGCGAGAAGCGGGGCCTATCCTGCACTCTAGCCCTGCCCAGGCAAGATAAGAAATGGCATTGATGCAAGAAAAAAGGCAGCTTTAATTCTTTTGAGGGTTTTTTTTTTTTCTTAAAGCTTGACTTTTGTCTTATCTTTTCTGTTAAAGTCAGTGAAAGGCTAGGATTTGCTTAACTTAATGCATCAGACTTGGAGATTACAGAGGTTTGAATACATAAAGAAGCCAAATGTTTCTTTAGGATGGTAATATATGAAAAATGTGGCGTTAATGAATGGCTAGAATGACACCACTATCAATGCCTTATTTTTTCGATATAAATAATAAGATATATTTTATATTATATGAACTTCTCCAAGGACCGAAAGAGCTAGGCCCTTTGTTCAGGCCACTGATATCAGTCAAAAAAGGGGAAAAATACTTGTATAATAATTGGATTTACACCTCCAGACCAATGAATGGCTAGAATGACACATTTATCAAGGCCTTACTTCATCAATATAAATTATAAGCTTATGACAAGAATATTATATTTTATATTAACTTCCCCAGGACCCATATGGGACTATATATTTTACACATTACTTTCATAGGAGTTACAATCATTATATTAAGAGCTAGGCCTTTTGTTCAGGCCACTGATATAAAAAAAAAAACACTTGTGTAACAGTAGGATTTACAATTCCACTCCAATGAATTGCTAGAATGACACATTTATCAAAGCCTTACTCTGTTAATATAAATAACTAAAATACTATATATTAAACAAACTTCCCCAGGGACCCATATGTGACTATATATTTGACTATATATATTACTTTCATAAAAGTTACCAATTTATTTTGGGATTCCAAAAAATGTAGGATGACTAAGTAAAAAGGTCTCATGCTCAAAATTCTGAAGGACTATGATGAAGTGTCTACGTTTGGTCCACACTAACGTTGGCCTATGGAGCTGAACATGCGTTCTCCTTATAATTAGCCACGTCCATTGAGAATTCTACATGCATTCTGTGGTTACATGATACCAGAGCACCGCTGTGGTGTGCTTTGTTGAGGCAGACTTCTGGCTCACACACTCATTAAAACCTCCCCGCCATCCCTGACTGCGAGAAAGCCTGGCATCCTCTCAGCCAAAGAGACCGAGTATGGATTCAAACCAAACAAGGACGCCATTAAGTTCCACAATGCACTGAATGAACGGCTCGCTTCATTGTAAAGGCGGGCCTGCGGGGAGAGGGCTCTGTCTGGTTTAAAGTGGGGGGGTGTTTAATTAAACTTTTGAAAGGGCTGAAGGTGCATCTGCACCAAATGACCCTCCAACTGAAAGGGGATTAAACCAGTGGAGAGAGCAAGTTCATTAGAGAATAGAGAGATGAAGGAGAAGGCCTCAGTTTGTGCATGGAGCTCTGAGTGCTACCACACTGTAACTAAAGGTATGTACTTGATGAGCAGCAGAGTGTTCATTGTACTCGATTCAAATGTGTGCACCATTTCCATGTTAATGTATGTTACACCAACAACAATAATTTTGTTGTCGCTACCTACTCTTCTCAACAATTTTTTGGGTGTGTAGTTTACTATGTAGGAACGGTCATTTCCACTAGTTCAGTTCTTATTATGAATACGAAGACGATACTGATATATTATTTATTTGGTTACTGTCATTTTGTAATCCATGTTAACGTGTTTCCATGTATTATTTAATATGACCCTATGTATCTCATCTTTTACATGGGGGGCTGCTGTTTCACACCTTGTATAAAAACATAAAAACTAAAAAAAATGTTAATTACAAAAAAGAGCTAAGCCTTTAGTTCAACCCACTGATATCAGTAAAAAAAGGAGAAAAAAAACACTCATATAATAAATGGACTTACAATTAAAACAAGTAAAAAACCTACTTAGAGTACTATCAGTGACATAACTAGCACTCCCAAAAAGGTCTAGAATGACAAAATTGGTCCCACCCCCTGAAAATCAAAACATGACCTGTGCCTTCCTAATTAGGTTTGTTGGTAGTTAACCTTCCATCCACCTCCTGAAGGTCTAACCAATGGAAGGCCTTGCTTGGCTCATAAATACAGCTCTCCATAATCAGGCACTTTTAAACAACCCACGTTAACTAAAACAGCACTTAACACCTAATAAAGGAAAGATAAATGTCCAAGACTGCTTGAAAAGATAAAACATGACAGATTCTTATTAATTAAAAAACAAATGGTGGACCATTTTCTGAACAACTGAAAAGTTATTCAATGTATTAAATGTTGCAGTCCTTGTAATGAATTCACAGTAAGCTACAGTTAAAGACATGGAAATAGTCAGCTCTGAAAATCCATCACAGCTTCATTGTAATGACACTTATTTTATAGATCCCTAAGTAGATCTAAAGCTAAGCTTTATCTTCCATATAATAAAATGTGGTATGGAGTGGCACACCAGAATACTGGAGCTTTATGGGGCAGCTGGTGGCCTGGTGGTTAGGGACTTGCCTCTGCGATTGGAAGGCCATGGGTTTGAATCCCAGGACTGCCGGTGGCACCATTGAGGTACCCTTGAGAAAGGTACTGTCCCCACACACTGCTCCCTGGGCACCACTGTGGGCTGCCCACTGCTTCACTCAGATGAATGGGTTAAATGCAGAGTACTCAAGTGATTTCTTGCAGGATGAGTATAGTAAGGTTGTAACAGACTATGTGGCCCATTCATTTAAAGGATTATTCCTAAATTTAAACCTAATCTCTATGTTTCACATCTGTGTGCTACCACATAAACCACAGACAATGATTTTACAATGTTTTCCTGCACTTTCTAAGAGGGTTAAAACAGGTGAACCTCATTGCTGGTTTTCAACAGTAATATGTGACTACATGATTAATTTGAAATTACAGCCATTGCACTATAATAAAACAGGTCTTATGATGAGATGACTGACGTGAGAGAATGTCCTCACTAATATTATTATGAAAATTTGGTGTACAGCAAAAGTAAAAAAGGAGTTTTTTTCAGAGGCCGGAACTGATTAAGCAGATAAAAGTTCTGTTCGAAAATACCTGGATATTCTTCGAGCAATAGATTAGCAGGTTGCTCTTTTAATACTGAGCTTGACATAACACATAACACTTTTTGGCTACAGACAAAAAAGTTATGTGCGCACAGATGCCCAAGTAGCTCCAACATCTGTGCAAGTGTATGGACTTTCTATCCTCTTGTCTCTGTGAAAATTAGCAGGGACTACAGCTCCTGTAGGAGAGCTGTATTGGTACATTAATTATTAACCAGTGCCCCCTTCACTTCCCTCCCAAAGAGCCTCTCACCGCTGACACTTCCACAGCCTGTTCTCTGTAGGAGGAAAGACTTCTTCATTTGCAGCTTGGGACAATGCAGCACACCACTTTTGTGCCTTTGAAATCCTGCTGGGCCACAATATGGCCAGTCAAGGATCAATGAGAGCACACAATGGCCATTACCCCGCAGTTTCTCCGGGCTTTTAGAGGAGACGCGGGGAGAACAGCTTCCAGACGGCATGGTGTCTGGGCCACACTGGGAGAAGAGCGAGCAAGGCAATAGAGAGAGAGAAAAAAAAGGGAGTGAGCGGGAGAGAAAGAGAGAGGTTTTGGCGGTGGGGGGAGACATGGTAGGTCACTTATTCTTGAAGCTGAACTTGAGTGGAGGATCAAACAGGATGATGGTAAACCACACGTGTCATGTGTCCCTATGCGTCCCAGGACATCCTCTGGCATTTTCTATCTCCTAGTAAGACGAGTGGTCTGAGTAGTCCAATAAATAACATACACAAGCATTAACATTCTGAATAACAGTTAAAGTGATGGCTTGGCTAAATATTTTCTTAAATAAAACCAAACGTAGTTAATCTCAGTTTCTTCGTTTGGAACTGAAGTGTAAAAGCTTATAGCATTGCCTTAATCATCACATACTTGTCCCAAAACATTTAAGTAAACTCACTTGCTTCTGTGGTTTCTGACACTATGTGGCATACTGAGAACTACACAAAAGTAACATAGTAACATAGCTAAAAACAGCATATCAGGGCTTGCATTTGTTAGGTGTTTTGTTAACTTTATTGTTTACAGCATGTCCCACATGGTTAAAAAAAACTTAGTTGTAATTACTTATCAACTATGTGGTTTGAGATAAGTGCGATGATTTAGGAATGCAGCTTGCCTTGCTAATGGGTTTGCGATGCTATTCTGTGCTATTAGCTTTTTAGCTAAGGCAGCCTTGTGGCTCCAATGCAACAGCAAAGAAACAAATAATGGATATCCAACCTTGGCAATATTTGTGGTAATGTAGAAATTGTGCAAATGTCACAGTCACTTGAAAAATGTTTTGTAAGCTGCATATTTTTTTAGCCATTCCTGTGCTCATATTCATTCCTTTCCAGAAAAAAAGGACAGATGGTCCTCCATGCTCTACATATCTTCATGCAGCCACCAACTCCTTGGTCCCCATTTGACAGGATGCGATTTCTCAGTGCAGTCAAAGCCCGCGAGAGGCCTGGGCCCCCATCTATTGTGCAAGTGATCAGTGCGTGAATGAAGAAAGTGGCACAGAGAAAGAAAAGGGAGGCTGCCAAAAGGTGAACTTATGAAAAGAGAGAGCACTGAAGAGAAGGAGGAGGAGGTGGCAGAATTAGCAATATGCACTTTGAGGAGAGCTGCAGAAATTGTCCACCACTCCACAGGGTTCTGCCAGGATGTGGACTCTGTGGATGCTTGGGCAGCTGGCTCGCGCCTACTTTTAATTTTTTTTAAGGCAGGATGTTGCATACCGCCACACCATCGCTCCAACTGAATGCAGTGCAACGGCGGGAGGCTTTTCTGCTGTGGCCTTCCACCATCTGCCAGCACTGAAGGACTGGGCTTAAGGGGCAGGCCCTTAAGAGTGTGTACAGGGAGTGAATTAACACAGAGAAAACCCACACACACAATACACACTACACACACCCATGTAAAGAGGGACTTTAAAAGGCCGCAAGTCCATTTTACAGCGGGGTTGGAGAATAACAGCCCTTAAAAGACGTTAGATCACCTCGTCTCAGATACTGTTATAGCTTTGCAAGTGCGTTCATGTACTTTTTCCCCTGTAGAAAGGAGAAGTGCCCATAGTACATGGCACGGAGCCATCTTCAGAACAAGCACAGGCAGCTACCTTAAACGTACTGTTTTGTTTAAGATGCATATCTATCCTCAAAGCTGTACAGACTCTAAATAGAGCCTTTAAACTCTAGTGGGTCAAACGTGCTTGTAGTGGCAGTTAGAGGGACTGCCACCACATTTCAAAACAGCCTAGCTTCCCCAAACACTCTCGGCTATTTTTCAATGCACGCAAACACAGATGTGTTATTGGTAATATAGCCCATATACTGAAATAATGAATTATTTCAAAAGCATTACGTGAGATTCTCCGATCATTTGGATTGCTCATCACCATAAAGATCACGGTGAAATAATGACGGATAATAGCTTCTGGAGATCAGTCAAGCGCAAGCCGAATGTCCTACATGTTGGAACACGCCCAACTTTCTTCTCGAAGTCACAATACTAAATAAAAAGAAACTGAAATGAGCAATGCGTGAAGAAGTTAATGAGCTTTGGCAGCCAAAACAAACGCCTGCAGTTGCAGTGATCACAGATAACGTTCTTGACTATACAGTCCATCATGGCTGTATTTGACAGTTATGTTCACCTTTCACCCTAATTTATTCCCTATTTAAATACATATTGAATTTTGCTTTAGTTTTGTTGGGTTTCAAATATGAATGCATCTAATTCCACAGTCAGTCTGAACATGATTTAACAACATGATTTCAGTGGAAGTAGCACCTGGTCTTAGCAGTTATTGCAAAAAATGAAATATTGACAAAGACTGACACTTGACAAAAACTATAATATATTGAGATGGAAATGCAAACTCTAAAATGGGGTTAGCAAGATGTATTAGTTAGATTTCTTGAAATAAAAAAATAAGCAAGAAATAAGACAAAATATCTAGATTATACAATTAAATCTGATTTATTGCCTTGAAATGTATTACAATTTAGTTTTTTTTGTGGAGAACACTACTTATTTTACAGTAGATCATTTTAATTTTTGCTTATTTTGCTTATTTCAAGTAAATGATTAACCCATTGACAGATTTGACTTTCTCATTTCAGTAAATCTTCTCTACTTTTTGTGAGTTGCTAAGATTTAGTTTTTTTGCAGTGGGACATTTTTGAAAATCTCATTAAGCAGAAATGTTTTACATGTACTAATACATTTCCTGGATACATTTTCCTACTGAAAACCAGAAAATCCTCTAGATTATGTTGTTCAACTGTCAAAATGTCCTCTGCAGTGAGATGACATTGCATTCCATTTTTAAACACTACTAAACTTTAAGACTCCAACCAAGAACACCATCTCCTCAAACTTTAAACTAGGCCCAAACTGCCATAGCAGCTTCACTACCACACAAAGATCACTGGATTTTTATTTATTCTTTGATGAGGATGCCAGTCTTATGTTGGGTTGCATGTAGCAATATTCCTATTTCAACACACAAATGATTTCATAAACGTTCCACTGAGAAAACCAGCCTATACCTGTTATTTCTGCAATTCAATGCAAATGTGTACATCTTGGAGTCAGTGGCTCTCAATCAGAATCACTTGTCATTCACAAAAAAGTTAAATTAATTAAAACTAAAATAAGTTGTTCACTTTACACCCCATAAAAAGTCATATCATAGCAGGAGCGTCCAGAAGTGAGTGTGTAAGTTTATTTATTGATTCTAAAGATTATCAATTAGACATTTTGCCCTATTTTATGTTATTTATTCTTAAACAAGCACAGAGCTCCTGATCAAACTTATTGTGGTTAAAAAAGCCATTCACAAAAACTACAGAAAAATATTGAAAATGTGACATAAATGTTTAAAGGAAGAATAAAAAATCTGGGCTAAGCAATACTCACTCTGAGTGAGACCTCTTCAAATGAGCAAAAATGTCTAGTTTTTCCAAAAAGCAATACATATCTTATAACTAGCAATAATATATATGTTTGTTTGCATGCATAGTAATGTGATAAATTTCTTTCATCCTTTCATTCATGTCTGAGTATTTTCGTACTAGGTCAAAGGCATTTAGGGTGAGGTAAAGAGAAATCTTAGTACATTTGTCTTAATATAAGCTTCCACATCTTATTTTTAATACTTTTTCTGTTGTTTTTGTAAATTGATTTTTGCATTGTTAAAACAATACAATTAAAAATACAATATAAAACAAAATAAAGGAAAATCCACTGTCTGGCATTTACTGAGACATTCTGATTCCTGATATTTTCCATGTTTGACCTCTGAAACATCTTCCATCAGTGAAAGGACCCTGGTTTATCCTGGTCTGAACTGAGGTGGCTTGCGGACACAGATTGCATCCAAAGTTGCACACACGTTCCAGACACTCACAGAAGAACGCCTTAAGATGTGTCACTTTATATTCCAAACGTTACGAAAGACGGATGGCTCGAAAGACGTTAACCCCGCATGCTGTTCAGTATGATTCACACATTCAAATAATCCTCAAATAAGAAAATTGTGACGCACTGAATATGCTTGATGCAAATGAGGATATCATTTAAGAATATTTGTTTTGCATCAGCATAGTTTTACCTTCCACCGTTGAAAGTAAATTCAATATATTCCACTTTTCAATGTGAAAACAGGCTACGGTTACGTTCCATTTACACAAAAAGGCCTTTTCCTTCCCAATGTACGTTAGATCAGTGTATATTAGAGAAATATCAAATTGCATGCTTATAGTTTCGAACCCACATGTCGTGTCTAAGTGGAGCCTGCGACGGTTTATTCCTTGTCTCGAGTGTCAACAAAGCTTGGGGCAAGCATTCCTTTGAATAACCATGGCTCACTTCATTTATGCTGCATTTCGGATGATTGTATGCTTTGCTGTTATGCAGAGGATTTTCCTCTGTGAAGGTTATTTGTATGAAAGGAAACAGGCCCGGAGAACAGACAGGCGAGTTGAAGCTTAGTCACCTGTGCAGCACTGTAACGTCCTGACCTACAGCCTACAGCAGCCTGTCAGCAACTGCCCAAACTTTACGTAACCTGACATCCCACACACCAACAAAAAAAGTACATTTGACACTGTCAACAACAAAAGTCGAGTCTTGTTTTGGTAGGGCTGTGCAAATAAAGGTGCCAAAGGGATTCCAGTTGTAGAAGAACGCCCCCAAAAAGAAACTGCAGCTTATTAACAATCCAGGATTGTTCAACCTTATCTGCCGCAGTGGACATTTATTAAGGCATCTTTCTGTGTTTAATGCAAAAACGTCAGTGGGTTTTCTGCACTTTTCCAGAGAAAAGCATTTAAGCTTAATGGTGCTCAGCTATGTGTTACAGATGCAGCAGATAGGGATTACTCGGCTTCTGGTGTGTTCTATTTATTGTGTTCCTTGGAATATTCTTCTGTTCCTGAACCTTTAATGCATTGTTTATGTGAGTTGGATGCTTATTTTGTTCAGGGTATTCCAAATTGGGAGTGGGAGCTTTAAAACTGCAGAGACTGTCTCGGTTCACAAAATAAAATTAAAAAAAGAGGATGGTGGGACAGAGCATCCAGGTTATTTCAATGAGATGCAATAGTCTTGTTGACTGCGTGGTGTTGATGATCAGTCTAGTAGCTTGGATTTCGTCTTTGAAAAAAATGCAAATTCATTGTATTTCTCAGTGGGTTCATTTCTAGGGCTAACTGTGTTGGGGGTTGTGAGACTGTCTGTTATATTTATTTATTTATTATATTTTTGTGTGTGTCATGGAAGTGTGGAAGTGCATTTCACACTTCAAATCAACTATGACGTCTACAAACAAAACCCTTCCTGCTTTTAACCTTGAGTTAAGCAGGGCTAGACAGAGGTAGACAGGTTCATCTCTTTGAGATGATTGACAGGAACATCATCAACCCCTGCATTCCATTTGTCGTGGCTTTTCGGCTCACAGCCCCCAAAGCAGTTAGTCCCGGAAATGAAGCCACTGAGGAACATGATGAATTTGCACATTTTTTCAATGATGAAATCCAAGCTACTAGATTCATCATCACCACCACACGGTTTAACAATGACATGATTGCATCTCATTGAAATGACCTGCATACTCTGTCCCAACTCTGCACCTAACACTGCCATCTGAGTAAAAAATTGTGTTTTCCTTTTTTGTGAGCAGAGACGGACCCTGTTTGCATTTTCAAAGCTCCCACTCCCAATTTGGAATGCCCCGAACAAAATAACCATCCAACTCACATATAAAATGGCATTAAAGATTCAGGAACAAAAGCCTTAATAGATTTAAACGGCAGCATTTGCATAACAGTAGACCTATCTCTGAGGACAGAGGAGGCGAGGCCTCAAGGGCCCAAAATTCCACTCCATGCAGAAGAGGACTAATTGAGCGAAAGGAATATGCAAACTGGTCCTATCATAACAGCAAGAGAGAGAGTGAGAGAGAGAGACAGAGAGAGAGTGGACATCAAGGGACCGGTCAACCTCGGTTCAGTGCTCTACGTATCTACTGACCTTGAAAATAGGATAGAGTGGCATTTTCATGATACTGCTATGGGTTCTATTAGAAACCATTGTTAATTCAGAGAGTTGACAAATAGACCTTGAATTTTTTCATGGAAGCTGAATATAATATTGGCTTATTTCATTAAAGGGCTGCTTTTGTTATTGTAGATTTAGGACCTTTTGACGTATATAAATGTAAATGATCTGATTGACAACTGTGTATAGTGCAATATAGACTGAACCACTCCTTTAATGTTGATTGGTGGGACTATAAGCTGAATAGGTGGATATATATAAATGTGTTGGTGTCCATATAAAACCAATCGATATATAGACTTAATGGGATGGGGTGTGAACGGTATGCTTTGAGAATTTGACAGCATTTACATACCCCACCAAGCTTTTTTATTTAAAAAAAATTAGGACAGTTGCATTTTCCATGACATGGGCCCTTTAATATTCAGAAACCAAGAGTTGAAAGCTATTATTTTGTGTAAATATGTAAATAAAAAGCTATGCAATAAATTCTGTTAAACACTGGTTTACATTCTATATCCATAGGCATGTGTCAAAATGGGTTACACTACAGGCCGTATGTTCCATGGGAAGTGAGGAGGAGAAGGTGAATAATTTAGATAATACTATAAGGAGCAAGGCATGGAGAATCATTCCCATCCTCTAGGACATTACCTACGTTCTAAAAAGAGGAAGCCGATGAATAGAATGGTGGAAAATACACTGAGCAGAAGAGCTCTCAAATAAAGACCTGGTTTGTTTAGATTTAAACGTGGGGCAGCAACTACAACAACACTTCCATCCTCAAACCCCTTCCAATACCCTCACCAACCCCCACCCTGAAGCCATTCAAGTGCCCTCTCTGCTCCACCCTGGGCCCCTGTCCCCATTCCCCATTCACAGAAGGAGGCAGAAAAGGGAGCGGGCCTGCGGGAGAGTATTGATATAATGAGTGAGATAGAAAGCGTACGAAAACAAGAGCGTGAGTGGGCCCAGGCCTGATTAGAGTCTGAATTCCATTATGTCTTCTGTCCATGATGGACAAATAAAGGCAGTTAATAAGAGTCGAAGCTCCCGGCACGCAGGCCGGAGAGGATTCAGTAAAGAAACACAAACGAATAGTCAAATATTTGGAAATACACTACACCGACAGGGCAGACGCATTGTGATGCATATAATTGTATATGGGGCAGGGGTAAATATTGGCCTTGAGAACACATGAGAACGTGCACAGACAGTAGAGCGAAGAGAAAGACAAAACAGCCGAGGAAATTACCTGCTGCTTCAGCCTCGTAGCTGAGAGCCATTTAAAAATAGATCATGTTTGCTCGGCGTAATTGCATTACGAATGTGGAGTGTGTTTGTGTGCCAGGGATGTTGTTATGTCAACAGATACAATCCCCTCCTATTTCTAATAGAGAGAGTGTAAATACTTTTCTGTGGATAAATAGGCATTAATCTGATGACCGAGCTTTAGTTGAATTCTATATTAAAATTCCAGCCTAAAACTCACACATTCAGGCAAAATTAAAGGACAGGAAAGATCTGCTTAAGTGATATTTGCGAGAAAAGACGCACTTAAACAATTTTCCCCTCACCCCGAATTCAATTATTTAACCAAGACATGGTGTCTGAAGTTTGCATCATTTAGGCAGTTTACTGAACTAAAATTCTCTACTAAAGACACCAGGTATGAGATATAAACTCATACTCCACCAATTAGCATTTTTGAATCATCATAGGCTTGCAGTACTTTCTTAGGTGATCTGAATTAGACTTTCTGACATTGACATCTACACATATGGGCAAAATATGAAAAACATTCAGGTTTTAACATGGTTGCTACAGTTAAGCTATAGG
Source organism: Bryconaethiops microstoma (assembly GCA_037577275.1). Classification (NCBI taxonomy): domain Eukaryota; kingdom Metazoa; phylum Chordata; class Actinopteri; order Characiformes; family Alestidae; genus Bryconaethiops; species Bryconaethiops microstoma. Next base: position 22,286,337 of record JBBJLS010000041.1, on the reverse strand, counting down.
AAATACCTTTTTTTAATGACAGGACATGTTAGAAACTACGCAAGCAACTGTAATTCAGATCAAGAATTATCAGGTAGTCTATATTCATATATAAACAACACAATTTAACACTCAACTTAGCAGTTTCTGGATTCATTGCAGAACATACTGTACGTGGATTCCAGCAGCGGTAAATCTGTTTGCCGCTGCTCTTCTGTGAATCAGTCCATGGCTGTGAAATTGTTAGCATCACAAAGATCTCCGCTGTGGAGGACCTCTACAGTAGCCATGGCTAGCACCTGCATCGCTGTTGACACAAGCCCTTTTGAGCTCATATCTTTAATCATCAAGCCTCTGATAAATGAGGTCGCGTATTCAGGCCTACACTGCCTATGGTGCTACACTAAATACACAGATTGTTAATCATGTGATAAGGGGGCACCTGAACAGCAAGACAATGATTAAACCTGCAGTGTGCAGACAGAGAGCAGGGGCTACGACTCGTGTATCCCCTCTATAACAGGCAGACATTCCCTCTGGTATACACATGTGCACATAAAATCAAATGCTGCATATCATAAAGAATTTCCTTCTGAGTACAGCATAGGATCAGTGGGGTCTCGGATCTAGCTGAGTGTTTCACTCCATGATACTTGGGGTTCGAAGATGTGGGGTACAAAGCATGATATGACTGATTAATACTATTTTTTTCAACAAGTGGTTTATGGCGATGTGATAACAATGCAAATAAAAATGTTTTTTCTAATGCTGGGCAACGATTAAATTTTTTTAATCATGATTAATCGCATGGTTTCTTTTATGATTAATCGCAATGAATCGCATTCGTGTAGGCAAAATTCAAGAATGAATTTAAAAGAAGTGTATTTCACACTTTTATTTTTAAAGTACTGCTAATTGAACAAAAGTGCAATAACATTTGGTTTGCGAACACTTTAAACAAATAAAGAGCTTTTTAACAGCAGTGTTCCTTTAAGAACACACATTAATGCTTAAGTTAATGCTCAACTTAAGCATTAATGTAATCAAATCAAATATAAAAGCAAAACTATTTGCCCCTGCCAGGGCATTCACATTTGATGAAGTTTGTAATAGAAAAACAAGTCCATATAATATGGACAAAAGTAATGGGACACCTGACCCCTGCAAAAAAACAGCTGAGACTTAGACCTGCGTGTGGCAGGTACACACAAGCCCAAAAAAGCAATGAACTTTCAAAATAAAAGGATAAAAAAAAAAAACCTGCATCAACGCATGATAAAATAATTGTCAGCATTAAGTAAATAATGTGCCTTTGTGCTCAGCCCTGGTTTTCTTTTTAAAATGGAATACTATTATGAATTGTACTTAAAATGTTTTTGTGAAAGCAAATTTAACACAATGTTCCACTAATTCCAATTGTAACTAATCAGCCAAGGCATATTTAGAGCCCAAATATTATTTTTTTAGTTTAGCCTTGAAGCTAGAAAGCACTAAAACTCAATCATCACCCTAATCTTTTGCAAAATAGACTAAAAACCTCATACCAACTACATCCAGTGCTTTATTAAGGTGGCACAGACTTGTTGATGTTGATTACCAAAATCTAGTTTTTGTGACAATGACAATGGTGAATATAGAGAAATCAGTGCTCCTTACAGCTGCTTTGTGAATACCAGTCTTGACGTTGGCTCCACAGGCAGCCTCTAGTCTCACAGTAAGTCTTACTGCATCCTAAACCACTCCAACAAGTCTGCCTCACCTCAACAAAGAGCTGGATGTGATTTTGGCAGGATTAGAGAAGTTTTGGTGAAGTGTTTTTATTGAAATAATTATCAGAAATAGTGACTTCTGGTGTCATCACTAATCTTGTAGCTTCACTGCAAAACTCAAGAAGCAAAAATTGGTTATCAAACATGTCTTAGTTGATCTACTTTATGTGGGATAAGGTGGAAATCTGATTTTTGACGAAACATTACTTGAATATGACCAGGTACCTGGCCTAACAAGTTTAGTATTAACCTCAGACTGACGTTAAGGGCCTGTGTGCGAGCCCACATTTTAGTTCCTCATTTCCATTACTACATACATTTTCTAATAGTTTCATAGTAGCTATCCACACACTCTATTGAATATAAGTCTTGAGACTAATAACAGAACAATAAGCCTTAAACAGCCATTGACTGGCTAAGGATGTCACTCTACATCCTCATACAGTCCATATCGATACAACATGCACACTCTGTAAAATGTCTAATTTAAAAGGCCTTGCTAAATGTTCCACAATCAGGGACTTCACCCCCCTCTGTGTTTACAGAGCTGGGTCTTATCATTGGCTGTCAGCTGTTGAGGCATGGAGGCCTGAGGGAGACGGAAGAGTAGCATACAGTCAGTCGGACATGCCCGAAATGACAGGGCTGTAATTTGGTGTGACACACTCTCTCCCAGGTGATGTTTTCAGTGGGCTGCTTCTCTGCGCCGTCACACTGCATCGTCATCAAAATGAACCAGAATAGATGCATCAAGAGCACGTTCTCAGCATAGAAGCTGCTGAAACTGGAAATGCACATTTATCTTAACACATTGAGGAAGTCAAATATGTTTTAATTGATACAAATTATACAGATTTGTAAGGTTTCTGACATTGTATGACATACTGTTAGGCATAAAGTTGCCCAAAAGGGACGTCAACGACTTGTAGCTTGAATTTTGTTCATATTATGTTCATTTTCATAGACCATAGCATCACACAGGAAATTAGAAACTGCATAAGTAAGTCTTTTTGAGGTTACTTAACAACTACAGGTGGTTTTAAGTTTGTGATGGTCACGCATGCGGTTAGCACAATGCTACCTATATGGTAGGGTTCACATTATTTGTTAGTTGAACTGGCCTTGTAGCTTCCATGCAATTTGTTGATCAGCGGCCCAACTGGAAAAGAGACTCCGCACCTCCCATCCAAAATGTGTACCTTCTGGATAAGACACGTTGCTAAAAGAACTATTATAATGCCTTTACATTGCAGAAGTGGTCGCTCTGATGCAGTGAACCTGACTGAACTTGTAGAAATGTACAGAACAAAAAGTGTATGTGGAATTGAGTGAACCGTTTAAAGTGACTTGACAGGACAAGCCAAGATTTAGTTATAACTCAGGATTTGGTCTTTTTGATTGCCATCATTAAAAAGCAGTTGGCTGGCACAGCTGACCACTGTGTAATGAGGTAACTAAGAGAAGAGAATTTCTAATCATCCATTACACAGCACCCTCTATCCCAAAGGGGAAGGCTGGTTGATTGTTGAGATTATTTTGGCCGGCTGAATAAATTCAGAGAGCCACCCACAAAGAAAGTCTCTAATCAGCGCAGCTCTTCAAACAAGCAGAAGCCATGGAGATATTAGACGCCTCTCAACAATGGAAGTGTGGCTGAGAGATAGGAGCAGGAGAAGCGTATTTGCTCATGTGGCCCCTGACTAGCCCACAGAGAGCCTGCACCAGCCACACACAGGTTTCCAGATGCTTTAGAATGTAGGTACACAAGGCTGGATCTTCTCTTCATTACATGCTATACGTCTATATAGCTGCACTGGGTGTCCTTATGATTCCTTTGTCCAGTTGACCTTAAAAACTGTATTAAAAACTAAATTCCACTGATGCAAAAAATTCTGCATACTTAAATGGTTATGATGTAACATAAGTCATTCCGAGTGGTTTGATGTGAAATGGTGCATTCTAGAGAAACTTATCAAGCCTGAATTGTTAACACCAGATATATGAAGTATTTCAATTTCTCCAAAAGCTCTTTCACAGGAGCTTATTATATGAAATAGTTATGAATATGTTGCCTGAGATATTGTTTTATGATCATTCTAAGAAGGTCTAGGCCTAAAACATACTTTTTCAAAATACTTTACATACAACTTGTGCTCTGGTTCAATTTCCCACCACTGTAAAGAAATCTGAATTAGTAAGTTTCTTTACAGTAAACCATTTCACATCAAACCACTCTGAATAATTTTCTTTACATCTTGATGTAAAATTGCAGAGTTCTCCTTAAAGGGATGAACTGCAGCCATTCTGTAGACAAAAATGTGCAGATCTATTATTGTTGCTTTACTTTCTTCCTTGATATCTACATTCCATTTTTAGTAGTGTCTTCTAATGGTGACCAACGTTATGATATTAGTTTGCCACAAAGTGTATCACAGGTATTGTCAGAACTGTGGTTCTCAAATTAATCCTTAGGGATCAGGCAGTCAACAACCCAACTTGCAATGTATAGAGAGAGTGAAAATGTGGACCTTCTGGGGGTCCCTAAGGACCCCTGTTCTAGAACACTAAATAAGTGCATGGAACATAAATAAGAAAAATGTAGGCCAATAGAGAGTCTGTGAATGGCAACAGTTGTAACTGCATATACTGTACAGTAATAAATAGCTGACTGGATGACAGCCCTTTATATCGTTATTACTTCCTCTAAAAAACCTAAAAAAAACCCAAAACACTAGATTCCACTGTACCTTACTATATTTTTCCACAGCCATTTTAAATGTATATTGATTATGATGCACATTATGTCTTGTGCATATTTCTATTTACTATACACTATACAGACAAAAGTATTGGGACAAACCTGTTTTTCAGGGTTTGGGCTAGGCCTCTTACTTCCAGTGAAGGACAATGTTAATTCTTCAGCAGACCCCAAACTGTGTCCACAAAGTTGGACAACGCCATGCTTCAAACTTTGTGGACACAGTTTGGGGAAAAACCTTTTCTGTTCCAGCATGACTGTGCCCCAGTGCACAAAGCGAGCTCCATAAAGACATGGCTGGACGAGTTCAGTGTGGAAGAACTTGACTGGCCCACACAGAGCCCTGATCTCAACCCCATCCAACACCTTTGTTATGAACTGGAACAGAGATTGTGAGCCAGGCCTTCTCGTCTAACATCATTGTCTGACCTCATAAATGCTCTACAGAATCAATGGACCCAAATTCCTACAGAAACTCCAAAGTCTTGTGGAAAGCCTTTCAAGAAGAGTGGATGCTGTTATAGCTGCAAAGAGGGAACCAACTCCATATTAATTTCTATATATTTGTCATTAAAATTCTTGTTGGTGTGAAAGTCAAGCGTCCCAATACTTTTGTCAATATAGCGTTTGATGTTATAAATCTGCAACATTGCCTGCCCCTATTCAGATAATAATATGTCCAAGACTACTGAGGAACAGTGTGCGATGAGTAGGGTTGGTTACAAACGCCTGCGATAAAGTTTGAGGCGGGGGGTCTTGGCCCTGTGCCGAGACGGTGGACCATTGTGTGGAGAAAGGAGTGTGTGAGGCGGGTGCGGGGGTAATTTAAGACCGCTTTTAGCATGCAGAGCCAGACAGGATAAATCATCCCCTCTGCACACAATCACACAGCAGAGAGAGAGGACTCAAAAAGAGTGGACTCAAGGCAAATATTGATTGTGATGTGATGCATGAAATCACAAGATCAAGAAGCTTTCATACCTCGGTGTTTGTGCACAATATGGTAGTACTGCAATGGACAAATGGAGGTAAACGTTCTGCAAACAACAGTGTGCAAATACCTGAGTACTCTGTCAGGTAGACATTAAGAGAGAGTGCTACTGAGAGATGAAGTGCTAGAAGTAACTGAAAGCCTTGATAAAAAGCAAAAAAATATGATGTTTGCTGCAGTAAAATGAAAAAACAAATAACATTTTTCCCAAAAGAAATGGATTATTTAGTGGCTTCTTTGGCTTCTTTAGCTCTGCACTGAAGCTACAATGCTAAAGTAAGAAGTAATAGAAGCTTGTAGCCAACCACTTATCACTGTGCTGTATATAAGTGGTTGGCTACAAGCTTCCATTACTTCTTACTTTCTGAAAACTTCAACTTAAACATTAATGTAATAAATTTTTAAATCATAAAGCCAAAGCTATTTGCCCCTGCAAAGCATTCATGTTTTATCTAGTTTGTTATAGAAAATAAGGTACCCTCAGAGTCCAGAGCATGGGTGCCGGAACCAACCCACGCCCCCTTATAAGTAAATCTTGTAAGAAGAATATATTTTTTCTCTGATTATGCATATTATTTGTCTATTTTTTATCATTGTCGGTGTTATAAACTTACTATAAACTGTATAAACTTAAAGGGAGCGATTTTCTGCAGGGTAGCCTGAATCGATAGACTGCCGTCGATTTGCGCTATGGCAGCATTTTTCGACAAGGCAGCATAAATCAGCGGAACACGGGCGCTCATGGTCCAGAGCCGTGATCATAACAGTACATCAGGCACCTTCTGAGCAACATCAAGGTAGTTTATAGATCTGTTTTCTTTTTTTTCTGAACAGATACTAGCAGAAACATTTTTCTTTTATCAGGGAGTAGCAGAAGCAGTCAGTGTGTTCAGCAGCAAGTGTCCCTGTTAAAATGAGGAGAAGCGGTCGAGCACAGAAAAACAAACTTTCAAAATAAGAGTAATTAAAAAAAACTGTAAACACGCGATAAAATAATTGTCAGCGTTAATTACATAATGCGTTAACATGCTCAGCACTAGTTTTTATATAGAAGAGTATGTCATATGGCATCTGAAATTTCACAAGCAAGTGTATTATGCAGCACTTAACAACCTCACTTAGGAGGTATGAGATGATTTTGCCATACAGTTGGTCATACACAATGCTAATTGATGGGAAAAGTGCATCCTTATGCAATTCCTAATTCCTTATTCAATGCTAATTGATGGAGAATACGCTACTTATTTGCTACATTAGCCATGTAGCACCAGCCACACCCAGACATCATGCATGCAGGTCATTTTTTGACATTTTTCCATTGAACTTTTCTTTTTAAGAAATTTCCTTTTCTTTTTATTCATTTATGGTGACATCTTTAAGTCTCATTCCCTGAAGCAGTATTTTTAACCTCTCTTTCTCTCTCTTTTGCCACCTCATTAGCTAAGTTATTAAAATACACCCTTGCTTTTGAGCAGCTCATCCATACAGAGACGTGGTATGACAGAAAAACCAGCCCCCAGTCTAACATGCCACAATTAGCTGTTCTGCCGAGGCAGAAAGGCCTTGTATATCCACACGCACTCGAATAAAGCAGCGGAGGGCAAAGGGAGGGGGCAAAGCCAAACAGAGGTGCTGGAGGGAGTCTATAAGGAAGGGTCGGAGGGAGAGGGAGATTAAAATTTGTCTGAATGAAGCCCACGCTCTGGCCCATTCATTCAGCCTCGGACATAAATCAGGCCTTTGTTTGCTCCTCTGTAAAGTAGTGTCAATCAGCCTGATTGTTTTTGTAGGAGCAGGCACGTTATTATGAATTTACTCTTTCACAGATTAAAGGGACCCCCCGCTCCAAGTGCTGCAAATAGGCAATAGAGGCTGAAGTTAGCCATCACTGTGCCACTTGCACATTGGAGCGACATCAAAGTGCCTGAAACAACCAATCAGATTTGTCTTTGAAGGCACTACATGATGAATATGGTGTGGCCCTTTTGCACAAAAGTGCTTTTGTGTCACTTACGGCAAGGGCCATTCACCGTCAGAGCGGGACCGTCTGATTGGACGATGACAACGGAGCCTAGCCATGCATCCAAACTTTGCAGGCACAATAGGAAATGCAAATGATTACATATAGGACCCCCAGCTTTGAGTGGAGGTATATTTCCAGGCTTTTATTACACATACATTAAGTGGCCTGACTATTAGAACTGTGCTATAAAGGAGCATTGTAACTGTCTTGATTCGTTCATTAAGGTAGGCTACCAAAATAAGATGTACTTTATACACACACACACACACACACACACACACACACATATATATATATATATATATAGAGCGAAAGACACGGCCCTCAAGGTAGACTATAAAAGGAAAGCACTGGCAAGGCCTCCTTATTCCACCATC
>JBBJLS010000041.1:22224731-22258671 GCA_037577275.1 Bryconaethiops microstoma | reverse complement strand
GTCCTACAGATAGCTAGATAGATAGATAAATAGATAGATAGATATGACTTCATATACATTAACATATACTGAAATAGTCATAACAAATGTGCGGAAGTTATTTTCACTGAAAAAATTACATCATTGATTTTATAAGTTTAAATAAGTGCATCCAAATAATTTTCACAAACACACACACACACACACACACACACACACACACACACACACACACACACACACATCATATATTTATATACAGGCATAATATTTACATATTAAAATTAATATTTACAAAGGCAAAAATATTTTGTTGGTAATATATTTAATTCATGTGGACATTTGGCATTCTCAGAATGGATATTTATACATGGAACTGTATATATTTTGGAAAAACACACTTCTCCTCACTCACACCTGTTCTGAACAATGACGATATGCCATTCCATAATCCTGAGGATCACGGCCGACTGCGTACCGCTGCACCACAATGTCAAATAAAGCTTTAAATGATTCGAATGCGAGCGTGCTCTTCCAGGCAGCTGCGCCGCATGGAATCCAGAGCACATCGGTCATTTGCCCATTAACATTTCTTTCTGCGCCATTTCTTCCCGAAAAGAAAGGAGATCTTCCTGCACACTCACTTAATTAATTTGTCTGAACGTCTGGTAAAGCAGTCATAACATTCTCTAATGAATGTTTTCCCTCAGATTCCGACGGAGCAAATCCTCCGCAGCATGTGTAGCAGATAAAATAATCCTAATACATCCATCCCAAGTGAGGGACTCTAATTAATTCAGAGTTCTAAACTGTAATCCAGATGCTGTGAGACCCACGGTCACTCACGGCCAGCTGTCACTTATTCTTGCCTGATAACTTCAGCAGCCTGTCATTGGACAGCACTGTATTTTATGGGTTAGCAATCATAAAACTACATAACACCTATATAAGTATTTCATAAGCCTGATATAAACCTTGTTTTATTTGGTATATTTTCATTCAAAGTTATTCACTCAACCAATTCCCTGTGTGTGACAAGAATACAAATCTGCAGTTGATGAAATAAATGGATAAGTGGTGGTGTGCAGTAACCTTTTATTGGTCATGTACATGAACATTTATTCTCTAAATTACACCTTCATAAGCCTTTCACACTCCTAACATAAACATATATGAACATGCACCGCAGTTTATTTCAATAAGCGTCAGAATATTGTCGCATTATAACACAACATAACACCTACATAAGCCTTTCATAAATCTGACATAAACATATGTATGAACATTTACAAAGTAATGCATGAAGGAATAAGCCCTTAGAAATATTAATGCAGGGTTTGGTCCATTATCATATGACATTTATGTGGCTGTAATTTTGCTGCATTAACCTATGTAGACTAAAATGAAAATAGATAAACATTTATAAAGGTATATTGCATCAAGCGTCACTTAACAATAACTAGGGTGAATTTGGTTAAAGCAGCTTTATGACAAGTAATGCATGGAGGAATAGTCCCTTATAAATGCTACCAGAGGGTTAAGTCTATCTTCAGATAAGGTTTATGTAGCTGTAATGTAGCCTTATAAACCTATGCAGACTGGCATAAGCCTATATGAACATTTAAAAAGGTTTATTGCAACAAGCATCAATTTGTTGTACTGTTTTTAACTCCAAATGATACCTGCATAAACCTTTCATAAGCCTGACCATATTTTCATTTACAGTTGTGCACAACTTTCCAAACAAGAATAAAAAGCAGCAGTTCATGAAATAAATGGATAAGTGGTAAAAACTTGTGGTGTGCAGAAACATTTGACTGGTAGTGTCTATAAAGATTTTATAAAGTATCAACTTGTTTTAGTGTTCATAACATTACATAATAGCCACACAAGCCTGGTGTACACCTATATGAACATTTATAAAGGTTTATTGCAACAAGCCTCACTTGTCATAACGATAACTGGAGTGAATTTGATTAAAGCAGCCTTTATGACAAGAAATGCATGTAGGAATAGACCCTTACAAATAGTAAGAGTTAAGTCCATCTTTATATAAGAGTTATGTAAGGTTTATGTAGCTGTAATGTAGCCGTATGAAAGCTATCCATTCTTAGTGCCTTTGTCTTTTTCAGAAATGCTGCCATGCCTTTTATGCTGTGACAAAACAATTTCCCTCTGAAATCAATTAAAAATTACTTCTGGGATCAATAGCAAACTCCCCTCTGGGATTAATCTGGGTCTCTAGATCGATTTCCAACCACTGAATTACAAGGTTTTAATAGGAACAGGGCATTTCTTATTGGAAACAATATGTCTTGACCTTTCTCAACAGATTTGAACTAATGTAAGAAACTATATATGTAACACATGTTTACATGTCAATCTCTGGAAAGATCTAAAAATATTTTGAGTGTTTGCTCTATTCTGAAACATGACTTTCCAACCATGAATTACGTTAACCTACACAACACTTGATTCAGCAGATATAACAATGTTTATCCTTCAAATAGATGTGTTAGCAACAAAAAATGGGCTTGCAGTTGGATTTCAACCTTAAAGTAGAAGTCCATTGATTTTTGTGCATTATTCAGTGGTCGAGATGTAAATAAAGTCATTCAGAGTGGGTTTGGTGTGAAACAGTTTATTGTAGACACTCTAAATTCCTTACAGTGGGGGTGAATGAAACCAGACGTCTCCAGCACAAATACATGGGTTTTATTCACCATCAACCCCCAGTGAAACTCCATGTGTCTCTGAGTTTTTATATGGATGTTGATGGTGGAAAAATAGAGGTGAATCAGAACTAAATCAGTTATCTTTGGGGACTATTTTGCCTCATGATGCGCTGCGTGTATCCCACCACCATGAATGGGTTTAGGTTTAGGACAAAAGCTTCTCAAAACTCGGGCTAAACCATGTCTCAGATGTCAGACGCCACAACCATAACCCTGTCACGAAATAATTTTGAAATACCTTTTAGAGGTAGATGTCTGGTGTTATTCTGACTCAGTGAGTTTCTCTAGAATGGAGTGTTCTGAACCACTGTGTTTATGGAGGAATTTTGAAGGAAATAACATTAATATAAACATGCTGTAAACATTCATTGACATGAACTGTCATGACATAATCTGTTAAGACAGTTCATGTCAATGAATGTTTACAGCATGTTTATTATTTCTTTCATAAATGGCATTATTATTTCCATTACTTGTCATAACACTTTTTGTGACCTGCTAATTTAATGTCATGACAGTTACAGATAATGGTAATGACATTGTAATTATATGAATGTAACCTGTAATGACAGCATATGACATTGTCCATTACAGGATTATGCCAGGGTTATGTAGCAGGCTTGAATTGCTGCCAAAAATCAGCAGAATGATATATTAATCAAGGGTCAAAATGTGACTTTAGTATTCATCTTACCTTTTAAAACAAACTTTTAAAACAACGTTTGCTACAAATATCATAAATAATTTGAATATCTTATTCTGAGTAACAAAGAAGCTGGCTCAATCACTTAAGAACCTTTCCTTTCAAAATAATGTTTTTTTTATTTTTCCTACAGTACTTTAGCTGCTTTATTTATTCATTTTTTATTAGTTTACTTTTATTGCACTGATATTCTTTGAGGTTGTGTCAACTGTGCATGGAAATGTAAACTGAGTTTCATGTATCATGTTTAAACAGCAGAGATAAGGATGCTCTTTATGAGGGGGAATAAAAAAGCAACAACAAATGGCTTTGAGAGATCCTCTGGTTAATGGCTAATGAATATTTGAACAAGAGCTGTAAACTCAAAAGGAATTCTGAAGAGGTTGAAAATGGCCCTCGCAATGAAATGGAATGGAAATGCTTGAATTATTCAGCATGAATGGACCCTATCAATATTGCCCATGCACACGGCCAATCAGATAAAAGACATAAAATTGACCTGTGAAGGCCCAAAAGTGCATTAATTTTGTACCTACTTTTGAGAGGTTTTACAGAACACCCATATAAAACCCAATCATGCTCTTAGGGAGTTTATCCAATTAAGACTTGGTTCTTCTTCATGGTTCTTAATACTTTTATGACGAGATCTGGTTCTCAGTGTCAGTATAGTTTGAAAAGTGACTACTAGTTGTTTTTGTTGGGGGGCAGTGGTTGTATTTGTCGGCAGGGCTGGATTGTGGGATTCCTTTATTATAAACCTTACCATTCATGATTATTTTTCAAATTTCACCTCTGCAGTTTCATCCCTGCATTCACAGCTAGCTAAAAATGCTGCTCAAGCTCCTTAACCCTTTGGTGGGGGAATCTTTTAACAGTTTTACCCATTGCCGGCGCTTCACACTAAAATTCAACAGTCTGTCACTTTGTATTTTGAATTGGTTTCGTATTCACTCTGGTTGCACTGCCTGACTGCAGAGCAGCATCAGTAAGACATTGTTCACCTCAATACTGGTGTCACTCATTTCACTTTTACTCGTTCGACAGGATGATTATGCTTGTGATAAGCTGTAATTGCCATGGATACAGTACCATAGTAGTTATGAATGTACAGTGCTGTGAAAACGTTATACCCTTCACCTCGGACAAAAGTAATGGGACACCCGGGCGAGGTGAACCGTTTTCGGCTAATAACTTTGGATAGCCGGGGGTTATTATGGCAAATGAGGGATCGTTGGAAAGGTGTCACCAAGCCCTATCTAACGTTAAAGTTTCACTTTTAGAGTGCGGGATATATTTTTCATATTTAACATTTAGATTTAAGATCATTTAAGGTAAATCCTCCATGTTGGTGAGGGATATCACGCAGTCCCGCCCCCTGCTAAGTAACAGCCAATTGTAATCATGGGGCGTGGACAATTAGCATATCTCGCTGTTTGTAAAAGTGGTACATTAAAATCCCACATTTAGAGTCGCCGTTTGTAAAAGTGCAACATTTAGATTTAGGGCACAACATTTAGTTTTTTTAACACATTTAGCTCTAAATGTGTGAAAATTGTGTGAACATTGTGCTAAATGATGAAAAAATGACACCTCTAAATTTGTGAAGCTGTTTTTACAAATGGCACCCCATACATTATGCATTGTAGACTTATGCATTGCTAACTGAGAATTGGTCACAGTGGTGGTGAATGAAACCAGACATCTGAAGAGTTTAATTCCTCTAAAAGCTCCTTCCCTGAAACTTAATACATGAAATTGTTACAGAGATGTTACCTGATGCCCAAAGACAATGTTGTAGAACAGTTTTGAGGTACTCTTGGCCTAAAATGCATTTTACCTTACCGTACAATTGTGGCAGAAAAGTACACAAACGGGTGGTAGTAGCCTAGTGGCTAAAACACTTGCTTGTGAACCCGATTGCAGGTTCAAACCCCCACTTTCTACCACTGTGTCTTTCTACTATATACCCTCAGTACCCTTTACTTTATGCAAAGTGTTGGCAAAATAGTCCTTGATTTTATGATTTACAACTGTTCCACTCTCGTCCAACTTATAAAAACAGGCATGTAAACTCAGATGAGTTTGGGTTCACTGGTTGCTTTGGATAACAAATAAAATGGTTATATTTGCATGGTAGGCATTGTGACCTTTAGTTCCTGTCTTCACCACTGTAAAAAAGTCTGTAATTTTCTGTACAGTGAACCGTTCCCCCTCTGCCCTGAATGACCACATGTTAAATCTCTGTGATTGACTTTTGCAGAACTTTTGGTGGAATAGCCTTTTTATCGACAAGGGAAAAATGTGCACCAATGGTCTTAGAACTAATAAAATATAGAGATAATGTAATTTATACATAATTTAACTCGTTTTGTAGTATGGATGGTTCACGCAGTGGCGGCCGTGCTGGAAGGCAGGTAGTTTCCATGATGCAGACCGGTCTCATCTGGCAGTGATGAGGCTCTGGCAGGGTTTGACAGGGAAAACCCGGTCAGTGGCAGGAGGAGAGTTCCGCTTGTCGGCCAAAAAAAGCTGCTTTTTTTGTCTTGCATGTACGTCACTACACAAAAGGTTGCCTCGTTTGTCATGGCAACAAAAGGCAAGGTGATTGGTTGCTATGCACTGTTCAGGAAGAGTTGGTTGCAGAAAGGTGGAGCATGTTGTAACTCGCAGACGCCTGGTATTCCGTCATCATTTCTTACTGACATAAATAGAATCTGTGTCGACTCACCTCTGCCTTTTGATGTAGGAACTCCTGGATTGTCAAGTTTGGTTGGATGATATAGTTTGACCTGTGTGGAATAAATATTCTCATTTCTCCTTCCTCCTATTCTCTATATTTAAGTATTTTCTACGAAGGCTGCAAGGATGACGGAGTACAAGTTGGTGGTGGTCGGTGCTGGTGGTGTGGGCAAAAGTGCGCTCACTATTCAACTGATACAGAACCACTTCGTTGACGAGTATGATCCAACTATTGAGGTAAGATTTAGCGCAAATGACCTTTATTTGCACATTAAAGACACTGTGTCTTCATTTTCCGTGGTCATTTAATTGGTAAAGAGTAATTAGGGCTAGGGCAATAAGTATCAATAAATCTAAATAGAATTATTGAAAAATATTAATATTTTAAAACCACTGGTATTTTACAGTCATATTTGCCAGAGAGGGACAAAAAAGTTGAGTCATGTTAAGTGTGAGTTAAAAAAAAAAAAAGCACAGATTGAGTTTTGCCATTTTTAATATCAGAGATCGTGGATGCTAATGGTTTAATGACTTGATGCTTAATGGTTCAGCTTCTAATTTAATCAGAGCTTAAAACCCCATTTCACACTCTCAATGCTGCAACAGAGCTTCAGCATCGATGTTAACTTTTCTAGCAGCATTGGCTCTTACCTGGGGTTTGCATATGCCTACAGTGATAAATTTGTTACTCTAACTACTGAACAAATTTTCTTCTTTGTCTTCTTCTCTTTCTTCTTCTGCCTTAACATTAAGGTTTGGGTGCATTTACAATCATTACAATCATTCCTGTAAAATCTGATTTGGTATGAGGATTTCTCACAAAGACTCGAGCTGTGTGATAATGCGCAGGAAGACGCTGAATGTCACTGACCTCTGTTTTGCAGAAACAACAAAAATGTCAAAAAGAAATATGTCTGTGCTTTGTGTGGTTTCTGGAACACAGTTCAATTTTGGTTTCACTTTAGCTTAACTGTAACTTGTAACCGTTCCTGTGTGTGTATGTGTGTGTACGTGGAAGTGGATTGCTCCATCATCAGCTAACACCCCTCTCAGCAGATAGAAAACTCAAAACTGAGCAAATACAATCAGATATTTGAGCAATCTGAATTAAACATGAACAGGACAAGGTCTGAGCACAGAACACATTCACATAAAAAATGGAAAAATGTTTTTCGTGGCCTTTAAGGAAAAATAAGATATGGGATCTTGGTCCTAGGAGTGCTGCGTGAGGATGTGTGAGGATGCTGCTACTATATTAAATAGAGACAACAGTTCCCACTTTCTGTGAATCTGAGGGTTTTTTCTTCCCTCAGGACTCCTATAGAAAGCAGGTGGTGATCGATGGGGAGACGTGTTTGTTGGACATCCTGGACACAGCCGGACAGGAGGAGTACAGCGCCATGAGGGACCAATATATGAGGACAGGAGAAGGTTTCCTCTGTGTTTTTGCCATCAACAACACTAAGTCCTTTGAAGATATTCATCAGTACAGGTCAGTGCTCACCTCACTGGTTCATTTGTTTGTTGTTCAGATGTGTGCTGGACTCGCCTGTCGCTGTTCCTTGCTTGATTTGTTTTTGGGTGATTTACAGGGAACAGATCAAAAGAGTTAAAGATTCTGATGACGTGCCCATGGTACTTGTGGGTAATAAATGTGACCTGCCAGCACGTACAGTGGACACAAGGCAAGCGCAGGAACTGGCTCGTAGTTACGGCATCCCTTACATTGAAACCTCTGCCAAGACAAGACAGGTGAGGAACATTTCCGCAGTCCTACACTATAGATAGAGAATACAGAGTGCGTTCAAATGAGCAAGGACTAATACCTTTATAATAATAATTATTAATAGATGCATTTCTGCGGAAAAAAGCTCCAAGCGTTATAGTGTGGTTGCTGTAAAACCAGTGTTTGAAAACGCCTGAACATTGGTTTTATGGGCCAAAAAAGTGTGAATTGGAGAATCAAACTGTGCTCTTCTGATTCAGAGCTCTTACCAAGTCATTTATGGGTAAGGACAACTCAACGCTCAGCAAAATTCATAGGCTTATTCATTTTAATTAAAATACAACAAACAGAGACACACGTCCGTTTTATAACTGACTGAGCTTTAGTGTCTTAGTTCCTTTTATGAGTCTGCTTGGTGTTTGCTCAGTTTTTGGTTTTTTTTGTGTTTTTTTTTTTCTTTTTCTCCTTTTCCAGTTTCCTTTCCGGTAACGTCTCTGACACACAGTTTAAAGGGGACCCAACCATCCCCTTTAGACGACTTAACCACAAAAATCGATTTAAATAATACTTGGTCCCTGATCAACCGATCAAAAATGTATATACACGTGCACTGCAAGGGATATTAACGGCAAAATTCACCTGTGATAAAAATAATAATAAAACTTAAGAAGAACAGTAAGAAGACACAATCACACTAGTAATGATTATCTACATTTTAGTAAAGGCATCAACAAGTTATGGCCACGCCCAAATCGAAGATGTCAGGCCAATGACGGCAAGCCTGGCTGGGAAATGCTAATGAGGACTAGTTTTCTTTCTAGGGAGTGGAGGATGCTTTCTACACACTGGTCCGAGAAATCAGGCAGCACAAATTGAGGAAGCTGAATCCACCGGACGACAACGGCCAGGACTGCATGAACTGCCGCTGTGTGGTGTCATGACTAGGTGAGCCCTCTCAGTTTTGCCATTTTCTCATAAGATTCATTGCTGGGAACCCTAATGCAATCCTAATTAAGTGCTCTGCTCTTTGTATATACACTGCCTTTCTAATATTTGGGGCCAGTTCTAATGTTTGGGGCCAGAATTTTTTTGTATTTCGTGTTTTTTTTTTGTTTGTTTTTTTTAAATCAGTTTCTAATAAAATTTGTAGAACCTGGCCTGATTTATTTTGAAGGTATAACTGCTGCACACACTTTGAATTTTGCTGAACATAGTAGGGTTTTTAGCCACTGAATAAACCTGAGGCCTGTCAAATTTAGAAAGTTTCAGCTTGGTGATCAGAAGGTTGTGGGTTCAAATCCCAGGACTGCTAGTGGCACCACTAAGGTACCCTTGGGTAAAGTACCGTCCCCATACACTGCTCCCTGGGCACTGTGTCACAGGGAGCCCACTGCTTCACTTGGTGAATGGGCTAAATGCAGAGAAAGAATTTCACACTGTTCACACTGTGTGGTGTTCCAAAATGGCCAATTTACTTTATGATGGTGGTTGAATTCCATCCATCCATTATCTAGGCCGCTTATTCTAATCGGAGTCATGGGGGGGTGCTGGAGACTGTCCCTGCCGTCTCAGGGCGAAAGGCATAGAAATACCTTGGATGGGTTGCCAGTCCATCACACACTCACACACAGGCAAGTGCCAAAGTGCTTGATAGGCAGTGTAGGCACAGATAGTTGTATATACTGTACGTCGCAGGGCCTGCATTGGTGTTTGCTCATCCACATCCTCTCCATTTTCCAGGTAACCGGCATCAAACGGAACAGACTTTTGGAGCGGCTGCTCTGCTCCAGCACTGCGATGCCTCCACAGATGCCAGAGGTTTGGATGGACTGTGTGAAAGAAAACCTTTAACGTTGGCACAAGCGGATTTACGAGTCCTGTCAGTCTGCTGAGGGACATCTCTGACTCTGGCCTCTTCTGGAGCTAAAAGAACATTTACCTCAGACACTTAGTCTAAACACTGGGCTTGCTTGGACCGTGTTAAGGACTGGCACACTAAAATATGTTATCTCCACTAATACACTACCTACTCTCAATTGTAAACAATAGCTGATGAAATAACCTCGCATATCACCTCATCAGCTTTGGACTTTCGACCACCAGAAAGGCGGAGAGTAGAATTTTTTAACTTTATGTGGATGTTGCAAACATGGTAATGTTTAGACTAGCAAATGTGATGGTGTGGAAACAAACAAACAAACAGACAAACAAAAAAAACGATGTATGCCATTTGTAAGGAGGAGCATAACTCAATGTATTGTACATATTTACTGACTTCTCTTGCAAATAGGTTCTTCATTGACATACTGCAATTCTCATAAGCTCCAGTGCAATAGTTCATGACTTTGAAGGTACAGCGATAAGGGACAACACCTCTGGTATATCATTGATGTGCACATGCCGTTGGGCTGTGTTTCAGTTGGGCACATTGCACATGTGTCCCTCTGTTTCCTCCTTCTCCTCACCTCATCGCTGTTTAAAAGGCAACAGACATGAGAGGGAAAAAAACTACTAGAGTTCTAACTGCAAACATTCGACAGGGTTCGTCTGCTTTGAGATAAACCGTGTTTGAAACGTGGTGCCTGTAGATTACTTTCTTTGACAGGGGGCAGGCTCTAACTGAATTGCACATATTGCAACCTTAAAAGCCTAAAGCACTTGTATTTCTGCTCATCACTGTGCTTTATTTCCGCTCAGGGCCTTGGGTTGAAACATTGTGGTTTGGTTTGGAGTCTCTTATGCTATTGTGAGTGGTTTGACTTCAGGTGGTTATAATCTTTTTTTTCCTTCTCTTACCACCAAAGCTCTCCTCCCAGAAACGGGTGAAGTGTTAAGGATTCAGACGAGTGCTGGTGGTCTGTTATTTAGGGGCTTGTTTGTAATAATCCTACTTGTAATGGTGCATCTCTTATTTTAGTTCTACTGTAAAGCAACCGACTGCTTGTTGACACAGCAGTAACTGTTACCACGAACGTTAGTAACATGTCGCCTTGAAATTGCAGTAATGAGAAGCAGTCGATGCTTCTTCGATCTTGAATGCTTTTCTTACTTCTGAGTGGTTTAAAAGTGATAGTCATGAATGAACGGATAGTCACGAATTAACATAAATGAGCTCCCCGCCCCCTGAGAGGGACCACTGCAGTTGCCTGCTTCTGGTAATGCAGCAACCGAGGCCTTTTAATAGCAAATGTCCTACAAGACCACTTTACCATGGTCTATTTTAGTGAACTTTGAGCTAGTGCTGGAATAGTCGTTACTAGGACTGGATATCAAGATTCTGTACTTTTGAGACATGTCGAATGAATTTGATTCTATAGAGTATCGAAACCACCCCGCCCACCAGCTTTCAGTACCTTATTAGTCAGTCTTAGCATCAGCCAATAAGCATGCTTAATCTAGAATCTGGAGTGCTGATTGGCTGTCCGTAAGCATGTTATTAGCATCTTTGCTTCTTGCTTACTCTGTAGTCCGTAAATCAAATCTCAGCTTGCAATTTAAAGGACGAAAATATCAGTCAGGAATTGTTATCCAAGTCAGGGTATTAATATTGGGGAGGAAAAAGAATTGGATGATGCCCTGCCCTAGTCATCACACTACTGCAGCAGGTTGATTTTTCATGGGTCACATAGTTAACTTCCATTTGACTTTCCTGGCCCTGAATATGAGTAAGGCTACGCGTTGTTATTCTTTAAATGATGAGTTACTCTTCCGTTGGGTTCACAGTGTCCTTAACTATGTTTTGATATGACCTCTTCGTTGAATGTAACTCCATGATCTTAAATGCTTGATGCTATGAACGACTTGATGTGATCCCTCATGGAGACAGTCTGGAATCTAATGTGCTTTCCAGCACATGTTCAGCACATTTAAAACTATAACTCTCTTAAGTAAGGTGTTAAAACTGCAGCAGAACTGCTTTTGGAATTGTCCGAACCATTTGAATTGGGCTAAAAGAGCAAGACTAACGCGCTTCTGTACAGATAACACGCCTGGCTGGTCACTGGAATCTCATAGCTTTGTAACGAGAAGTCACTGGTTTCTCTCAGAGGTTTGCTGCTAAATTAACTTGTTTGTTTAGTCATGACTTTAATATGGGATCTCACAGCCAGTCGGTTCCTAGAAGCAAGGCAGAGTCTGCCATTTCAGCAAAGAACCTTTCACCAGAACTGTAGAAAAAGGAATTTAGTTTCACCGCTCTCACTCTGTCTGTGTATGCGCGTGTGTGTGTGTGTGTGTGTGCGAAGGTTAATGTTTAGTTCTTTAATTGATGTGTCAAATGTGTACAGTACTGATGATGTGATGAGGAAGATTGATAAAAGTGATAATCCAGAGCCTTCTGTTCTTGAGTCTTGTACATTCCCCCCACACACTAATCTCACAATAAATCAAAGGGACTAAAAAATGCGCTTGTAGACATACTTAGCCCTCCTTCAGGAGCTGTACGGGAGCAAGATTTTCAGCTTTAAGGACTAGAAAAACTCACATCTGATGACGTACACTATATGGACAAAAGTATTGGGACACCTGACCATTACATCAACAAGGATTTTAGTGGCATTGCATTTAAATACATAGACATGGAGCTGGTACCCCTTTGCTATAAAAGCTTCTTTGCTTCCACAAAAAGTTTGAAGCATGGTGTTGTCCAGAATTTCTTGGCATGCTGAAGCATTAAGACGGCCCTTCACTGGAAGTAAGGGGCCTAGGTGTGTCCCAGTACTTTTGTCCATGTAGTGTATCTTGAATGTGTAAGGAACCTTTGGAAAAAGACAACTGCGTTTAGATGGATTTTTTGGGGGTGGGCTACTCTGATATGATATGGGTAAAAAGGCCAGGGCAATATATCAAATATACGCAATGTGTGGGGGCATATTCTGCGTGAGATGTAGTAAATGTCAAGTAAGCCGCCAGCCTTCTCACTTTGGCGTATCCCTTCTCTCGCTCTGTCCTATGGCTCTCACTTTCACTGACACAAAAAGGAAAAAACACATACCTAATACACACTCGCCCTCCCATCCAGAACACTCTCCTGGGTGAGTGTGTGAGATAAATATAGGTGAGCTGGGTGATTTCCCTCTTGCACAAAAGTTTAAAACTGTAATACAAACCACCAGTCAATATAAACAAGAATGTTTTAATGCAGACAGGGACTGCAGGGTCTAGTACAGTCCTCATACACAAAAGATAAAAAGCAATATACACAATAAACACACTGTTTTAGTTCCCAATCCCCAGGGTGTTGGATGGGGTTGAGGTCAGGGTTCTGTGCAGACCAGTCAAGTTCTTCCACACCGAACTCATCCAACCCTGTCTAGTAAGAGTGACTCACAAATGCTGAAAATGTAAATGTGTGTACAGCTGATTTAAGGAAACACAAATTAGACAGAAGTGCTAATGAACAATGTTTACTACAACTACTGCTGATGCAGCCATCAGGAATATTGAGGTCAGTGGTCAAGACTGGATGACACCACAGGGATTCCCAGTGGTTGTATGATGTGATGTGTGTAAAGTGTCCATTTGTCACATGTGAACACACCACACAGTGTGAACAGCATGAAATTATTCTCTACATTTAACCCATTCACCAAGTGAAGCAGTGGGCAGCCAGCGACGCAGCACCCGCGGAGCAGTGTGTGGAGACAGTATCATGCTCAAGGGTACCTCAGTGGTGCCACTGGCAGTCCTGGGATTCAAACCCACATCCTTCCAATCACAGGGGTAACTCCCTAACCACCAGGCCAAGACTGTGCTTAGTGCAATCAGAGTACGCTGATAAACATAAACAATATAAAAAACGTAAATTCTGTCAAACAGATGAGACTGAGGGATTTAATCCAGCATTAAAAATCCTGTCAATCAACATATTGAACACTACCGTCGGATGGATTGCCCTGTGAGAGAGCTCTAGTTGATTATATCCTTTCATTCAGAATGTCACTAGCAAAGAGACATGCAGAGACCATCAGCAAGGGTTTTGCATTAAGTGTTAATATGCAGTGACACACAGCTTTTAATGAATTAAGATATATTTTAAGTAGGAAAAAATTAATTTGCCGTCATCAGTAAGCAGATTTGTCCGCTTCCAGGAAAAAATCTTAAGAAGTGACACTAAATAACACTGGCAAATAAATGACTGATGGATAAAGTTATCGTAAGAAGTCATAAACTGTCATATATAAAAAAATATATTAATGTAATTATTTATTGCTGTCCACACAGTCTGAACTTTCCTTCGGATTCACTCTCTTAGGTTTGAATCTCCCTTAAAGTGTCTGTACTCCCAGCACTACAATGTAGGGAACTGTTGAAGTTATCAGTATCTATCAATCTGAGGCCCATGTTTTACAAAGACACATTATTTTCACAGTTGTAGTTACTTGGCTGCACATACTTACACACAATGTCATACTTTTCTGAGTATTTTTAATAAATACTTCACACAGATAAATGATCACACAGATCATTTATGAGGAACCGGGACATCAGTTCCACTTTAGCCCTTCATTTTTAGTTCTTAATTTCTTTTCTGGGTTTAATGTCGCTGTTTTGCTGGTTCAGCTCCCAGACTGCTCTGCAGTTGTTCACACATTTCACTTTTGAGCTTTAGTATTTTATCGTAGAGCCACAAGAAGAACACTTATAAAACTTTCTCTAATACATGCCTTGGGTGCTCTCTGAGGATGGTGCTTCAACCTTGATACTCTTTTCTACACAAGTAAGTTTTGGTTTTCTTCTGTTCATGGCAGCTGCTGAGGTGCGTTTCCTACAGCTAAGAATGAACGGCTTGTTTTTCACCCTCCTTCTCTGGTTTTGGTAGCAGGATATCAACATCTCTTGTGCTTAAATAATGAGTCATTATTTCAAGAGAACTACATTTTCCCTGTTGCCTCACACCTTCAGGGTTGGGGGGTTAGAGTCCGGGTCCTGGCCGTGTGTGTGTCTATGGAGTTTGCATGTTCTCCTCGTGGTGGTGTGGGTTTCCTCCGGGGTCTCCGCTTTCTCCCACAGTCCAAAGACATGCGCGTCAGGTGAATTGGGGATTCTAAATTAACCATGAGTTTGAGTGCATGAGTGAATGGTGTGTGTGTGTGTGTGTGTGTGTGTGTGTGTGTGTGTGTGTGCATGTGCGCCTTGTGGTTTGCTGGCTCCCCGCCCAGGGTGAGTCCCTGCCTCGCGCCCGTAGACACCGGGACAGGCTCCGGGTACCCACAACCCTAGTAAGGATTAAGCTGTCACAGAAAACAAATGAACATGATTCTTATATACATAGACTTACATATAAATAAATACGATTTTTTTGTTTGTTTGATTATTTATTTAGTGTAATAAATAAATATTACACTGGTCAATTATCTACAAACAAACATTTCTGCCGGTATTAGTCTGTTTATCAAGGGACGCTTGATAAGAGACCATTGCTGATTTATTTTTGATGTACATTGAAAGGTTTCTTATTTCGAACCAAAAATTAGACATGGCACACCCTATGGCACACGACTTCAAATCCAGTGTGGAGCATCACAGCCTCATCCTGATTTCACTTCCCAGAGCCCAATAGTCAATACACTATTTCTATAGCCACTAGTCACTCCTTCAGGAGAGGGTGTGTCCCAATACTGTTGTCCATATATATATATATATATATATGAACTTCCTACATACTCATACTCACATACATAAATGTGGTAATTACTGTTGTCCGTGTATGTGTAAATATACATTTTGTACTAACTCTCTCTCTGTCTGTGTATGTGTATATATATTAACTATACACTAACTATATGGATATAAGTATTGGGACACATCCTGAAGGAGTTGGCTGAAGGAGTCGGGAAAACAGAAGATGAACCTCCTACATATTCATACTCACATACATAAATGTGGTAATTAGTGAGTTTGTAGAAAGTAAATTATTCCAGGCTATACTGTTTCCCTCTGTTTTCCAGGAGGGTGTGTCCCAGTATTTTTGTCCTGATAGTGTACTCCTTCAGAAACCCTGGTCATCAGTCAGCTGACTGGAAGTGACCTGCTGCTTTCGGTTCAGGAGTGGAGCGAAGGAGCAAATGGTAGAAGTAGACAGTAAACTCAACATAAACTACAGAAACCGCACTGGTGTTAGGATTTATCACGTCAGGAGAGATCTAGGCGGTGTTTGTGTTAATCATGGCTGCGAGTGAGAGTGCGTTAAGGAAAATGCTGGCTAAGGTAAGTTAGCCTGCTGGCTAACACTCCCACAGCTCCCACAGACAGTGTTTGTTTATTCACACTCTATAACTGAGTGTCCTTCTGTCTTCTGGACCAGGCTTACAAATACAGGGACCTGACTGTTAGGGAGATCACGCATGTCACCACATCTTACAAAGATCTGAAGCCCGTCATGGATAACTACGGTAAGTTTCTGTGGCTAAAGTGGCCAGTCCTGTTTGTCCTGTTTGGGATTCACTGTATTTAAGGGTTCATTTCTTCACTTTTCTTTAGTTTCAAAGGCTTAAAGCCTGTACATGTTATTTCAAATGGTACTTTTACTCCCCCACCATTCTTATAGTCCATTTATGAAACATAGTGTGACGTCACAAAACAACCACACTATAAATATACACTACATCGACAAAAGTATTGGGACACACCTGTTTTTCAGGGTCTGGGCTAGGCCCCTTCCAGTGAAGGGCTTAATGTTAATGTTTTAGCCGACCAAAACATTTTAGACAACGCCATGCTTCCAACTTTGTAGACTCAGTTTGGGGAAGTACAAAGTTCTATTCCAGCATAAGCAAGGTTGGATGAGTTCGGTGTGGAATAACGTGACTGGCCACACAGAGCCCTGATCTCAGTCCCATCCAACACATTTTGATTGAACTGGAGTGGAGATTGTGAGTCAGGCATTCTCGTCCAACATCAGTGCCTGACCTCATAAATGCTCTATAGAATAAATGGGCACAAATTCCCACAGAAACTTCAAAATCTTGTGGAAAGCCTTCCAAGAAGAGAGGAAGCTGTTGTAGTTGCAAAGGGGGACCAACTCCATATTAAAGTTTATGTATTTGAATGCAATGTCTTTACAGTCGTAACTGCAACAGGTTAGCCCATTCATTCATGCCACCTATTTGCCTACAGACTTTTGTTGGATTACATAAAGACCTTGATACATCAGAACACCCAGTAACTTTCCTGGAGCTGTGGTTGGTCAGCCTGTCAGAAATACTGTAATTAGTTAGAAGCTCATTCATATTGGAGGTTTTTGCAGTATCAGTATTGCAGAGACCGCTATCGTGATAATGATAAAAAAAGATGAGATTTACATCCATCCAGACAATAGACATTCATCCAGTCCACTGTTAGAGGGACCATTTTAGATATAAATAATAATTACTGAACAATACATTTTTAGCATCTTGTAAAAATGCCCTTATGGAATAACTCTAATTTCAAGACTTCTAGGATTTTCTAGGTGCTTTATTTATTGGTGAAAATGGAACTATTACTTGTGCAACTTCTGTTCTTACATGTAATACTTGAATATTTGTTTCTTTGTTGTTGTTTTTTTTGCATGTGATAACTACATTTTTCAAGGGCGACATGATACAACCAAAGCATTAGTGTTGTGATTACATTGATATATTTAAATACCTTTAAGTATATTAAAGACCACATACCATCATTTTTCTGCAACTGGAGGCTTAAAGTGCTGTTACAGTTTCAGAATATTCATTCACCGCCATCCTCTACCTCCATATATGGAAACTAAGCTACAAAAACAGTTTTCAAATTATAGTGTCTCAGAACTACAGTATTTACACATATATTCAGCCTACAGCAGTTTAGCTCCGCCCATTGATGCTAAAGTTCTAGGGAGTGTTTTAGCACAGTGCTGCCTTTTGTATGAGCTGCAATAAAGGGCAGCCAATCAGAAAAGAGATCATTTACATATATCTGTTTTTAAAGCACATTAACAAAAACAACCTGTTTAAGGTTGGAAAAAGGTTGTGCAAAAATGAATTATGATGAACTGTGAATTCTATTTTATTTTTGCTCCACAGTCTCACATAAACATGATGAAAAAAGGAAACAGAAGAAAAATGCAGAATATGGGCCTTGAAAAACAGCCAATAATGGTTGAAAACTGACCAAATAATTTTTATTTTGTCAGATTAGACAAAGATCTCAATTAATCAGTACTTCTCAGTAACTCACCTGGAGCTCTGATTGGTCAAAGGTTCATTCACATATTGTAGCCTTCTTTGATACCAGTATTACAGTAGCTGGTATCATAATAATGATTAACAGGCGATATTGTGCAGAACTAATTATTACCTTTGGCAATTCCGTTTTAACTAGTAAGAAATCTATTCAAACAAGATTAGAATCGGACATGAAAGCAGTAAGAAAATATATTACTGTTTAACTAATAATACTAATAATCTTTCTTTCCTTTAAAGCGATTTGGGAAAGCAGTTTTTACTAAAGTGAACAGAACTTGTATGTGATCAAATTTCTTTCTGACTAGTAAAAGTTGAATTTCATTTTGTGAAACTCTTCATGTAAACATATTTCTAATATGAGATATTGAATTCGGAACCTGAATGATCTTTTCTTACTCCTCTAGTGTTCAACGACGGCTCCACCAGAGAGTTAATGAGCCTTTCAGGGACTGTGCCAGTGAGCTATCGAGGTATGGAAACAACCCTCTGAGGAATTAATTACAGCATTAGAATACTGACATTGACCTTCATTGGTCACAGCACAGCACTGTCACACACATCACATTATCTGTACTAAACAATAGTAGTTTGGCATTGAGTAGGTCTAGAAGATCAAGGATGTTCATCTGTTACCACCTGTAGTCAGTGTTACACCTTTTGTCATTAAAATATGGTTATATATTTATTTTTCTTAGGAAATGTGTACAACATCCCCATATGCCTGTGGCTGCTGGACAGTTATCCATACAATCCTCCCATCTGTTTCGTCAAGCCCACCAGCACCATGATGATCAAAACAGGGAAGCATGTTGACGCTAATGGGAAGATCTACCTGCCATACCTGCATGAATGGAAGCATGTAATTGACAGCTGTTTTAAGTGGAATCTCCTTCTGTTCATAAGCCTTCTTGAGATAGTTCCTCACTGGAAGAGTTGTTAGTGTGATTGCATTCTTCTTAAGTTTTCTTTTTATTAGTCTTTTTATAGCTGAGTAGGCGCTGCTTATCGTCGGAGCTCGTGCTGAATTTGGAGACCACTCCAACGTCAAAATGTCTGTTGTTATCCGCTGCAGTGCTCCGGTATAAAACTTGATCGGTTGATCAGTGGGCCAAGTATTGATCATAGAAAACTGGTCGAGAGACATTTGAAGCAAAGTTGGAAAGAGGGAGAACGATTGAGAGACCTATCAAATATCTGATAAAGCGAATATCGCTTAGATGCCTGAGACTTTTTCTTTCTTTCTTTTTCTTTCTTTCTTTCCCATAAATCAGTGTTTGGCTGGTTTTATAGCAATTACGCAAACAGACTTTGCATAGTCTCGTGGAAATGCATTTTCTGGGTTGTTTCAAAAAAAATTTTTTTACAAAAGATACAGTTTTTTCAGGTTATAATTAGTTGTTTTTTTTTTGTTTTGTTTCTCTAGCCTCAGTCAGACTTGTTCGGGCTGATCCAGGTGATGAGCGTGGTGTTTGGAGAAGAGTCTCCGGTGTTTTCACGGCCCACCTCACAGTCAACTTACCCAGCTTTTCAGCCTACTGGTCCTCCTACATGTATGTCTAAACAATGTCACTTCAACAGGAATTGTTAGTTCTTCTCATTCCATAGCCCAGTGCTTGTCTTTTGTTTTTAGATTGACATTAGTCTAGGAAAATATAATCCATTCTTTGTCTCTCTTGTAGCTTCCTATATGGGAAACCCACCTGCTTCTTCGTTTGGCCAGAGTCACCCTCCTAATCCAGGGTGAGGGCCTGTAACTGTCCTTCATGATGTCTTTTGTCATTCATCATTATTTCTTGTCCTTAAAGAATTTAATTGCCATGGTTATTCCTCATGTTTTCAGAGGTTTTCAGGGTTATCCTTACCCTGCTGGAAGCTCTGGATATCCAGGCACATCAGGAGCAGCACACTACACACCCGTGACTCCTGCCACCCCTGGGGGTAAGTTACTTTTAGGTGCCACATATATTCATTATTGTGGAATATTACATTATTTTACATCAAATTACTATGTGTGCATTGCATACCCTCAGCACTTCTGCAACAGTGAACATGTAATATTAATTAAACTGATATAAGACAATAACAGATAGCCTGTACATAATCATGTATAGCAACTGCGCTAAATAACAGATAAAGGCCAGTTATAGAGAGCCTGTAATTCACTGCATAAACTGCTTGGTAACAAGTAGCTGAATGGATGTCACTTCATTATTTTATTTATTTGCAATCAGGAATTGTTTGTTTGCCTTTTTAACTGTTTATGTTTGCAAGATGAGTTGCAAGATGAAAGTATATTTTTTCTGTCCATAGTAAGATTATTTGTTTACAGTGTATCATAAAAATTTCCCTCTCGTTTATATGGACGTGTTTTTTGCAAACTTAAGTCATGACACGCGTTTTAGCACGGTGCACCAGACATTTCTCTTGTAAAATAAAAATGAATTTGACATATCTCTATGACCCAGGTCCCGCTCGTGACGCCACAATCGGAGAGGACACAATCCGAGCATCTCTGGTGTCCGCAGTGAGTGATAAACTGCGCTGGAGGATGAAGGAGGAGATGGACCGAGCCCAGGCTGAACTGGATGCTCTGAAGAGGACGGAGGAGGACCTGAAAAAGGGACACCAAAAGCTGGAGGAGATGGTGAACAAGCTGGACCAAGAGATAGTAAGACTTTCTCTGTCTTTGAATAACAAGGAGTTGTTATTGAGGATGTACAAAAATATCCGAATAGTGTTGGTATTTGAAGATGTTTAGAATTGGTCGATAGTTCATACCTGCTCTCCTCTTTCTCACTAAGGCCGATGTGGACAAAAACATTGAGCTCCTGAAGCAGAAGGACGAGGAGCTGACAGCTGCTCTGGACAAAATGGAGAACCAGTCGGAGAATAGCGATATTGATGATCTGATCGTGCCCACAGCGCCACTCTACCGACAGATCCTGAACCTGTACGCTGAGGAAAACGCCATCGAGGACACCATCTTCTACCTGGGCGAGGCTCTGCGCAGAGGCGTCATAGACTTGGATGTCTTCCTCAAGGTCAGTCTCATTGCTTTCACTCGTCTGCCTCTCCCTGTCTTTCACTGTGACCATTTTGTTGGGCTGTAAATCTCTGACTTAAAAACAATTCAATTTTTTAAAATTCTTAACAAAAGGGTAAAAAGGCATTTGGCTGACGCTCTTATCCAGAGCGACTCACAATCATTAGTTACAGTGACGGTTGAAAATATCAGAGGAGTATTTAAACCATGAGCCCTGAATTGTCTATTGAACAGAGTTGACTGTATCCTTACACCCCCAATTACACAATAGGGAATATATTCGTTTTTTTTGTATTTTACATTTTTATCATTTGAAAAGAGCTGTACATAGTGGACAAAAAAACATCGGTGTTATACTGCTGCATATTGCGATTATGATGCCTTTCAGGATATTAAAGGGCCCATATCATCACTTTTCTGGATATAAAAAGGCTTTAAGTTTGTAAATATTGTTTCAATTTGACTTCAAATCATAGTTTTTCTGATGTCATAAAATGAACAGATTTAACAACCAACACATCGCCAACATGTTTAATGGTTAAAGATTGGCCAAAATAGTAAGAATAGTTTTGGATTACATGAAGAACATTTCATCAGAACATCCAGTAACTCACCGGGAGCTGTGATTGGGTGCCCTGTCAGAAACACTGTGATTGGTCAGAGACTCATTTGCATATTACAACCTTCTGCGAAGTCAGTATTGCAGAGACCGATATCGCAATTAGCAGATATATTGTGCAGCATTCATAAAATGGCTTGAGAATTAAATTTTGGCCCAAATATCAGCCTCTTAAACACTGAAAATGATTAATTCTGACGTATTCAGTCAAAATTGGAGAGCTAAAGAATAAGGTTCTGTGTTTATTTTGCAGCATGTGAGGCTCCTCTCCCGCAAACAGTTCCAGTTGCGAGCTCTGATGCAGAAAGCCAGAAAAACTGCAGGCCTCAGCGACCTCTACTGACCAACCCAAAGCTC
Organism: Bryconaethiops microstoma; assembly: GCA_037577275.1. Classification (NCBI taxonomy): domain Eukaryota; kingdom Metazoa; phylum Chordata; class Actinopteri; order Characiformes; family Alestidae; genus Bryconaethiops; species Bryconaethiops microstoma. Next base: position 22,236,568 of record JBBJLS010000041.1, on the reverse strand, counting down.
AGCGCTCCGACATTCTGTCCCTGCTGTCTTCGCATTAGTCAAACTCGCCAATAGGTACCCTAGTTTTCCCAGGCTGATGTCTTAAGCGTGACCAAGTTATCTGTATGGTACATCACACATCGAATCACATACTGGTCACTTTTTAATCCTCTGTGTAACTGAGAGAAAGTTAAAAAGTCTGCATACACTTATATTCACTTGAGGTGTCAACCTCAGGGTATCATTAACACTTTAGATTGAAGTTCACTTTTACATTACCATGAATATGAAGTGACCTTTCGAGAAGTCTTGGACAATCTGTCACTTGGGAACGGCACTTTTCTGTCAAGGGAGGAATATAAATGATAATGCAAATACTAGAGAAGGATTTAAACTTAGTCTTATAAACTTGGTTAGTTTTGTAGCTTTGTCTTAAAACTGAAGGTGTTTCATATCTGACACTATCGCATGGACGCATGTTTATCACATGCTGAAAGATGTTATCATATGATCTTGCCTATGAATGAATCTGTGTATCCTTAAACTCAAAAAAATACAGTCAAAATAAGGTAAATGGAAGGATTTTTTTTTTTTTTTTTTTTTAACCTAATCCCACTTTTTTTTTTCTTCTTCTTTTTTTAAAATTTTTTTTTTAACCTAATCCCACAAATTGTTGCACTTTTGTTGTTTAGTAGGAAACGGAACAAGTACAGTTACTTCTTATAGTGCAGTATTTGCTACATATGGCTAAAAATCCGGTTAGTGATGTTATTAGCTGCATGTTATATTATTCCTTGTGCCTTTTTTTAACCAGTTTAATGAGCGGTAGTGAATGTAACCGTGTCAATGGGAACAATAATGTTATTGTGATATTTGCCCTTTGTATGTTACTTTATATTCTTTTGTAATTTTTGTTCGTTTTTCTATAGATTCATACTTGAAAATTACTCAAAGAGCATTATTATTATACTACAATTGTAAAGGGAATAACCAAGTTGTTATTGTTTCTTCTTCTTTAAGATATAGGAGCATAAATGAATGGAATAAAACACCAGGCATCTTTGATTCTTCTGGTTTGTTTGCCAATTTGTTACACATACCTTTTTCCAAGTGTGATATTTTTATTAATTAATAATGTCTGTATGATGTCTAATAGTAAACATAGCAGCAGCAACAACAATAACAATAATTGCATCATCAGTAATTATTAGTAGTTGTATTAGATATACATATATTAAAAGTATTATTAATATTTACGTAATATCTATAGGGATAATAGTACTACTAAAGTTATTGTTGTAGTTGTTACTGTTATTATGGTGTTTAGCTCATAGTTTTAATTTATTTGTGTTATATTTTCCAGAAAAAGGGCTTAACTATTAAACAAGCATTTCATTTGAAGATACAAGCAGGTGCCACTAATTTATTATTTACTTATTTAGAAAATGTTTGACATGACACCCCACGTGCTGAAAAAAATTGGAAAGTTATTCATGCATTTCGAGGGGTGTGCATTAACTTAACGCTGCCTTTTGTTGACTTAACATACATGGAGACTGGTCAAGTTCTTTTACAGAGAGTTATAATATATTAGTATATAATGTAGTAGTATATAGTACATGTATTACAGTATGTTGTCACTTCATTTAATATATTTGTCATGTTAAATTATGTTTGAAGTAGCTTTGGAAGATTATTTTGGGACCCTCATGTGGATTAAACCTAGTCTTCAGTGCCAAATGTGATTCATGACTAGAAATTGCTTTTAGATTAGATTTGGGGTTTATCTGAGTGTGGGAAATGTAGCTTGAGGATGGTTGAGGATGCCGACACCCTGTTAAAGAATTAATTACATATCACAGGGAGTGAATAGAGTCTCACAGCGGAATGATGCCGTGCCTCCTTTCCTCTAATGTTTCTGTTTTAGATGTGAATCCCTGCAGTGCTGTACTGTCAGCCTTCTCATCAACTGCCCTGCCCACAGGCCCAAAGCCTTGATGTTGGCTGTGTTGTTCCGTGAGGCAGGATAAGACGGTGAGGGCGGGGAGTTGAGGGTGGGGGGGGTTTCCCTGCTTTGAAGGGATTTTTGCGATTTTTGTTCAATCAACATATGGGGAAGTTCACAAGTTCACCAACCCTGATGTCGCTGAGAAGCACCCCTTTAGGTCTCCAGGCTGCCTCGGGTCCAGGGCTGAGTTCTCTAAGCAAAACCGGTGTTGGTCAGTGCATAAGGTGGCCTGCACTATGTTGAATAATTTACTTTTCTGGTTTGCGAGACATTCACAGAGCTGAGGTTGGTCAAGAGGGCTCATTTGCATTGAGATATCAGTACTGCAAAGGCCAACTCTGTGCTAACCATTAACTTGCCATATCTAGTGTAACCCCATTGAGAGATTACTGAGATATCAGTTACCATACCGCACGCATGTTGATTGATATCATGTCGTCTAAAATATGCTGAAATAAATCCACTTTCAGTGAACCTTTGACCTTACATCTACTGTCTTCCCCGCCTTCACCACAGACCCCCCCACACCAATACACATACACACACAGGACCCCTACCCCACCCCCAACCCATGTGGATTCTTCCCGTTCGACCATCCAAAATTTCATTTCACAGATGACAGGCTTCAGCGTCTAATCCAGCAGCTGTGAAGGAGGAGAGGACCGGCCAACTGTTTCAAGTCTAATCAGCTTTTATTACACACAGGAGAAAGAGAAAACCCCCCGCAACTTTAACCAGGTCTGTGCTCGGATTGGAGCGGAGGGTGTGTGCGTGTTTGTGTGTGTGTTGGGGGGCGCTGCTCCTCACTGTAATTCACTCAGAGCTGTTAGGCAGGACTGTGTCAGCAGGGCTGTTGCCGCTAATGGGTCTGTCACTGCTGCTGCTTTCACACTGCAACCTTCAGCGTCCGCAGCAGCAGCCGTGGCCTGCCACTCGACCTCTGCTCCTTTCAAACCTGTAAACGCGCTGCCCATCGACAACCATTCTTCTGAAATGAGTGATACTTCATTTTCAGCGTTAAGCAACAAAGAAAAAGGTCCATTGGCATAAAACAGCTATTTGAAAATACAATTTTGATTCAGCATTGAGCTTCACGTTCACCAAAGCAATTTCCTCCATTATCAATAAAGTTTTCTGACTCTAATTCAAAATGTCTTCAAACGAAGAGTATGTTTTGCCAAAATAATGGTTTTCTTTTTCAAACTATTGTTAAAAGCACACAGGGAAACTCTGAAGATGCTTCAAACACCTGCTAAGGATTAAAGGTCCCATAGCATAAAAAAAACCAGAATTGTATAGTATATAAACATTGTCGGTTTCAAAACATTCAGTTCAGGTCCATATAAGATACATAAAAGGGCCTGTTTTAAATGTAGTGTGTTTGTGATGTCATAAACACCAGGGCATTTACATATTTCCCACCCATTCAGCCCCACCCATTCCCACTGAGTTGAAGTGTTTATAGTGTTACAACAGAGGTGATTTACTTCAGTCTTGAAGGGACAAGAAATAATTTGTTTAATGCTATGGGATGAAGAAAATCGAGAAGAAGACAAATGAATCATTAACGTTTTTGGCACCAACACCTGTACAAGGGTCCTAAGTGGACTTTGAGGGAAAAAAAATCAAATTGAAGTGGTAAATGGGCCTTTTAAGAACTGACGAGTGCCGACATAACAACAAAATCTAAACATGAAGTAATGAAATAACTACAGAGGAGGTCCATGCTTGAAGCTCCTTCTCTTTCCAGTCTAACATCCTGAAGATTTCCTTTCATTTAAGTGTAAAGTGAAGTATAAAGTGACCATTCTGTCGTGCGTGAACACACTACAACACACAGTGTGAACAGCATGAAATTCGTTCTCTGTATTTAATTCTTTCACCAAGTGAAGCGGCGGGCACCCTGGGAGCAGTGTGTGGGGACAGTACCTTGCTCAAGAGTACCTCAGTGTTGCCACTAGCAGTCTTTGGATTCAAACCCATGACTTTCTGATCACAGAACATCCATCTGATCCTCTGTTCTATTTCTGATCCTCAAATGAGAGTCTGACCTTCTAGCCTAATACAGAAGCTGTCCAGAGCACCAGCCCAAGTCCTCTTCCCTCTGACAGCCATACACTCACAATACAACCATGTGAGGCATGGTCTGAACCAGTTACTGCTACCGTATTACAGCCATACCACAAAAACACTGGCTAATGTCCTGATTACAGGAATAATTATCACATTCTCACTATTAGTAATGCTCCTTTAGTTCAGGGGTCATCAGTCCTATCCACAAAGGTCTGCCTGATTCCACCTGTTTAATCAGCTGCTCTCAGTCCTCAAACAATTGATTCATTATATAAGTTGCGCTTCCCCCTGTTTGGAATTATAGCCTGTTGCTGCCCTTTGGGTTGCTGACCCATGCTTCAATTTCTCAGTGCTGCTGCCTCACTTCGTCTTTTTTTTTCTTCAGACGAACAGATTGCAACCTTTCCTCCTGGCTATGCGGCGCACAATCAAGCAGCGAGGTTTGATCGAGAGTGTTTGATATACTGCTGCATACCGTAAAAACGCCAGGCCTTTAATCGCTCGACAGAAAGCTCATAAAAACAACACAAGTCCCACAAAGGCGTTTATGGGGCTTAATGTGTGACCATGGCCTTGTCGATTTTTACTGCGCCCTGGGCGTCAGGCAGAGAAGCCCAGCATTTATTGGCCGTCAGGTCACTGTCATTGTCTCTTCACTCTCAGCCGGAGTGACAGCCGTATCCCATGGCGACAGGACAGGATGAGGCTGGGAGAGTGACGGCCCGTCGGCTGCGGGCTCCGCCACGTGACCGCTCCTAGGCCTCCTTTCCTCATGACAGCTTATTGACCTCAATCTAAGAAAGCTGTCTGGGGCCAAACACTCAGGGCACAAGGATTTGAGTGAAGTGACCAATTTGGGTCCCCGGCGGACCCGCATGCCTGTGCTCTGCCGCCGGGATGATCGCATGTGAGGGTTCAACTCGACTGCCACCATATTTCATCTGCAACGAGTGCCTCAGGATCTGAGGTAAGTCACAGGGAGCCAAGTCAGAACATGTGGCACTGCTGACAGGTTCCATTATGGCATGGGGATGGGGAGCTGCAGTGGTTTCACAACACCTGCCCTAAACATTTTACAGCCCCGTCCCGAATGACTTATCCATGATCCGTCCACAAATATGTTCTCTCCTAGCAAGTGCTGATGGGTTGGACAAGCTTTATTGGACAAAAATATTATTGTAAAATATTATTCACATAAAATGACTTGCTACATTGTAACCTCCAGATTCCAGTTTAAAGTGCTATGCTAGTGAGCTGGACAATGGTCTAATAAACTGAGCATTTATTTCCTTTAGATGTTTGTATTCTGATAGTTGAGAATATTTTAAGAATTGCTGTATTTGTTGTCTTTGTTGTTTATATACCTGGTCCAGAGAACTGTGCACTAACAATACAACCCCAAATTGGAAAACTTAAAACAGTACAGAAAATGTAAATAAGAGTTCTTAAATATAATTTGACTTTTACTACAGACAGTATGAACCCAAGACTTCATGTTTTGTCTGATCAGCTTCATTTCGTTTTTTAATATACACTATATGGACAAAAGTATTGGGATACACACGTTTTTCAGGGTTTGGGACACTTACTTTGAGTAAAGGGCAATCTTAATGCTTCAGAATACCAAGACATTTTGTACAACGCCACACTTCCAACTTTTTGGACATGGTTTGAGGAAGAACCTTATCTATTCCAGCATGACTGTGCCCCAGTGCACAAAGCAAGCTCCATAAAGAAATAGTTGGAAAAGTTTGGTGTGGAAGAACTTGGCTGGTCCACAAAGAGTCCTGACCTCAACCCCATCCAACACCTTTGTGATGAACTGGAATGGAGATTGTGAGCCAGACATTCTCGTCCAAAATCAGTGCCTGACCTCATAAATGCTCTACAGAATGAATGGGCACAAATTCCCACCGAAACTTCCAAGAAGCGTGGAAGAAGTCTATGTATTTGAATGCAATGTCGTTATAGTCCCTGTTGGTGTAGTGGTCAGGCATCCCAATACTATTGTCCATATACAGTACTTTCATTCTTGCATTGAAACTAATAACTCAGACTAACTCAAACCCGGTGTACTCAGGATATGAAAATAAAAGACACAAAACCAAAACCACAAAAACCCCAAACTAAACAAAGAGCGACCCCTGGTGGCCGCTGTCGGGCCCTGACAGCAGCCCAGTACAGTACCCACACCTACTTTTTCTGCAGCCATGCCTTTGTAGTGTGTGCAGAAGGTGGTTTTTCATTGTCTTGTTGAAAAATGTATGGATGCCCCTGGAAAAGATGTCATCCCTGAAGTCAGCATGTGCTGCTCTAACATCTCAGTGTACTTTTCTACATTAATGCTCCCATCACAGAATTATGAATCGCCTTTGCCAAGGGTATCAAATTCTCTGGGCATCCCAAGCTTTTGTACTTGCTGATAACAGTCTGGATGGTCCTTTTCATCATTGGAGCACACAGTGTCCATTCCTACCAAAATAGATCTGGAATACTGATTTGTCAAACCACAGTACAGGTTCCCTCAGCGTGATGATCCATCCCTGATGCCTCTGGGCCCAGAGAAGTTGACGCCACTTCTGGACATGGCTAACATAAAGCTTCTTTTTTGCACAGTAAAGCTTTAAGTGGCATTTGTGGATGTAAGTATTTGTATGTACACTGCAGATCCAGAGCTCTCGCCATTTCGTTTCCCTGTATACTTGTATATGGTGACATGACAAATAAAGTTCACTTTGACTTTGACTTTGACCATAGTGCTTCACAAAGGTTTACCACAGTAACCGGTTGCCCATGCCGTGGCCGTGCACCCTTGCCCTGAAGTTCCTCTAGATTGCTTGAATAGTTTAATAATATAATGCACTGTAGAGGGAGAAAGTTTTGTTTGTGGAATGACTGTTGATAAACTGGAGATCTTTTGCCCATCTTTGCTCCTCAAAGACTCAGCCTTTCGATTATACTGCTTTCGTACCAAATCCTGATTACAGCCACAGTCAGACCATTATTTATTTATTTTTTTAACCTCCTTACTAACCCTAAATTGCCGTTCCAGCTTTTTTGTTGCAGTGATATATATGTATATTAACTAATGAAATGAAGGTGACCAGACAAAACATGAAATGTCTTGGGTTCATACTAGCTGCAATGAATAAAAGTCAAAGTAAATTTAAGAATAACAGTGTTTTTTTTTTTTAATTTGCATAATCCATGCCATCTCAATTTTCTCTGATTTGGGGTTGTAAACAATTTAGTTGCACAACATCAATATCCTACCTTCCCTAAGAGAGCAAGGCCAGCTGAGCCCAGTCATGGATGGATGTATCACCAGGGATCAAACAGGCAATCTGCAGAGGATAGGACCAAGCCTTAGCTGGGTACACCATTTGAGAACCCTCAATGTAACCCACTTTCATTTTTCACTTTCACGGTATAAATGTTTTCCAGTAGTGGCTTACATGGAAACAAAACCTTGGGATGAACAGTCTGAACCTCAAAGACAATAGCTAAGTACTATTACTGTACTTACTATAGTAAGTAAACTATTAAAAAAAAAAAAACTGTTTAAAATAGCCCCAAAATTATAGCAGAGTGCACACCAACTGGGAAGTGAAAGCAGGATGAGGATGTGAGGCTTCACACTGAATTTGAAGTCCTTTGGTGTCCCATTTCTCATATTAGGGTTCAGAATAAAAAGAAACCATTTTAATCATCATAAAAAATATCCAGAATCCCTTGCAAAACTGACCTGGACTAATCCTGGCAGATATTTACTTGGCTGAATTGCCTTTTTTATTTAAGGCTAGTATAGATAAGCTAATTAAAAAAAAAACTAAGCTTATAATAACACAATCAATTACGCCAGAAACAGTACATGTGTCGCATACTGCCCTTTTTATAAGATCCAGCTATCTAACAGAAACTATTACAGTATGTTGTCCTTCTTTGGTGACACATGGTTGGTCAGTCTGCCTCTAGTACATTCATCATTGGTCAGAAACTGACCAATCGCTGTCAACCAGACCAGTCTGAGTGCAGCAGGTATCCTGACATGCTAGTGACGTGGTTGCGTGTGTGGCTCTGGTACTAAGTGCCATTCAGAACGAAATTCTGCATTCTAGAACGTTCCTTTGATCCTCCTCCAGACAGATGGCAAACAACTAATTAAAATGACATCACAATAACAAACAAATGAGGAAAGAGACTGATGAGCAGCATCCTTAAATCAGCACCAATCAAGCTCTGCCGGTGGTGAGTGGGAGGCCTGTGCTGAGGCTCTGGGCAAAACCTGAAGCCTGTAGCCCCGAAGGAGCCGTGCGCTGCGTAGCGGCAGGGGGTAATTATGGAGCCCGGTTAATGTAATTGCAATGATTCGGAGGGACTAGAAGTGCAACACAGCATTCTGCATTAGCCACTGTGCAATTATTCAGGCAGCACAGGCCTAATTATCTCTGCCAGCACTCGAATCGTCTCTTGATTGGTAACAACTTGTGTCTTATATACTAATTATTAACATTTTTAAGTACAGTTAGGGAGGACGGTGGGCTGTATATTCCTCCGACCCACTCATGAAGGTATTTGTTTACTCATGATTTAATTATTTGCAATCACCATTCGTTTTATTAGAAACACCTTTTGCTTTCACTCGCCGGCCACTTTATGATGTCTGCCTACCTTAGAAGTCCACTAGACACGTGGACAGAATCTGGTGAATGTGATGCTGCACAATTGATCAGACTCAGACAGACGTTTATTTAGCATATGGACATGGTAGCAGCTTAGCTATTACATGAGTCAGTGTGTTTTAACTCAGAATCGGACCACTGATAAACGGTAGAAGAAGGTTAACACAAACAGTGTATCATCAATTGTACACCAGGAAGAGGGGTTTCTAATAAAGTGGCCAGTATGTGCATATGAGGAGCTGGGATGTTGTGTTTCACTTCTAAATGTCAGTTTGCTAGTTTGGCTCACGTCTTCAACATATGCTCACTCCGCTCCTCCAAGGAACATCGTCTGGCTCTGCCATCCCTACACACAAGGTAAACCCAGTCCAGACTCTTCTCTTTTGTGTTTCCCTGCTGGTGGAATGAGCTGCCTAAACCAACCAGAGCAGCAGAATCCCTCTCTAGCTTCAAAAACCTCCTGAAGACTCTGTTCAGAGGGCATCTCTTCTCCTAATGCATCTTCTTGCATTACCCTTACATAAAGATTTAGCACTTAGAACCTCCGGTTCTCACACTGTCCTAAAACTTGAGTGAGTCCTTGTATTGTAAGTCGTTTTTAATAAAAGCGCCCGTCAAATGAATGTAATGGTTGTTGTATGAGAAGAGACTGTATTGCTGTAGTGGGAAGAGAACTCTGAGGACATGTTCTGTTTTAAGCTAGAAAAGTAGGACTGAGGAACAGAGGGGACATTTGGGGTGGTTACAGGATACAGAAAGGAACAGAAAAGATTCATATGTGGAGGAGCTTCAGACATAGGCCAGGTTTAAAAAGTCCATGTTTATTTGCTCCCAGTGGTGGCAACTCCACACCATGCACATTTGTGTGCCGTGTCTCATTTAGCACACCTGATTCAGCTCATTAACAAGCTCCTGTTGGGCTTGGTCAGCTGTGTACACTGGGGAAAACATAAAAACCGCATTGCTGATATTTGAAGCCTGAGTGTCCAACGCTGGTCTTGCTGATCTACAATTCCAATTTTAGTTCCAGTACGCTTGGTTGAAATATTCAGATGCACCTGAAGGGCTTCATTAACCTTAATCAGATTTTTTTTTACAATACTGGTGATAGGAACCAGAGTTGTTTATTTTTTTGTTTACTATCCAGTGAACCTACTTGTGTCCTTTGAGTATTTATATGTAATGTCACAGATAGTAAAACAGTGGTAAATCTGGAAAAAATAAGTTCTGCTTGTGTACTTTTTGCACTTGAAAAACACCCTCAGTGCACCTATTTACCCTAAATATTTTTTAAAATATATGATTTAGGTGTTATCAAACATAACACATCTCAGATTTCAAGCAGTTGTCATGATTATTTAGAGTAATAACTTTCTGTAAGGTAGCATTTCGGGATGTCTGGTTCCAATTGTTACTGCTGACCCAATAATAAAAGTGATTTTCTATAGAATGGGGCATTTCATAGCAAACCATGCAAATGTGTTTTTGTTTTTATGTACGTAACTGTGCAGAATTTTGGAGAAATTGGTTACATACCTAAATATTACGTATATGTTCATATCTAAATATTTTCACTAAGAATAACAAAACAAACAAAATTGAATAAATAAATGGACCCCTGTTGATGAGTGCATGACATGAATGTGCTAGACTGTGTTGTTAATTGGTCAGTGATGTTTAAACAATACATTTGCATTAAAGATCACAATTTACAGAACTCATTCTCTATAATTGCGGTGTTTTATTGCATTATCAAATACATCATTTCAGTACAGGATCTCAGTCTTTTTACTTATTGCGTTTTTGAATACTTGCAACACTTCAATCAAGAATGAAGTTCCATGAAATCATCATTATGTGACATAAGCTGAAGGTGCATTTGTCTCCATAGAGCTGAGTAAACACAGCGACGGATACAGCCCCCATTCAAACTGCCCTCTGTTTAATCCCAGTCAACAAAAGACAGAAGTACATACAAACGCACATGTTTTATGGGTGGGATTTAAATATCTTTAGACTCATTTCCCTCTACCTGCTGGTTCTTTAGAGAGAAGTGTGTCCTGAAGAGGGCATTGCAGCTGTGGTAGAGGCTCAAAGGCAGCACGGCTCAGGAGGGGAGGGAGGAGGGAACGATCAGAGAGAGCGACCGGATTAGAGGCTGAGAGCATACACTCTTTATGATGGGTTTATAGCTGTCTGGTATTTTGACTGGTGCCTTTTCTCTGGGGTTTTAGAGAATCCTGTGACATGTTATATACAGCATTACCCTATGTCCTATTCGTCGTAAAATATATTGGCAATTTTGCATTTCATGTAGACAGCTCTGCATATTTTTAGCTGACTGCCATCATGAGAATCGCATGTCATCACACTGAGACACAACAGACCGCTGAAGCCATTAATCATTCTTTAGTCATCAACGCTCTCAAAGAAGGCACTGGGCTGTTTTTGTCTTTTAGGAAAAACGAATGGTGTTTACAAAACAAAAAAAATCAATCAATGAATAATCCAATATTTTGATGTCCGTTCAGTGTACTGGAGTGTTGTCACACAAGCTTATTATGACCACTTAATGTCTTCATTATTTAGTGTCTTTCACCAAGAAAATGTACACAGAACAAAAAGGATCAGCTTTGGAAATTTTGGAATTGTCAACAATAGCTTTCATATTTATCCTAAAGGTATAAAAAATGCCTAAGCTTGGAATTCCTTATTTATCCCCGACTACATAATGACGACATAGTTTGTTCAGATGTCTTCTGATGTATTCATTCTTATCATTTGTTACACTTGTGAGGCTGGATAGGCCTTATAGAACAACTGCAACTCAAAATCTGCAAATGAGTGAAACTCTACAGTGTTTGTTTAGAGTCACTACATAATGTTCAGGTTTAAATGCTAGACTATTCCAACTGCACTGTTGTAGCTAATCAAACCCAGGCAGATTAGAAGCAATAATGATGAACATTGGCATCATGAGAGAGAGAGAGCGAGGGAGAGAGAGGGAGAGAGAGAGAGAGAGAGAGAGAGAGAGACAAAGAGAGAGAGCGAGAGACAGACAGAGAGAGAGCGAGAAAGAGCGAGAGAAAGTGAGA
>JBBJLS010000041.1:22208991-22224631 GCA_037577275.1 Bryconaethiops microstoma | reverse complement strand
AGAGAGAGAGAGAGAGAGAGAGAGAGAGAGAGAGAGAGAGAGAGAGAGAGAGAGAGAGAGAGAGAGAGAGATTAACTGGGTCCTTTGTACTGAGTTTAGCACTGAGCTGACGCAATGGGAATGTGATGACTATTCTGAAGTTGCACAGGCTACATGGAGATGTGTGGTGAATAAACATGAACTGTTCTGAGCTTTTTTAAGACTCCAGACTGTGAGCAGAGTTCCTCAAGCTACACCTTGATCTATTCCGGGGAGCATATTTCAACTAATCCTGCGAAATATATACGACTGCCCTGGATTTCACTCATGTTTTTTTGGTCATTTTGGTGCAAATCAAACTCGTCTCATACAAACTAATAACGCTCGATAGGGATCAGCCAGGAGCTGTCTGGAAATGTTAGTGTTAGAGTCAGTCTGCCAGACAGATTAAACCGAGATTACAGTTTCAGTTTTCTCCAAAGGTCCAGTTTATCTGCAGCTTGTTTACTGGCTTTGAAGCGGAAATTGCCAAAAGTACCACTAAATAGACACTTCATTCTTAAGCAATTTAGATGTGTGTTAATGTATTTATAAGGTAATAAGTTTTGTAGTTGTGTTACTGTTGTTTAACAAGTCCAAAGTAACAAAATATAATCATAAATATAATCATTTTGAGTATGATATTTGCACCCTACATAGTAGCATATATATATAGGGGGTCCTCGAGTCTCGACATACGTTTCGAGTTTGCGACCCTCACTCCCACTCCTACGTTGTATGTCAAGATATATATATTTATATACATATATATCCGATGTGTACATATATTTTTTTTTGTTAATTTTTATACTTTTGTAGCTTTTATTTGATTGGTTATGCTGCTTCTGTAACAATACAAATTTCCCACTTGTGGGACTAAACAAGGGTTTTATTATCTTATCTTCATAGTAACCTTATAGTTCTCAAACCATTTGGAAGAATAAAAAATCTGCATGCAATAATACTGTTTTTGTACAATATACCACTTTATACTGCATTATTAGGAAAAACAATAATGATAAATGAATGTTTGCATTTGAACAGTGTTATAAGCGAAAACTGGGTGAATGTATTGAATCAGGTGCTGACAAACATGGCCCTTCTCCTGAAGATGATGCGTGTGACAGCAGGAGGCAATAACACACTCCACTGTAATGATCTGAAAATTGCCAAGATATTGGTACCAGTATGTGTTGGCATGTATTTCACACTCAAGTCCTGCATCCCCCCTTGTCCTCTCCCTCTAATGGTTTTGTAAACTGGTCGCTCTGCAAGCAGGAGCTGTGAAGGCGTAGCGGAGGTCAGGTAGGTCCACCCAGACGTGACAGTGGAGGCAAAGCAGTCATGCTCCACTAAGTGGACACTTATTTACATTCATGAACTCTGCAAATGCTGAACACAAACACAAGCGCTGTTCTAACACACTCTAGCACACACTCTATGTGGTCTGTGAACACTCAGATGTTTTTGTCATGCAGTTCCTTATAGGAGCCATATCTTACATTTATCTTGTGCTTTTATAGTCTTGTATTTTTATTTTCTCTTTAGTCCCTGTATGACATTTGTGAGGGTTTATGTAACAAATGGTTCAAATGAATAAAAACCAAAAAGTTGTGAAGTTTTAACAGCGATGAAATGGCTTTTCGGGTGGTTGAGGAGGAATATTTGTGGTTCTTTTTTATTCTTTTCTTATCACCGCGTGTACGACATATGCAGGTCCTGCTCAAATGTAATGCCTCCATTTCAAAGCCATTTCTGCTGATGCATCATTTAAATTCACATCATCACGTTCTGATTTGGTGTAAGTGTCTGATTTAGCAAGGTGAAGTGGAAACACGAGTGTTCAATATTCACAGCAAATATGTTACAGCGTCGGCATCTGTTCTCCGTCGCCGTCTTTTTTTTTCCAATCATTAAGGCAGTGAACAGCATCTTAAACACAGACCTGCTTTCTACCTCTCTCTCGCTCACTCTCTCTTACTCTCTTTCTCTCACTTTCTCCTATCCTCTCTCTCTCATCCTCTCTCTCTCTCACTCTCTCGTCATCTCTCTCTCTTCCTCTCTCAATCTCTCATCCTCTCCCTCTCATCTGCTCTCTCTCTCAATCTCTCTCTCATCCTCTCTCTCTCTTTCACTCTCTCATCCTCTGTCTCTCTCTTACTCTCTCATCCTCTTTCTCTCTTCCTCTCTCAATCTCTCTCACCCTCTCTCTCATCTGCTCTCTCTCACTCTCTCTCTCTCACTCTCTTTCTCTCACTCTCTCTCATCCTCTCTCTCTCTTCCTCTCTCAATCTCTCTCATCCTCTCTCTCTCATCTGCTCTCTCTCTCTCACTTTCTCTCTCTCACTCTTTCTCTCACTCTCTCTCATCCTCTCTTTCTCATCCTCTCTTTCTCTTTCTCTCATTCTCTCATCCTCTCTCTCTCATCCTCTCTCTCACTCTCTCTCTTTCTAGCTCTCTACCTCTCTCCCTCTCTCACTCTCTCTCTTTCTAGCTCTCTACCTCTCTCCCTCTCTCCCTCTCTCTCTTTCCCACTCCCTCTCTCTCTCTCTCTCTCTCATCCTCTCTTTCTAACTCTTTCTCTCACTCTCTCTCTCATCCTCTCTCTCTCTCTCTTTCTCTGTCTCTCTCTCTCACTCTATCTCCCCTCCTCTTTGTCTCTGTCTCTCAGACTTTCTTTCTTAATAATAACAATAATAATAACAATAATAATAATAACAATAATAATAATAATAACAATAATAATAATGATAATCCTTTATTTATACACACAAATAAAGCTAAACGTGCTTTACAACCAAACCGAAAGTAAAAAAAAAAAAAGTGAAAAGACTCAAGATAAAAAGCAAAATTAAGCAAAAATTTACAAAGGAAATAAAGATGATGTTTCCCTAAAGTGTGTAGCAAGCATGACTGGTAGTAAAATGGGGAACTGAGTTCCACAGTTTGGAGATGTAATTACAGGAATAGGGTTCTCAACTCTTTCTGCTGTTTCTTGAGGGGTTTGCAGAAGGGCAGCATCTATAGATCTAAGAGCTGGAACATAAACAGACAGACATTCAGCAAGATGCATCTAAAAGATCCAGGTACTCACTGCAGATCTCCTACAAACAGGGCTGACATTAGCTTAGGATTTGTGCTGCTGCTCTTGCTCTCTCTCCTTTTTTTCTATCCATCACTCTCTCTCCCTCCAATTTGTATCTCTTTCAGAGTCTGTGTCTGTTTCTTTTTCTCTTGTTTTCTCAGAGTCTCTCCTCTGCTTACCCCCACCCTCTCTCTCATTCTCACGTGTTCCTCATTCATTAACTCACATTAATGAACAATTAAAGGGCCACTTCGTGCAAAATGAAAAACGGAACCATCTCTACATCGGTTGTAGTCATGCTTAATTACCTCATAGTGGTGCCACGATAGTCTGAATGACCATCCATAATGTTATCTATAATATCCATCCATAATAATACCCTTATATACACCCCCTCACCCTTGATGATGCCTCTTGAAGGTGGGAGGAACTACTGAAAAACACTTATATATAGATAGTATACATTAACGGAAATATATATATTTATATATATATATAGTATACATATATTTATTATATGTGTAATGAATCTGCTAGAAATCCAGATATCAAGTCTGTATATATGAGTCCCAGCATCAGTTGATCAAATCCCAGTGAATTCCCATCGGCTATATGGTGTATTTGTGCAATACACGCTGGGTATGTAATGAGAAAACACTGAGGAGACCAGAAGGCAAAATATGCAAAACAACACAACGAGAGTTCTGTCGGACGGATGATGCTGAGAGATGCAGGGCTGCACTGTGGAGTTTTACTTAATGTGACAAATAACATTAAATGCAAGTTACTAATGCCACTTTAAGCATTTTCCTATAATACTGTTATTTGATGATACTAAGAAAATTCATAATATTTTCACGTTTTCAGTCCAATGTCACAGTGATCAGGGCTATTTAACAGTGGCACAGCAGCTTTTACAGTCCTTCACTATGAACAGAGTGACTATTGTGTGACACGCTGTTGAATGAGAAGAGACTCTTGATTGATTCCACTGTGGAGTCACAGCTTTCAGAGCTGAAACAATGGAGGAAAAGCCTGGGGGATGGGGACGCAATTAATTAATGGAGAATTCGGCTTGCAAAATCCCTGTTGTTATGCGACAGAGGGGTCAAACTACATATACTAATGACGTGTCCCCCATTGTGAAGCTTTTAAGAGTGATAGGCATCTGTCATTCTGCTATGTTAAAAAAAAATTATGGCTCTTCTTTGACCTCTGATTTAATCACACCGTGGAGCTCTCATACGGACACTCTGGGTTTCTCCAACTGACAAAAATGTGCCAAGCAGTTAATATCCATTTTAGTAATGGGGTCATCTGTCATGCAAGTAATTTCCAGAGAGAATTTCCAAAAGCCAGCGTTGCAAGAGTTCATTTTGGGGGTTCTGCATCACTTTTTTATTTTGAGTAAAAGAGTTTGACGCAGAAACGTTTCAAACCGTTCACTCCTCTGTCCAAATATGTTCATACAGCGAATATAACCGGCCCTTCGTTGTTTTCATTCTTGTGATTCACAAAAATTAAGCCATTTACAAATATCCACCTGTTTGGCCTATAGTAGTTTGTCACCGCCTGTTCATAAGGAGTGTTTCACTCTAGACGGCTTTCTGAATGAGGCTCAGCCAATCAGAACAGAGGTCATTACTAGAATAGGGGGCAACTGGGAGCCTGGCGGTTAGGGAGTTGCCCCTGCGATCAGAAGGTTGTGGGTTTGAATCCCATGACTGCTAGTGGCATCTCTGAGGTACCCTTGACCAAGGTACTGTCCCCACACACTGCTTCCCGGGCACTGTGTTCCTGACTGCCCCCTGCTTCACTTGAGTGAATGCGTTAAATGCAAAGAAAGAATTTTGTGCTGTTCACACTGTGAAGCCAAATGCCCTTTACACTGTGTGCTCTGGTGTGTTCACAAATGACAAATGGAGACTTTACACTTACACTTTACCATACGACAGTCTTGAACCAAGCAGCCTGTTTAATTCATGAGTATAAAGAAGTGTCTAAAAATGTATAAGAACTAATCAAGTTACTATACCCAAACAAAAATGTAATTACAGTACAAATGCAGGATATGGCCCCTTTAAGAGTTCGTGTCTCACTCATTCGAATAAAGCAGCCTAACAGACATCTTGATATGTCATTATGGATGTGGCCCAGTACAATATGCTTGTCCAGATCAGAGCTGATGAGTTTCTCTTAAATGTGGAGTTGAAAGAGGGAAGGGGGCGGAGAATGGCAGGCTGCTGCCATGATAAGCTACAACCTGGACAGATGTTTCCATGGACTTCAAAGTGGCATAGCTGCTCTGAAGTAAGCTGCTTGAGGACCCTGGTTTGAAACGGGGCCAGTGCTCTCTCAGCGGCATGCGACTCTCAGAGAGTGACCATGTGTCAGGCTAAGAAGCCAAGATACACTGGATTTCTGAAGATCCAAGCCCCAAAAAGAAATGTAGGGCAATACCTTTTCAAATTTGAGCTTTGTGACTGGTTTGCTTATGATTTAGCACCAGTTACTGGGAGCTCATTTGTTATGCTGAAGACTGCCACATAACCTACATTACATGTAAAGTACAAACATAAATTGCATAGATCACAATTTCTAAACGCTATCCTAATCTAAACAGTTTTATATCATGGTAAAAAAAACAAACCATAATAACATATTCTTAAAAATAAATCATATTCTATCGGAGACCAGATTTTCCAGTGCTGAAATACACCTTCAAACTCTCTTCTTTTGAGAGAAACCCATGCAGCCCACCCATTGGTCAAAAGCCACGTCAATTATAATGTCACTACTCGTCGTCTCCGCCTCTTTCCCTTAAGGTCCGACCCTCCTGCGCTGGGATTGACAGGTAGCACACACTGTTGATGTCAAAGTAGCCAATCGTAGCGCAGGAAAGGCAGAGCTTTGATGAAAACGGGTGGGAAAACAACCGTAAACAAATAACGCCTAATGTGGGGCTTTGCTTTCCAGCGCCCCTGCAGGATGAGAGAGGGAGAACAGCCGGCGATGCTGTGAGGAGAGAGGGAGAGAGAGAGAGGGAGAGGGAGAGAGAGAGAGAGAGAGAGAGAGCCCCATCGACCCTTGAGCGACCGTGGTGAGGAGGCAGCGACTGGAGGAGCAGGAACTGGGCGGGGGAAACTGCAGAAATACTAAAAAATAAAAGAAAAAACATTTACAAGAAATTCAACCTTCAAAGATAAAGGCGAGAGAGAAAGAAACAATACAATGTCCTCGTCTGGGAAAGACAACAGCGCCCAGCACGCCAATTACGTGGGACCGTACCGCCTGGAAAAGACGCTCGGCAAGGGACAGACAGGTCCGTCCTTTATTTTATTTCGCATGTGTGTGTTTGTGCAGCCTGGACACCTTAAGCATGACCTTATAGTGAAACTGATGTTTATCAGAGCTGGACACAGCTTATGCCGGCCAGGCTGGCTTTGCATGCATTGCAATTGCGTTGCAGGGGGCAGGTCAGTTTTGCAGTTGGGGCACATTTGGAGAAATGGTCCTTGTCTACTTTTTTGGAGGGGTTGCTCCATAAGGACCAGCTCTGGTGAACCAGAAAGCTGTGTTTGTTGTCTCTCTTTCTTTGGAAAATGAAGTTGGTCTCCCTGCAAGCTGTCAGTGTGGTTCAACCTAAGACTGTTAATCCTGATTTGCCCGGACAGGAGCTGGGCGTGTGTGTGTGTGTGTGTGTGTGTGTGTAGACTCCAGTCCTGGGCTCCTTGAGCTCCATAGTGCCAGAACCTCAAATGTGGATCTGTGATATAACATAACTGTGGGCTGAAGGTGTGCTGTAGCAGCTCCTTGGCTGCTGGAGTGATGTGGTGCAGGCTGCACTGAAGGGGACCCGTTTCAGCACGCAGAACAGTTCCCCCTGCTGGCTGTGAAGTCTGAATGGTGCTGAACTTCTCAGCTTTCAGAAGCATTTCAGCATTTTCTGGGCTTGTGTTGTACCTTTGAAATGCTTCATGTAATCTGTGAGCTCAAATACATAGAAACATGCTAAATAGTCGGGGCGGATGGTGTCCCAATGGTTAGGGAGTTGCGCCGGCGATCAGAAGGTTGTGGGTGTGAATCCCAGGACTGCCAGTGGCACCACTGAGGTATCCTTGAGCAAGGGACCGTCCCCTCACACTGCTGCCCGGGTACTCCCTGTTGGTGGCAGCCCACTGCTTCACTTGGTGAATGGATTGAATGCAGAGAAAGAATGTCACACTGTTCACACTGCGTGGTGTGTTCACGAGTGACTATAAGGGGCCACTTTACTTTAACATCAAAATCCAAGTCTGTGTCTCCGCACATCCAGATATATTCAGTGGTCTGACCCGTTGACCTTTCGTTTATTGGCCTGCCTGAGATGGTTTTGTAATTGTGGGGTCAGACGTGGCTCCTGTAATGAAATGACGGTGGACATAAACCCGGGACAGCCTCTGGTTATGGGTCGCAGAGGCAGCCAGCACAGATTTGCACTGTCGTAGACTGGAGAGTCTGAGAGCATGAATCATGACTAAGGCTGAATCTCAAATGGCTCCTTATTCCCTGTGTAGTGTGCTATATAGGTTATGAAGTAATGGCTTCCATATCCAAACAGTGCCAGCAGGAAGCCGTATGCAATAGAGGCTAATGACATTTTGGGGGGTTAACCTATATCCTATAATAAAAGACTATTCATAGTTATATCCCACAGTCAAAGACTGTTAAGGCTTAGGCTAGATCTTCACGGTAATCCTGATTATTCTTTTCAGTTTTTTGCCCTATTTGTCGGATTCTTACATGATGAGAATGTGTTGTCATTATTGATCCGGTTGCTGTAATTCATTTGGTGCTCAGTGTGTTGTGAAGCCTGGAGCAGGCCTGTGGCCTTCGTGCGAGTGGTGTTGATTGAGTGCAGTCAAAGTTGAGTAGTCGGGCTTGGCCTGCGTGGTTCAATTCAGCAAGGATTTGCGCTGCGGACATTGTGCTTCAGACCAGTCTCCGTGCCTAATCCTCAAATCAGAGTCAAGTTGTTGCTTTGAGGCTACCAGAGGCTACTACACTAAGTAAATTTTAGCTGGAATTGATGTGAAAGTTTGGACTTCTCTGAAGTTCCAACCGTCAATTTCACCCACCAGTCAGTGCACTACAAAATCTCCGCGCGACACGCCAACATCTAGTGTCCAGACACTGCACACTACACGAATATACATCATCATGCACTGCGGGTTTCTTTTACTGTGCCCTACATAGTGAACAAGTGCACTTTTCGGATACATTCTACATTACTGTTATCCCGCGAAAGTCAAGAAGAGGAGCGAGGCGGAGGGAGGAGAGACGGGGGGAAAGTGGGGCTTCAAACGGAGGAGATTCAGCCACACTTGCACTTTCTCTCTCTCTCTCTCTCTCTCTCTCTCTCTCTCGCCGCGGAGGACAGTAGTGCCCCCCGGACGGATCTATCTGTCACAGTGCCCACCAGACCCCACCTCATGTGCGGGCTGTGTCTGAACTAGAGAGACAAGATGTGTGTTTATGCGACAGATAAATGACCGAGATCCAGCGCACTATTTAAGCAACAGTTAGTAAAAACGTAACATCCCAAGTGTCCAAAATAAACTAAACGTCGCCTCCCCTTGTTCACTAGTTAGCCCCCTATATAGCAAACACTATGTAGTGAACGAGTGCACTTTTTGAACACAGCTTTTGTCTTCATATCTTTAGACATATCTTCATATACACACCAAAAAAGTCCTGTATTGAATTTTCTTTGACTTTGAAAGCACTAGCAGAGTGTATTAAATCTGCTTGCTACTTATAACAATGCATGAGACAAATGATTAAAGGGTAATTTCACAACATTTTAAATATTTAATTACTCAGATGTAAACACATTTTTTTGGTTTGATGTGACTTAGATTTAAAATCCCCATGTTTGGATTTTAAAAATAAGTTTTAAGCCAAAATCTTATCAAAGCAATGGCAATTCTCTGTCACAGACATCAGGTGACGTATTTGTAACCATTTCATCCAATAAGTCCTCAATAAGTCCTTCCCATCACCGCTGCCTTGAACGATTCTGAATCTGTTTCTCCAGAGTGACACATTTCACATCACAAACTGAATGCCTTTATTACCACCTCAGCAATTAAATTATTTGTGAATTTGGAAAAAGAGGCAGGGTTTCCTCCTTAAACTGTGTGAATGCTCACTGCTCGACAACAGCGGACCCCATAAGACTAAAATGCAATTGTGAACCACGTCTCTGAACAAATGTTTTGACGGCATATGGAAAATACTGATTTTAAACCTTTTATTTGGTGCTGCTTGTTGTTTCTAAGCTTTTGGTTCGAGTTTGTAGCCTCAGATGTGCATCGCCGACACAAGTAACCTCCCATTTGCTTTAAAAACCTTGATAACTCAATCACGTCTTGACATTATAATTGTGATCCATGTTATATGTATGAGATGTTCTATTACACTTTATGTAACAAAAGACAGACCCCATGTGGATACAGTAGTTTGGCGCTGATTGAAACGCTGTCCCCTCGTCTATAAATGAATCTCCCTGTAGCTCGTAGCTGGAGGCTGGGCCTGCCTCTGACTGGTGAGGATTTCAGTGCATTCTGCTGCCGTTGGCATAGCTGCTGAGAGAACGCTGCACAATAAATGGAGCTCGTCTCTGCCGCCGCCGCAGAGGATCGTCCATATGTCAAGAGAGAGGCTCGTACAGAGAAAGCTGGTGGTGGGGGAGGGGAGGAGATGGACGGGGGGGGGGGTTTGAGGGAGAGTTCTCAGTGCTAAAGCGGGACCCCCGTGGGAAGCCTAAAAAGGGACGCTCCTGTTTAATTTACCCCCCTCCCCCCGAATCAAATTGAATGCGCTACCCCGTGTTTTCTCCTCTTTATTTCATTGTGCCGAACACTGTATTTTACCACCACATGTGCTGCATTCGCCGCCACAAGCCGCAGAAGGGACACAGTGGTGAAGATTAGTGGAGCTCACGCTGCGAGACAGATTGGGCCCATCTACATGACCTGTTCAAACAGGCAGGCAGTGGTTTGCGATGGTTTGGATTTGCAATTTTCCCCTTTACCTCAAATCCTCAGGTCGATCAGGCGAGGCGTGTTTGTGGTTTGACTCCTCAGTTTCGAAACTACAAAGCTCACGTAGCACTCGTAAATGAGTAAACTGCCTAAAACATCAGCCGCTTACTGTTCGGATCTCAGAAAGACCTGCTTATACGTTGCACATTGTTAACAACGAACAATAGACGAGGACTATTGTCGCAAAAACTTTAATTTAACACTATTTCCCAACATTTCCCACAATGACACCATATAGTCAATTTGCCTAATGTTGCTTTTTTAGTTTAGAACTGGAGTTTTGAGGCTCACACTAGAAGTCAGTAGTCACCCAAATCTTTTCTGTAAATACATCCCCAAAACTTCTCAAACCTCTCAGACCTTTTCCCACTTTTCCTCTAGGGTGGAGTAGACTTGTGGATGTGGTTTAGAACGCAGTGTGACTGTGAGCTATAGAAATGACAATACTTCACTCAGCTACAAGCACAGACAGCAGCAGGGTTGGAGTGGACTGATCTCAGATCTGATATTTCTGTATTTGTGATGGTCATTGTCACAGAAGCTGATTCTAGATCAGCACTCCTATTGCTGAGGCGGTTTATTGCTCGCAGTAAGTCAAACTGGGTCCTAAACCACATCCACAAGTCTTAACGAAGAGCTGTTTGTGGTTTGAGGTTGAAAGAAATTTAGAGGATGCATTTACAGAGAAGGACTGTTGACTTCTATTATTAGTAACGTTAACCTTGTTTCTACGGGGTCAAACTAAAAAAGGTAAATTTGCACAGCATGTTTTGACCGATCACCTACATCTATGATGAGTGTGAAAATTGTGCAAACTTGATATTTTTCTGAACTGTTCCTTTACAATTGCGGTAAGAAGGAAATTCTGTACTATTTAAAAAAAAAAAAACAACTGTATTACCATTATGAATGTACATTGTGTCCTTGTGGTTTCTCCTGATTTTCTTGCTCATCCTTCTTCTCTCTGTCTCTCTTCTACTCCGCTCACTCAGCTAAGGCATCCCATGGGAGGCTCTTTAATGAAGCAGGGAAGTACCTGAGCCACGCAGCCTGTCAGACCCACAGACAGAGCCCGAGCGCTGGGTCAGAGGCAGGAGCTTGTAGGCCAGGCCTCATGCAGCGTGGTGCTAAAGCCACAGGCTTCCAGCACTCCCGGGCAAGACAGAGGAGATAATCAAGCCATGTACATTCCACTCCAGGCCAATGTGCGGCTGTGAAGAGGCGCTGATGCAAAGCGCCCGCAAAAAGCCACCGGCAGAGGCCCATACTGAGGCTTCATTTTGCAGCAGCGCACGGTCTCAATAAGGAGAACCTCCACACATGGCTCGGTCCAAACATCCTGCTTCACAAGCCTTATCTGTTTTATTTTGTTTGTTAGGCTTAGAAGGAGATAACAGCAACTCTTCTGAATATTTGCACATTGAAGGCATCAAGGTCCAGCCCTGCGCATTTACGCTGAATATATACATGTATATGTGTGTGTGTGTGTGTGTGCGTGTGTGCACATACAGCTCGGAAAAAAATAAGAGACCACTGCAATTTATTTTTGAATCAGCATTTCAATGAGTTTGACATCCATTCCATGCCAGTGTCTGTTATATTCCATGCCGGAGCTCTATGTGGACAAAAGGATTGGGACACACCTCTTCATTATAATCTATCTGTCAGAAATGTCGATAATATTAAATGACTCCAGGCTTTTGTATGTCTGTAACTTCGAATTGTTAAAGTTTAACCCTTAGAAGTCGCAGACATACAAAAGCCTGGAGTCATTTACTACTACAGAGAGTCCTCGGGTTACGACTGTTTTGACATAAGATGTTTGGAGTTTATGACGCGGAAGAATATACGCAGTATACGTAGAATACGCAGGAACGCGGCGTATGAGTGAGGAAGTTGGCTCCCCCGGCACGCTTACCTGCACCATTTTGGACTGTTAAAAGCGCAAGAGTTTTTACACTAATTTTCTATAATTTTTTTCTGTTACTACAGTACAGTGTACAAGTACAGTACATTTATGTCCTTTTCCTTTTTCTGTGGTTTAGTTGTGTTTTTATGTTGTAGATTATGATTTTACAACTGTGTTAGGATAGATAAGTGACTTGGGTGTGTTTCGACTAACACCAAAATTCAAGTTATATCGCTGTCATAGGAATCGATCTGTGTCGTAACTCAAGGACCCCCCTATTGACATTTTTGACTCAAAGATCACTAAAGCAAGTGGAGACATTGTTTCAGAAGTGCAAATTCTAAAAATAATGCATTAAAAAATGCGTTGTTTGTGGGTGGAGACTGCTCAGGAGAAAACTCATTCAAACTGGAGCAAAAAAGCAATACAATGGATGTGTGTGAGATCAGCCACCGTCCTTCTTTATGTACAGCTCTGTATGTGAGTAAACCCATGCGATCAGTTTCTATCCCATTTTTGATGTGAAGGACTGAAACCCCGCCCTCATCGTCTCCCATTGGCTGACACGTGGTACGCCCCGTCAGAAGTCCCACTGAGTTATTAACACTGTGTACAATCTTGTTTTGCAAAATGAAAAGGATTCTTCACATTTTTCTATGCTTTTTTTTTTTTTTTTTTTTTTTTTCGCAAACGCAGAACCCAACCCGTCGACACGGAATTTAAATCAAATGTCAGTGTAAATCTTTATATAACCGTGTAATTAATCATGTCATTGTGTGGCTTAGACTTAAATATGTAGCAGATTACATCAATGCACAACTTAGTATATGATTAAATGTTTTGGAATAGCATCGCAAAACGAAAGGAATAACAGTAAGTAAGTACGAATAATAGTAAGGGTCAATGTTCAGTGGAGTCGAAATGTATTTTTAAATAATATATTTTTCTCTGTCATTGCTCTTTTGGAAATTTGCGAAGTCGGTGTGTGCTTTCTGAAAGACCACAAAGAAGGGTCTGTCTCCGAGCCTGAAAAGCCTGTGTGAAGTGTCAGCAGCCGACTGTCTTGCTGGGATGACTTTCTGAACAATTTGTCTGTGTGTTTCTATCTGAGGGGGTTGAAGTCTTTTTTTCCCCTCCCAGACACATCCCAGTATTCAATTGGCTCTCATTTGTAGAGTGCTGGGTAACAGTGGCTGGTTGTCATGGTTGCACCCCCCTTCCCACAAGGCTCCTCTCACAATGGACATGCTTTCCATCTTGGAGATCACAGGCAGACAGCAACAGACCGTCTTTGAAACCCCCTTCACCCACCCTCATTTGGCGGAGCCGAGCAGCCTCCATTCGGCCCCCACATTAACACGGCATACGGCTGAATTCATAAAGAACGTGGAACCCTCACTTATGATGCGCGGAATTACGAGAAGCACCGCTGGTGTGGAATGTAGTTTTTGGCTTAATTGTTTAAGATGCAAAACGAGAAACGGTCTCAAAATGTGACGTGTCTGGTTGCTTTGTCCTGCAGGGCTGATCCAATCTGAGACAATATGTGTGATTTGTTTCAGGTCTTTAACAAAGCTGTAGGGAGGGAAAAGAAAGAGAGCGTCCACTCATTATTGCTGCAGCCCAGAGGCTGAATCAGAGTCAGAGATGAAGAGATAACGTCTCCAGGGCCGAACAGGTGGGCTAGCCACCTGACATGTCAACGGTATAATTACCTCCATTGTAAAAAGGAAATTTAGGCCAGATTTTAGATTGGTTTGTGCTTGAAGTTTTTTTTTTGTACTGAAGCAGTGAGGCTAATGTAACTAACAAATATTATTGTATTACCTCAGGCCTTGGCATGTTCTCAAATAGACTTGCTTATGTGGTTTGTAAGACTGTAGGACCTACTGATAACTATGAAAATGGAGTATTTTGTCTTTTGCCATTCACCAAATCAACCATTGTGTATTTCTCCGGCTTGTTGGTGTTTGTATTGTCTGTTTTTTAGCTTACTGTTCGAGTCCTTCTCCCCCATCCCCCCTTTCCCCGCGGAGCTCCTCTCTGGGGCCGGCTGCTGTCTCTGTGGAGGTTTTTTATCAGAGAAACGCAGTAGAGCCCCGCAACTCCTCCGTTCTGTCCTCCACGCTGTTGTTCTCTCTATCTCCATCTCTCCATCACTGTCCTCACACCGCCCCCTATTGCTTCCCAGGACATCCTTTCCATAAACTGCCCCCAAGAGGGTACATCACTGAGGTTAAGCGTAAAGAGCCCATCAGGATGGTTGGGTATTGATTTTTTTTTTTTGGCCGGTCCAGTGCAAATATTGTCTTTAATCTTTAGGACGCAGCTATAGTCACAGCTATTTTTTGTTTGTTGTTTGTTTGTTTTGTTTTTTTATTTGTCACTTCTGCCAAATATTCATACTGACAAGTTTCCACACCACAAAATCAGAGGTGAAGTCTTGAACCTGTACAAATAAATGTGAGTGTAAAGCACCACCATGTTAAATGGAATGAGTAAGTATCTAGCAGAACAATGGTAATAAATTTCCACTTGAGATCTCCAGTACAGTAGAAGGACCACTCGCTTTACCCCTTCAACTGAGGCAGCCAATCCAAATCAACGAAAATTACACAGTTGTCTGTCAAAGTGTATGAAAGTCTTGAAAGTATTAAAGTGAAAAATTGGAGGAATGTGTATTGTTACACATTTCCTGTGTGATAGCGACCAGAAATAGCTTATTAATCATGTTGTGTTATATTTAGAGCTTTGCACATTCATCACAAAGCCCCCTCAAAGCTAAATACCGTGCTTCTAATCAAACCAGAGCACAGGCGTTGGTCAATACCTCAACAGATGGGCTTATTTGGGGTTTAATTAGTAGAAGTACTTGGCCTGGGGAAAGTGCTGTGGTGCCTGTGTGTTTGATCCGAGGGCAGCGGGCCATAGCAGGGGTGAAAGTGCGGAGTAAGTGCTGAGGGACAAAACATTGACGCTGCAGAAACAAAGTAAGACAGATGAACAAACACACACGCGCGCGCTCTCTCTCACACACACACATGCACACACTCTCACACTCACACGCACTCATCGTCCCTTTGTTTGTCTGTCTGTCTTGCTCCATTCAAGTGCAGGTCGCGCAGATTTCTGACAGGCCGCAGCACAATGGCCTAGAGCGTCCCGAGAAGTGATATTTATTTATTTACCCATTCATTTGGTGGCTGCTGGTACTGTATGAATGGAATGACATACCGTGTCATTTTGCATGCATGATTGATTGGTTAAAGAACCAGTGGGGGTATATCCTGTCCAGATGGCCAGGCTGGGACGGGCTTGGTTGGATCACGGTGGCTGGTCATTAGTCAGGTGGTCGCCGATGTCTGCTTGTTCAGGCTCTATTCACAGATGGGACAAGGGTCAGGCTGCTTTTACTGAAGGGTTAGGAGATGAAAATGAAGGGATGCAATGAAGAGAAAATAAAGGAGGGGCCACTGAGAGAAAAACAACAGTTGTGAGTTATTAGAGAGTTGGTTGGCTAGATACATAGATTACACACACATT
>JBBJLS010000041.1:22180521-22198070 GCA_037577275.1 Bryconaethiops microstoma | reverse complement strand
TCTATCTATCTATCTATCTATCTATCTATCTATCTATCTATCTATCTATCTATCTATCTATCTATGTATCTATCTATGTATCTATCTATCAATCCCTTCCTGTCTCTTTCCCATCTATCTATCCTTGTCAATTTGTCTTTTGGTCAGGTTGGTCTCTCTCTCTCTCTTGTCCTCTTATGTCCTCTCTCGTCCTCTCTCTGCAGGCTTCTTTGGCTCTCCCATTTCTCTATTGTTCTTTTAAACGCAGTGCTGGATTAAAGCAGATTAGCTCTGGCTCTGATTGCTGAGTGCAGTGCTGCCTCCCTTCCCCCAACTTTCTTTGTGCTGTAGCCGTACAATGTGGAACAGTGCAGAAAATGCAGTGTAAGGAGATTTATGGAAAAATGGGCCAAATTTTATGCATGGATATGCAACAATCAGCACAGTCTGGACACTGAGGAAGCTTCCGCTCATAGCGACCGGAACTTCTAGCCACCTTATGGACCTCTACTCATGTCTTTCAGACCTTTTAGGTCATGTCGAGCACCAGTAAAGTCTCATTTTAATGCGAAAGAAAATCCTCTGCTGTTTTGTTTTGTCATGGCTGCAGAGCTTTCACATACCTATGTTTTCACAAAAGCTTTCTTTTGGGCCTTTTTGAACATTAAAGAAAAATATACCATCTTTTCTTCCTTTTTTTTTAATGTTGCTTCTTTGTTTGAAGGGGATAGAAATTTCACAAAAGAGCCTGAAAAAGTTCTGCTTCACCAACAGACCGCCCTTAAGAAAACCGTGTGTGTTTTATCGTCGGGCCAACAAAAAGTCAGCTTAAAGGTAATTACATGAAATGGTTGGTGTGGGAACAATAAAAAAAAGATGCAGCCGCGGTTTTAGTGCCGCTTGTGTATCTCACTTACTACGAGTGGGTAAGCGTTCTCATCTTCCTTTAGCAGAACCCATCTTTATGGTGAGGTAAGGGATAAAACAGTCAGGGAAAACAATGCAACTTTGTTCGCTGTGCTCTTTCTGGATTTTGTTGTTTAACTGCTCTCAGTTCGAAGCAGTGAGATTGCTAGCTGCAATGGCAAACCCCGGTTTAGTCGAGTCTTTGACTGAGACAGACTCTTTTGTCAGACCTCTGCAGACCGGCAGGCCCCTTGTACTCACAGCTCAACTGCCCTGTCCCCAAACCTCCCCCCGGCTCAGTGGCATTGTCTGCCTGATCTGCTGATGGACCCTAGCTGGATGCTAGCACGTCTTTCCAAGTTAGCGCCATGCTGCTCAGCGTGTAAGCCCATGTCACAACACACACAGGATGGTGAGATGAGTCCTGGCTCATACAGGGCCTGTCAGAGGAGAAGGTCTTACAGCAAGGACACAATAGAGGCTAGGCTAGACAGTTTTACCTTATTTGATGCTGCTGAGTTTTTTACAAAGCAAGATTTCTCAGACGGTTAACCTCAGCCAAAAGTCAAGACTGTCCAATAGGAGGAGAGCTGAGAGCAATACCAGGTCACCACCTTCCCGGGGTCTACAATCGCTGGGGCCCCATGCCAAAATGCCCTCGACTGGTTCGTCTGCTACGACTCCCCACGTGTTCCTCCCCCATCCAAGGGCAACTGCTGTTTAAAGCTCTGGCGGAGATGTTCTTGTTGTTCCTGTTCTTGTTTTTATGGACTAAACAGCTCTCAGGTTCTCTTCACAAAATCTGCCCTTGTTGACTCTTAACTGTGCCAACTCTGTCAGCCATATATGGCCAATCTGTCAATGAACACCTTTCCTTGTTAGTTATCTGCTCAGAGACTCTCTTTCTCTCCGGGTTGACTAAAGGAGGATGGGTTCCCCTTTTGAGTCTTGGTTCTTCCTGAGGTTTCTTGCCCCAGCTTTAGGGAGTTTTTCCTCGCCTCTGTAGCCTTTGGCTTACTCACTAGGGGATCGAACCTGGACTCTGTGAATCTGCTGTATTTGAACTTTTAAACTTAAACTTTTGTTGTAAAAAGCGCTATGTAGTTAAAATTTTATTGAATTGAACTGAATCTTGGATAATGCTCATTTCTGACTTAGCTTGTCTGGTTAACTGAGAAATCCTGTTTTGTGAATTCACCCAGGCCTTCACTTAAGTAAAGATTCAGAGTTTTTGTAGCGGTAAAATATTGCCAAAACGCAAGACAACGGAGTTCCAACTTATCGGGCGACCATACTTCACAGTGCAAAAAGAATTTCCCCCGATTCTCCACATGGTGCTCTGCTTGTTTGATGTTTACCTTCTGAGAGAAGATTGTGTCTCTTTGGTTCTGCTCTGTCTACCTGCCATGTGAATCAAAACCAATCACGGCGAATGGAAAAGAAGACTTAATAATATACTTTGAAGCCCAGACTGGCGAATAGGACACCCTGGAGTGAGGGCTTGTTGAGGAATGAGAGTGTTTTACAGACATTGTCCACGGCCCCAGTGTTTACACCTTTGTGGGCTTTTGTGCCATTTCATGGAGCCATTTCATGGGAAATGCATGGCTAGGGCAAAAATAAAGAGAGAGATTGTCAAGACTCATCGATTTTTCACAAGAGTGAAAAACATCAACAGCAGAGGGAGCGTGATGCCACTTAGCTCTGACTGTGTGGGGTGGTGCAGGAGACCACACTATTGTATCTGAGGAATGTTACTATTGGGTTGCTTTGGAGTTTTTGTCCCTGATTAGTTACACAACTCTGGAAAACAGGAGCTGTACAACTTTCCCTGGAAATTGTTCCCTCGTTTGTGGTTGAATGAGATGGTGAATGATGAAATGCTGAAGCTGCATGAGCGTGGCTTCGACTCTGGCTATGCTACTGGTTAGAGGAAACTGGAATGACTGTCAGAAATCTATATTCACACAGCACAGAAGCGTACCTGCCAGGAATCTTTATCAGTAGACTCTAGGCTCATGGAAAAGCTTTTGTTGTTGAGCCCATGGACTTGCAGCAGTGTTGTCTGGTGCCCTCGGGGACTGGGAATGTTGCCCTATTGGCTTTGTCTGTGGCTTTGTGAGCATTAAGATTATGATTTCTGTGGTGTTCACAGTTAAGACGCGTTGTGCATCTGCTTTTTGAATCTTGGGTTTTCTTGCTGAATGTGCAGGGCTCACAGTGTGACAGAGGAACCTGTTTGACAAAAGCATTTGCGAGCGCAAAGAACCTTTTAAAGATATAAAGGTTTTAAACCACAGTAAGAGTCCTTCTTAGAACCTTTCCGCTATGTGGAGGTTCTGTCACAAAAGTGGTTCTGTCAAGACCCATCATTTGAAAAGCAAAGTGGTTCTTTGAGCGATGCCATAGTAGAAGCGCTTTTGTTTTCCTAAAAATCATATTTGAAACAGGGATTTGTGATTGTGAATACTCTTTAAAGGTTTATATTTGACATTAGGGGTTCTTCCTCGAACCTTGACGTTATGTGGAAGTGGAACTGTGAACTGTGAATTAAAATTCTGTAGTACTCCAGTAGTACTTTGGTAGTTCCCTTACTCAAACACAGCCATTATACCTGGCAATTAAATTAACTACGTGTGTTTCAGCAGAGAAGTCATCAAACTGTGTTGGAAACTGTCATTATAGGACGTGAGTAATGTACCTGTGTTCTACAGCCTTTTTGATGAGTGTCTGCTGCAAGAACATTCACTACTGTGTTATACAGTCTTTCGTCTTTGTGGACTTTGTCCTTCTTAAATCTCTGATGTCATAGCATTTCCCTGGCACGCCTCTCCTCAGTACATGTGCTGTTTACTAGAATGAGAAAACAATGAGAGACTGTCTTAAGTGGTTCCCTCCTGTGTTTCCCTTCTCAAGCATATAGCACCACTGTGTAGAATAGCACTGCTGTTGTTCCATCCACTGATGACCATACTGCATCATGTTACACAGTGTACAATGTGTTTGAGGGTGCGGGTGCAGGATGCACTTGGATATAGGAATGTTTGTTCATTCATGAATGAGCACAAGCAGCACGTTTAACCATTTACATGATCCATGGCACTTCCGTACTTTTTCCTCATTTACATGTTCTGTCAGGGATTAATAGCACACCATCCCAAAGAAGTCACCATCTTAGCTGGTCTGACAGTAAGTTTCCTGGTGATAAGCCAGTGTGGATGGAGTGGATCTTTTCCACAGCGTTTTCAAATACAGTCACACATGCAAGTCATCAACACACACCCATTCTAATAAGCAGAACATTTACAAGGTGCTTTTTGGATTGAGCATCATAGCAAGCACTGCAATCTATAGGAGTTGCAGAAGAGAAATTGACTTGCTTGAGAAGGATTTCAGAGGTCCTTAATGTAACATCCAGTATTGAGTTTTTTGCAGGGCTTCCGAACCTGGCTGAGCCAATCGGATGAAAAGAATAGATGTAGATTTAGGAGAGATTGAGGTTTTGCTGCTCAGTCATAATTTAAAAGGAGTGCACAGTCATGCAATTTTTGTCAAGAGCTGAAACTCATATTTGGATGTTTTTCTTTTTTCTGCCTTATCCCTGCTTCATTTCTGGGTAGAAGTTCTCATTGCGATTAATACCACCTTGATATACACTATATGGACAAAAGTATTGGGACGTCTGACCATTACACCAACATGAAGTTTAATTACATTGCTTTCAAGTACAGACTTTAATATGGAGTTGGTCCCCCGTTGCAGCTATAACAGCTTCCACCCTTCTTGGAAGGCTTTTCACAAGATTTTCGAGTTTCTGTTGGAATTTGTGCCTATTGATTCTGTACTGCATTTATGAGGTCAGGCACTGATGTTGGATGAGAAGGTCTGGCTCACAAACTCCATTCAGGTTCATCCAAGTTCTTCCACCCTGAACTCATCCAATCATGTTTTTATGGAGGTTGCTTTGTGCACTGGGACACAGTCATGCTGGAATAGAAAAGGTTCTTCCCCAAACTGTGTCCACAGAGTTGGAAGCATGGCATCATCCAGAATGTCTTGGTATGCTAAAGCATTAAGATTGTCCTTCACTGGAAGTACGGGGCCTAGCCCAAACCCTGAAAAATAGGTGTGTCCCAATAGTTTTGTCCCAATTATTTACCATTTTCTGTTCCTGCATTTTTTCTTAATTACAACCAAATGTCTATTTTGGATCTAAATGTCCAAATGTCCACGCATAATAATACTGCAGTGGCAAGAAGGGACCAGCCTGCTGATCTTTGAGGAATTTTATGGCTTTCTGTGTTTTCTCAAACGTTATATCACGTTATATCCTGTGCTTCACATCAGTTCTGGTGCCCCCTATGTCCCCTCCTTGGGTCACTCCAATAGGCTAAGAGCATCAAAGCCCCAGCAATTACTGGGAGATGACTGCTGGACCTTTCTGTCTGATCCAAACCCAACCTATTTCATCCCCCAGGCTCAAGAGCGTTAGGTTAGTCTGGCCTTATCTGTTCAGCGCTATGTCGTAAATGCTAAAGTCATAAGCAGACCCCATAAAATGACAGAGTTCCTCTTCTAGGAACCATCCCGTTCTCTTGAATTTACGTAAGAAAGTAGGTGGAAAACCGTTCCCACACTCTGACGTCTGTTATACCACCAAGCAGAAGAAGCTTCCAGCAGCGTTTTGACCAAAAAAAAAGAAAAGAAAAATGATCTGTTCTCAATGTTGGACGTTTAAAGATGAAGCAGCAGTCAAACACCACTTACCTGCCTGAGAGGGTGCTAAAAGTTTGATGAAGCGCCAGGGAGATCACACAGACCCTCTCGGTGAGGGGTGGGGAAACAGATAATGGTGCCTCTTTCGATCCCGAAGCGCATGCACTCACCCGTCCCTACGCACAAGGTCATCCCCGTACCCATGGACCCGTGCACACAGGAAATTGCTGACTGGATGAGAGGAAGTATTTAACACTCGGTCACCCCCCACCAGACTTGGTGCACAATCAGGAACGGTGAAATTACTTTTCTACTGATGCCTATCCGCCGTTTCCTGCCGATAAGTATGCCAAGATTTACTTAATTAATTCTCCTTGATTCTTTCCTCGTTTTCCCCACCAAAAGCGGACAGCCATGAAATAATTGCTGGCAGTTTTCTTTTGTAGATCAGATTTCCATCCATGTGCTTTGACGAATAATACAAGAACATATATATTTCACCAGGAAAAATTATTTTATTGCTTTGATGTTGGAATGTAAAGGCGAATGTTTCGGATGAACTTGATGTAACCCAAACGAAGCACGGTTAATATTGTAGCCCTCTTGGCCCCAGACCTTGAAGTCCAGCTCCAGACTTCTTTGTGAAATCGTGAATTCTACATGTCCACAACTCTTCCTAACAAAAAGGCCGAAACAGAATGTATTTCCATTATTTATATGGAAGACTGTTTTGCCTCGTCTGAGGGGATGGAACCTCTTGACCTTGGATCAATAGAGCCTGTTCTTGGCATTCAGCTGTGTGGAGCGCCCAGGAGCCACCTCTGGTTGGTTGTTTGGTCAGGTGGGAAGACTCCCATGGCACACTGGGTCTACACTTTTCCGCCACACAGCAAAGGGGGCTGGGCCTCTCCTCTCAAATTGATTTACTCTAGAACAGAACGCCTACAGATTTCAAAACAAACCGTCCCCTCCAGCCCTTTTGGCCTTTCCCCTAGATCGCTTGGAGGACACGATTAAGCATGATTTACTTTGAAGTGTGAGCTTGGCTTGCGCGTCCATGCTCATGTGTTTACATCAGTGGATTAAGACCTTGACACAGTTCCTCCTCCTTTTATCAGTTCTACCTCTCGGACTCTCCAAGACAACACGAAGCGGTGGTCAAAGACTCTTCATTCATCCACACCACGCTATTAAAAGGGAGGACTAAGGCTTGCTCAATCAATGCCCCAATTGAGCAGAATCTGAATGCGGGTAACCATCATTACAGAGTCTTTTTGTGTGAAGCAAACACTCTAAAGTGCCCTCCTGAACCATTTTTATTTCTTTCATGAGGCAAGATCTCCTTTCAGCTGTGTTTCATCATTGTATCTCACTGTGGTATCCGAACTAGAAAATGCTCTTAGCCCTCCCGGTAAAGTTAAGTGCGAGCAGTGGAGCTATCATTGAACAAAAATGGATGGCCAAATTCTCCCTTTACTGCTTTGCTGGAATTTCACTGTGTCAGCAGATTCATGTGGGTAGAAGAATTTGTCTTAAAAGTTTTGCTGGTGTACATCCTGAGTGTGTGTGTGTGTGTGTGTTCAGCAGTGCTGGAAAGGTACACATTTTCGGGTTGAATACGACTTTCAAATGCAAAGTGAAGATTTAATTAGATTTTCAGTAGTTTATGTGACTAAAGAGACTTGATTAAGGCTTTGACTCAGATAAATTGTCCGAACTTGTATAAAACAAGTTCATCAATAGAGCTTTTTCACTGCCTGCCTCGCTGCCTGGGTTAGTTTTTAACCTTTGCTATTGTTTTTATATCTAAAAGTAGCCAATTTTCTCTGTTTGTGCTGCATTTATATTACAACACTTTATTTAAACCAGTAATAAATAAATAATCCTCTAACTAAATGGTTACTGTATTGAAATCATATCACCTTTAATGTTTCATTTGATGAATTTCATCCTAGAAATGCATGGTGATTTTTTTTTAATATGGTTGTATGGTTGCTTATTTGTGATTAAATGTATTAGCCTCAAGACTATTGCTATAATACAAAATTAGTGATAATAAAACGCAAGCTCAAAACCTGAGATCTGTCTGGATTTGGTCCTAATATTCTGATGAGCCTGTGTGATTGACGTCCCTCAGTCCAACATTCCCAGTCTGCTCCACCACTAAAGATCTCAGATCTAAACACTTTTGCTTTAGGTTATCATCCCTGGCCTGATTAATTCATAATATGGGCTATTCATTCCTTATGTTGGTATTGGTTTTCATATTTGGTATTCTGAAGCTTTTGTTAACATTTTAGCCCCCCCAGGGTTTAAGTAGCAGGGTTATTTGTCACTGTTTCTATCAAATAATTATACACTCACTATCCCCAGCTCTCTTCTCCTTGAAGGACTGAAGCAGAATAAGTAGTGAAGACATTGAAAATGACAAAGAAAAAAAAATAAGCAATGAGCCAAATACACATGAATTAGTTTTGATGTTGAATGACATTAAGAAGAAGAAGCTGAGGATGGATTATTGACTTCTTTACACTAAATCCACGCACATTTATTGTAATCCAGTTCCGAAGACTGTATATACACACAAAGGGCAGGTGGGCACTGGGGGAATCGCCTCCTTGCTCCTTTTGCCCCTTTCAGAGCGTGCTCAGAGTCGGCTGCCACATGTGTCCTCTCCGGGAGTGCAGCCTGCCCAACCAATCAGAACATCCTTCCTGCGCACCGTTTCTGGCGAAACGTCCCAGCCACGAGACGGAAAGGTCACACGAGCGAAGCGTCCCGTCATCCTGCTCTGCCGCATCTCCATTCCCTCGGCCCTCCTCTCGCCTGCCCTCTCGGGTATTTGTCATCTGTGCGCCCGCACTTTCCTCGGAGGGAGATAATTCGGTGTGATTGCGGAGGATTACAGGAGGCTGGGAGAGGATTTCGCCGCTCTGCAGCTTCATTGCAGTAATGAACTTCCCATCTGAGCAGAGAGTTTCTCCACAGATTTCAGAGTCAGTCGGAAGAAACATGTGACCCCGGCTCAGGGTGACATGGGAGGTTAGTGTGAAGAGAGACTATGATCTGTTAGTTGAAACATGATATGATAAGAGATAATATGAACTAAAGGTCATCTAATCCCCCAGGGTGGAGTTTGTTAAGGTTTTGCTCAGCTGGCCAGAGGTGAGTGGTGGGATTCACTCTGGAATTCTGGGTATCCTGTGGATCCCTCATTTCCTTGCTGACGTGCTCCATAATACTATACAGCCATTATTGTGCTAAAATAATAAAAAAATGTACCATGGAAAGTTTCCATGGAGTGATGCCCACTATTGGTTACCTACAGCAGAGGTCCCCAACCACTGGGCCGTGGACCGGGATCGGTCCGTGAATCGTTTGGTACAGAGCTGCACAGAAAGGCAGAATAAAAAGATTTTATTGATTTTCAGAGTCTGAAAGATCTTTGATTTTAGAAAAAATGGTCATGTGCTACAGTACATAAGAAATTTAGCCCACAAGCTAATGCCCCGTGAAAATATTGTTTTACATGAAACTGGTCCATGGCGCAAAAAAGGACCACTTTTCAATGTGTGGTTATTTACAGAACCATTCCTGTGGGCTCTGTGGAAGTACAGGTCCTGTCAAGAGACCCAGTGAAGCCAGAATCACTGGTGGCTGGGAGTCCAAAAGGGCAACTGGCTGTACTCTCTCTGGACCTCCCTCCCTGTTGGTGGTCGTCTGTTTTACCAGAATGGGCAGTTAGTGTCTCCTCTAAGCATGTTGAGATGTCCAATGATGTTGCATTAGCGGTAATTCAACAAGGTGCCATGGCCTTTCAAGTGACTGCTTTATGTGTTAGCCTTCATGCTCCCAATATTCTGTTATTGTGGGAGCCCCAGCTAGAGTGGATTTGAGAGGTTAAGGTATATTATTTGGAGTGGTTGGAGGTGAAATACTCTTTTATAGAGAAAAATTGTTAGGAACCAGACGATTAAGTGTTTAATGGCATTAAAAGCTACCTCGCAGAAAGTTAAATACTTATGAACTCACTGAAACATTGTTTTACAATAGTTTTGCAATGAGGTTTGGGCATAAAACCTGTTTTTAT
Organism: Bryconaethiops microstoma; assembly: GCA_037577275.1. Taxonomy (NCBI): domain Eukaryota; kingdom Metazoa; phylum Chordata; class Actinopteri; order Characiformes; family Alestidae; genus Bryconaethiops; species Bryconaethiops microstoma. The sequence goes on along the minus strand of JBBJLS010000041.1, from coordinate 22,188,379 downwards.
ATCCATGCAAAGGTTCATCCAGGGTGTCGTAAGGAAAGATAGTACCCAAACAATGCATGTTTGCAATGTGTACTGTATATTTACATTCTGACCCCTGGTTCCTGTCATTGCCGCTGTAAAGAAATCGGTATGCATATACCTTTACCTAAAACCACTCAGAATGACTTTTCCGCCATTTCAATGATTTATTTATGCAGAAAATAATGAAGAACCCATTTAAATACAATAGACACTGTTACTCCAACCTAAACTGTTTAGGAGTAGTTCTTTTTTAACAGGGTACTTTAAAACATTTTGGCCATATTGGTCATATGCTTTTGACAAGACAAACGTGAAACAAGTCCAGAGACTTGAGCAGATCCTAGAAAGTGGGAGGAATCACATAAATGAACACAGTTAAAAATGAATGAACGAAAAAGAGCCTTTTTCTCCTCTTTATTGGTGGAAGGCTCCTTCTGTGGAAGGTACTTTTAGTTTCACAATTGTAAAGGACTTTCCACAGCTGTGATCTGGGGTTCAATTTGAAACTCAAATTTCTTCCAGTGGAGTGTTGTCACATGCAGACCGCAGCCATAAATAAATGATAAATGGAAAATGAAGTCCAGGGTTTTATTTCATCATGGAACCCCATGTTTTCATTTGATAAATCTCGTACCCGGAGGCACCTTTTGATTCCTGGCCTGTGGTGCTGGTTTATTACTGTTTTAATCTTTATAGCCCACCGAGATTAGATGGAAATTCGGGGGCTCCCCGTGTTTGAGTACAGAGAGGTAGACGTGGCTGATTAGGAGCCATGCGTGGAATCGGCTTTTGTCGCACTTTTCCGACACCAGCGTGCTCGTCGGGGTCTTTAGGGTTTTTCACCCCGAGCCGAAACACGGAGCTAAAAGGCAGTAAATTAATGCAGTTCTTCGAGCATGATTGAAGATCAAATGTTCCATTCGCAGGAGAAAAGCACGTCCTCTTACAGCGCGCAAAGTAGATGAGAGCGAGTGATTGAGAGAATTACAGGAACATTCGTCTCACGACCGTGAACTCGTACAAACAAGCGATTCCTCTGCATGCAGATATGAAAACGCGCTGTTGGGTAATTTCTCACATTTGTCGTCTTATATTTAATGCACTTCATGCAGATGGAATGAAACAAAGGCTTTGTTCGGTTTGCTTTTCACGAAGACAGCATTTCGAAAGGTCACTGGCTACCGAAGACCGGATTGATCTTTATATTCCTCTAACCGCCTTCATGCCAGGCTTTTTGCAGCCGGACAGATATGTTATCTACCACCACTTTTGGGTGGAGTATTTGAAATGTTTATTAAGAAAAAGATGACATTTCGAGTAATCTCCCAGCACTTAGCAGGCCCAGGGTCCTGGAGATTAACTCACGCTCTGGAGCCACACCTAGTCCGCCCCGAAAAAAAGCCCCAAATTTGGCTCCCTGCTGCTGAGGTGGGGTGGCTTTTGTTTGTGCCGTGTGTGCAGCTCGTGTGAAGGGAGAGGATCAGGATGGATTAAGACCCCCACCCCCGCGCCCCCCATTTCCCCAAGCACCCTCTTTGCTGTTTTCCATATTTTAACTCCAATAAGTAGAGCAATGTGGGTTTAACCCTCTTTCACCCCTCCTGGTCCCGGCACCTCGTTTTTTTCTTTATTCTGTCCTCTTTCCCCTTGACGTAATCCAGACCGAAATGTTCACCAGCTTTAACTGGGAGAGCTGAGCTGGCGCACTTTCGTCTGCACGGATTCGCTTTATCGCTGGAACCTCTTCTCCTTCCTCCCTAATCCCGCAGCCACCTTCACTCTCAGCATGGCGTCTGCATGCAGCGCGCTGTGTGGTGCAGAACTCACGAGACATGTCGTAATGGACATATTGTTTGGTTTCTGTGTAAATACTGTGCGTCGTTTAGAGCATGCATACCCATTTATGTACGTGCTGCTTAGTGGTTTATTTCAGACCTATACACCGCTGAAAGGGGTTCGCATTCCTGCATCCCTGCCGTACAAATCAGTCACTTTTGCTTATACTGAGGAAATAGCACTGCATCCACGGCACACTGGGGAATCGTCTAAGATACTTATGCAAGCCTAAATGGGCCTTTTATGCACTTCTAACAAAACAGGGGCCCTTAGCGACACCGTGCCATAGCAATGTGTAAGCCTGTAGCATTGTGAGCACTTTGTGTAGTTTGTGTAGTAGTGCACTGGACACCAGGCTATAAATGCACGTGTGTGTGTGTGTGTGTTTGTATGTGTATGTGTGATTTTGTTTTTTGGTAAATATTCGGGGTAAAAAGTGCGCTGACATTCATCTTGTAAATTCTTATTACACGTTTTAACATAAGCAGTATATACAGCATATGTATATGTGTTAAATGTACGTGCATATTAGTAATAAAGCTGTCCCAGTTTCTCAATTTATTAAGAGATAAATGAATTACTTGTGAAGTTTGTGTTGTCGATGAATTGGCTTCGTGATTTCTTTGCAAGTTGAGGGATAAAATGGGATCTGAACGTCACTATAAGGCACATTTAACCACAGTTCCCACTCTATTAGCACTCAGGTAGCTTTTGTGCCAATGAAAGAGAGGAAACCCACACACACCAGCCGGGTCAAAATCAAGTGTAAGTTTATAACTGTATAATTGTTATAAGTAAGCATGCATATGATTACTCGATTAGTCGTGAATAATAATGGCTAGATCAATTGTGACAGCTGTACTATATATAAGGAAACACTATATATACAAACCTACATCCTGACTAGTTTGTGTGTGTGTAATTTGAGTTGGCTCTCTCTCTCTCTCTCTCTCTCTCTCTCTCTCTATATATATATATATATATATAAAAGCTGGAGTGTGCAGTGTCAGTGTGTAGTGCTGTGCATTTGTATGTGCTTGCTCTGAACTCTACTGTAGCTTTTGTATTGCGGAACTGTAGTCTTTTAAAGAGCCTGGCGGTGTGTGTTAGTGTATCAGTGTGCGGTAATGTGTCTTTGTGGGAGTCTGGTCAGATGTGGTGAGCGAGGGAGGGATATATATATATATGTGTGCGTGTGTGTGTTTGTGTGTGTGTATGTGTGTGTGTGTGTGTGTGTGTGTGTGTGTGGGCTGCTCAGACAGGAAGTCACGCAACCTCTCTGAATTCTTGCTGGCAGTCTCAGAGTCCACCGCTTTCCGTCTGAGCTCGACCAGCCAGGAATTGATCCTGGACTGTGTGTGTGTGTGTATGTGTGTGTGTGTGTGTGTGTGTGTATGGGCAGCTCAGGTTCAACCGAGTTTAGATCCTATCGAGGACACGCTGCTGTTTTATATCTGTTGCTGAATTACACCAGTCTTGCAATCAAGGGCCGTATTATTGACCCATAGTAAATAGAACAATATAACAATAAAAAAATTTTAAAAATCAGTAATAACTTCTGGAGTGCTGAAATATCAAGATTTCTTTTCATAGCATAAAGAGGCACTTTATTGTTCTAAACTTTCATAACATGTTCTTAATAATTCCTTTTACTTTTCAATAATAACTTGTACAGAAGCGTATTTACATATTTTGCTCTGAATTTTTGGTGCGTCAACATGTGTGATTAATTATTTGTGTGTTTATTTTAATATTTTATATTATTGATTTCCAATTTTTGGTGGATCATGCTCTTCGCCAGGATGTAAGATTCAAAATTCCCTCACAATTCATTTTTAGCAGCGCCACGTGCTGCAACATCATTCCTTCGCAGGGCTGAAACTGGCAGGCAGAAACACACTCTTTCAGCGTATTGGAGAAATAACAAGACCTCTATAGCGCGGATCACTTACAAGTCGAGAGACAAATGGGTAAAACAACTAGAATAATCAATGGAGGAGGAACAGGAGAAGAGGAACGTTCGTAGAGGATTGAAAAACATAATGAATAATTTGTGCAGATGTGTGGGTGCGTGTGTGTGTGTGTGTGTGTGTGTGTGTGTGTGTGTGTGTGTGTTTGCATGTGTAAAGCTGATTATTACAGTGCTGACAGGTCGGCTGACTGAAAGCCTTCACCTGCCTTCATTATCTGTCACAGTTGGGGGGCAAGTGGCCTAAGAGAGAGAGAGAGAGAGAGAGAGAGAGAGAGAGAGAGAGAGAAAGAAAGAGAGAGAGAAAGAGATAGAGAATGAGTGGGAAAGAATGAGGGTGAGAAGGAAAAGACAAAAAGAGAAAGACAAAAGACAAGAAAATAGAGAGAAAGGGGAGAAGAAAGAGTGTGAGGAAGAGACAGAGAAATAAAGAAAAAAATATTGGGAAAGAATGAATGTGAGAAGGAAGGCACAGAAAGAGAAATGAAGTGAGAGAGGAAAAGAGTGTGAGGGAGAGACGGAAAGAAAGAGAGAAATACGAAGAGAGTAAGGAAGAGGACAGAGATGGAGAGAGGACAAAATGAGAGAAATAAGGAGTGGGAAAGAATAAAGGTGAAAAGGAGGAGACAGAAAGAGCAAGAAAGAAAGAGGAAAAAGAGAAAGAGTGGATGGGAGAACATGCTACAGACCAGAAGATCTCATATTTGAGCACTAAGTGGCCTCCTACAGGCAACATATATGATTTTTTTGTCTTATTTATATATATGTATTTTTTTTTCTTCAGTTTTTCTTTTATTTAAGTTGTATTTGCCTGATCTGTTGCTAAAATGCATCGCTTTTTTTACAAGAAGCATGGAAGAATGAGTGAATAAACCGTTTTTCTGTGAGAATGCAGCCATTTAGGACCAAATTAGCTTCCCCATGCTGTGCATTACTCACCAGTAATTGTAAATATGAAAAGCAAAAATAAATCAGATCCTGCAATTCCCTACTCAAATAGATCTAATCATGCCTGCCTCGGTGGATCTGGTATTAATGCCTCGGAATAGCTGCAGGAGAGCATTACCAGCACGAAGCTGTGAAGGGAAGACTTCTCCAAACACCCTTCAGCCCTCCCTGTCCCACCCATCGAGCCTCATGGATCACTTGAGTCTCGACATGATCCAGGAACACTGGTGTTTCTATGCTTACTTCTGAGGACCAAGCAAATAAGAGGATGCATGTTCTGCACTGCACTGCTGATGGAGCACTCACACGTCTTCAACTTCTTCAATATGAGCCAATTTACATATTGAAAATCTACTTTTTGATATTTTATATCTTTAGAATTATTTAAACAATCAAATACTTTTGGAAGTCACTGTCAATTATCCAACCAGGGCATCTGTGCATGTTCAGTCAGGCAAGGGCATCAGTTTTTTGGAAAAGTGGTTTGTATTTGTGTGTTGGGGAATGGTGGTTCTATTTGTTGGTTCGGAGGGGGTGTTGGGGTGGGGGGACTATTGTTGATTGGTGGGGAGGTAGGTGGTGAGCTTGTGGGGTCTGTTTAAAAGCAGTTGGGATTAAATGTACTGATCTTCAAAAGTAAAATGGCACAAGAAGTGGTGGTCACCATTGACCAAACCTTTTCTCCTGAAGTTACCATACATTCTAGGGCCTAACTTTGGTCTTGGAAGGCCAGTTTCCGACATTTTGATAGTTCCCCTCCTCAGACACACTCACTAAACCTGGAGTTTAACAGGTGAGCTGAACCAGGAGTGTTTGAGCAGAGAAGTCACCAAACCATGACGACACCGGCCCCCCGGCACCAGAGTTGGGCACCCTTGCTCTAAAATGTATTTACAACTTCATTAAATGCTGCTTGCACATATGGAAATGACAATAACGTCGATATCACTTGAGAAAATACGTTTGCCTGCTATCAGTTAAAACTGTGCTCTGTTTTCTCATTAATGCGAATGGGATTTTTGCCAGAGTTCTGTAAAATCTTTCAATCTCGCAACATTTCTAGGGAACAAAAAAAAAATGCATATTTGAGCGTGGATAGTTCAGCTTCACCTTTAATTAATAAACAAAAGACCAGGTCAAGTTGCCTGATTGGCAGCGCCTGCTATTACCAGCACTCATTTACGAGCGAATTACAAGCAAGGCCTAGGCAAGGTGGGGGAGCGAGGGATGATGGTGGTTCATGAATGAGAGAGGCATGTCTTGTGAAATGCGATGTGTTCCAGCTGAGTGCCCCCATGCTCCGTGCCGTCATTTATCTGGCTGGGGGGGCCCGGTGCGCGCGGAGAACGGGCTCCGGTGAGGGATGGGAGCGCTGGCGCGGGCCGACAGGAACACTTCCCTGTGCGTGTATTCATAATTTCCACCTATTAAGTCACGTTCGCTGCCCACCATGCTGCTGAATAGAGGAGGCAGGGGCACAGAGCTTGTCCGAGGCTCTTGTTTCAGGCTTTCTGGATGGGGCGTGCAGCTGCAGTGTTTCTGAGTGGGGTAGGTAAGATCTGAACAGTGTGCTGCACCAGTGCACAATATAAGCGTGTGGGTCAGACGGACAGGGTTGGAATATGTACTGTAGCATGATGCACAGGTCTCAGATTGGTGGACAGTATTTAACAGCTGTTTTCCTTTTGGAGTGCTCTGATATCAGCAGCTTGTTTTAGAGATTCATTTTTGCATTTATGCATTTGACATATGCTCTTGTCCAGAGTGAATGAAGCATTAGGAGTCTTGCCCAAGGACTCTTATTGGTGTAGTGTTGTGTGGTCTACTTCCTTTGGAAGGAAACCGAGCCCCTGTCCTATATCACACCAACTGGTTCCACAGTCTGGGAATACTGGGCCAGCGCGAATATCCATGTTTTGTGTACAGTCGTGTGCAAACGTTTTGGTTTTCAAATTTGGTTTGGAAATTTTGACATTTTTATCTGCTGAGTTTATCCTAAAAAAGCGGCACTAGCATTTGTAGAAAAATGCTATATTGAAGTGTTTGTACATGTGTCTGTAGTCTTTAACACTGTGTGAACAGTTGATGAAATGACCCAGAAAACAATCGATTCATGTTAGATGTTAGAAGGTTTTGTTATAGGAATGGTGTTATTATTTTTGCACTTTATTTGAAACGCATGAGCTCAGGTCCCGAAGGGGAAGACTAAGGAACTGTCCGTGGTGCTGATTTGGTTTGGCCCCCTTTGAGAGAGACGCCATACGAATGCTTACTCTTTAACTCTTGGGGCCTGTTTCATTGTGTATCATCAGGGTAAGAATACACTCTATTTTTTGCCATTTTTCACATAATCCAAACATGTAAATAAACTGTTAACGGTTTATGTTGTGCTGAGGTTTATATATAGGTGCATGTAATTAACAATGATAATATCTGTTTGAGAACACAAAAAATCTTTTACCCTATTTGTTTATTGATTATAATGTTAGATTGAGTTTTTACTAGCAAAAAACAGCTGAAATAAACGGCTTAAAACAATGCAGAGTTTTGCACGGTGCTGTATATTGACGATTACTGCTTCTGCAACACTATAACATATGTTCATGCCATAGGAGGTTCTAAGAATATGAATCTGAATGTGAAAGGGACTTTGTGTGGAACTGACAGATGATTGTGGACACTCTGCTGGCAGTCCCGAGCCTAAGCCTGAAGACATGATATTTTCTCCCCAACACCTTTGATACTCTTTCACACGGGGGAGGGGAAGGTGCTCAGTAGAGTTGTAAATTGCGGTCAAGGGGCAAAGCACACACACGCACACGCACACACACACACACACACACACACACACACACACATACACACACACACAGGCAGACCATCACACAGATTCACAGGGTGGGTTGCACAATCACATTAGGCCTAGGGCTGTAATTTGTCATGTGGCGTCACTCTCCCAGGAGATGGTGGAGTTTATGTAGATTACAGCCCAAAAGTAGGTTAAAATGAAAGCCACCTCTGTGGACCATTACAAATAACATTACTGTCCATTGATTCTGACTGCATGGATTCTTTGACACCCCT
>JBBJLS010000041.1:22150137-22164645 GCA_037577275.1 Bryconaethiops microstoma | reverse complement strand
CTCTCTCTCTCTTTCTCTCTCTCTCTCTCTCTCTCTCTCTCTCTCTCTCTCTCTCTGTCTCTCTCTCTCTCTCTCTCTCTCTCTCTAGGTTAAGCTACAACACGCGTAATGCTGAGAGAGACAATCAATAGTCTTTAGTCTCACGTAGTCAGAGCGAATTTGAATAAATGGACACCAAGCATAGAACTACAATAGTCCCTCTATGAAGACACGTGATGCACCGTTTCCGTCGTCCACAGTGTTTACAGATGGACTCTAAAGCAGTGTAAACCAACATGACCAATTATAGATTCCCACATCTGCACATAAACCCCATTAACAAGAAAGTCTTAATCTTAGTTCTGAAATATGCCTTTGGGCGGTTTCCCAGACAGAGATTAAGGCTAGTAATAATTTAAACAGCCTTTGAATACAGACTACTAGAAATCTGCTTTCTCAGTCATAGTATAAAAAAGTCCTGGACTAAGGCTAGTCCTGACTAAACTAATCTGATTTTCTGAAGGAAGATTATAGCTAGTCCAGGATTATATTCAGGTATAAATTAAACCTCCCAGCAGGCAGGTTTAACTTCAGATTAATGTTGTTTGTTGAGGAAGACACATGGATTACAGCGGTCCCCAACCTTTTTTGCACCATGGAAAACAATATTTTCGCGGACCGGTATAGATACAACAAAAAACAAAGTGCATAAAAATACAACTCACCATTCCGCTGACCTGTGCATGTTTTCCTCCTATGAGCCAGTAACCAAGACGAGTATTTTTTTCAAAATTAAAGATCATTCAGACTCTGATAATCAATAAAATATGTTTTATTCTTTGTTCTGTGTGGCCCGGTACCAAATGACTCACGGACCGGTACCGGTCCGCGGCCCAGTTGTTGGGGACCTCTGACTTAGAGTATGTCAGTGAAGATCAACGAATACCACCATCTAGACAAGTTCTTGCTGACAGAAGTGACAGAATGCAATTTTTTGATGAAAAGATTTTTCAAGATTGTTTTCGAAATGCTGTGGAGATTTCCCTTTTGGAACCCAGTCTTTCATTTGTTTCCCAAAGAGGACAGCCTGTAGCGGTTAGTCTGCAGGTGCTCATTATTTCGTTTTTTGGCATGTGGCACTTTTCACAGAGAAACTGGGGATTTATGTGGGGTCAGTGAACCAACAGTGTGTAAAGCTGTTCACAGAGTATGCAAGACCTAGTGTTTAGGGCATTAGCTCTCCAATCAGAAAGTCGTAGGTTCGAATCCCAATTCAGAGGAAGATTTTTGTGCTTTTCACACTGTGTGCTGTGGTGTGTTCACCCAAGTTAACTACAAGGTGCAACTCTATGAAAATGGGCATTTTCCAGGAGTCATAGGCTGCATAGATGGAACCCATATTCCCATAAAATGTCCCTCTACCCCAGATGCTGAGGAAAACAGGAATCACAAGAACTGGTTTTCCATTAATGTCCAAGGTGTGTGTGCTCCCTAGTTACAGTTTTCAAAAATTGTTGCACGTTGGAAAGGTGTAACTCATGATTCCTGTATCGTCCTTCTGTATGCTCAGTTTGAAAGAGGAGATCACAATGGAATATTACTTGGTAAAAGTGGGTTTGCTCAGAATATTTTTTGTTTACACCATACTTGCATCCAACTACACCTGAGCAAAGGCAGTACCATTAAGCCCACTAGGGTTCTAGTAGAGCGCATGTTTGGTGTTTGGAAGAGTCATTTTAGTGCCTTCGCAAAACACTTTGATTCAAGCCAAGAAGATGCTCCGTTGTCATAACATTCATGTTTATGGCATTTAGCGGACGCTCTTATACAGAGTGACATACATCAATGCTTAATCTGTCCACATCTGTTCTTCATACCTGTAAAGCTATACATAAATCAACATCTGCTTTTTACCAAGTTACTGCCAGCTAAGTTACACACTTTAACAAACCTGGTCAAAAAGAAAATTAGCCAGGCTAATACACAAGTAATGAAAAACTGTTAAGAAGGTAAGTGCCTGGGTTTTTTTTCCAAATATATAAGAAAAGATGCATAAGAGTTAAGCAAGAGGACTGGTTAGTCGCCAAGGTGTTATTTGTACAGGTGGGTCTTGAAGACAGTGAGGGACTCCACAAATGAAGAGCAAAATTTGAAAATTTACAGTTACTTGTCATTTTTCAATGCCTGTTTCTAAAGTGCAACTCCTGCACATTTTAGTATGGGCAAATTTGTTTAAAAAATATAATGAAAACAAATTTTAAGTAAATCGATATTCAATATCACAAAATTATGTACAAGTTTAATATTTATATCCTACTACATGACACAGCATAGAGTCAACGAGAGCAAACTGCATAAAAATTGTAAACATACTTCTGTCTACCAGTAAGTAAGTACCAGTCGCGACTGTGCGAGTGGACTGAGTTTTGGAAATTCACCCAATCTTGTAAATGTATTATGTAAGGACTAAGTGAGTTTTGGTCGGTTATACTATTACACATAAAGTGGTAATGTAAAAATATGCCAATAGTAGTGTTACCTAAAAAGTCACAAAAAATGGACTGAGTGAGTTTTGGAAATTTGCTCTTCAATTCGCCACATGAGGAGTTGCAATGAATTTTACATTGATGAAAACATTTCAGAAATGTTCTGAAAGATAACCATGCACACAATAACTTTGCTCAAATCATAATAACATATCAAATTTAATTTTAAATTGATTGAAAGGTGAGGATTTTGCATCGTCTCTGCTTGCTTCAACAGAGCAAAATCATTTGTTGTAAATAATACAAAATACCTAATTGTCAATAACTACTGTATATTTCAGCTACTTTTAAGGGTGACTTGTTTATAGTAGGATTACAAAAGTTTAACCGATGTTAATGAGTGTTCCCTTATTGATCCTTCATCACTGTTGAGCATCTTTATCTTTTACAGAAATAAATCAAAAATACACACTTTCTAGCAGTGTTTGGAGGTACCAAAAACTGGTCTGTGATACAGGTTGGCTTTATTTCTCAGCTGCATTCGAAGAATCCTTGTGACGCCATCAGGTAGCGGTTAGTAGAGGCCGCAAGGGTGTTATGTTTGTTTACGTATACGGGACTTTTATTTTGAATTAAGGGTGTGTTTGTGTCTTGTGTCACTATGTCAGCTGTCTTGAGTTTTGTTGTAGTGATTGTGTTTCATGATTGGTTCCTGTTCGAATTGTTTGTATTCAGTTGCTGGTCATCCCTCACGTTTACCCTCACGCTACCCAGTCCTAATTTGTCTTCTGTTTAGTATGCCCTTGTGCCTTTTGTTTTGGTTTTGTAGAGTCTGTCTTTTTATAATAAAATACCATCAATAGAACCTGCAGCTGTGCCTCGCCTCACTCCCCAAGCACGCGACCTTGACAATCCTTCAGATTTTTTCTTTTTCTTGATCATTTAAAGGAAAATATCAAAAATACACATTTTGTAACGGAATTTATGAGTCTCCAAAGGCTTGGATGTGATCCAGTGAGCTTCATTACATCTTTAGAGACTGTTCTCATCAAGACTTTGAATACAGCTGGGAAATGCAGGCGACCTTCTGACCGGTTTTGAGGAAGCTATTAGAGAATCCACAGCCATCCGTCACTCATGATCCTCACCTAAAGAAATTCCAAGAAAAGGGCTGGTGGTTGAAACCAGCTACTACACATTGTTTCAAAAGGCCAATAGAATGTGGCTTACTAACATGCTATCATTCATATCAACCACATTTTTTCCAAAAGCCTTAGTAGATTGATCCATTTTGCATTGCGTAATACAAACGAATGGTCGTCCGAGGACTGAGGATCCACCTTCCTTGGCCGCAGACTTGTTTTTGGAATGCGGCTCCGGTTTTCATGTTGCAGAAAAATGAAATTCAGCTTTTAGATAAAAACTGGCCATATATCTGTAGGCTGTCAGTAAACGACGACAAACAGGAGCTCTATGAACAGCAAGGAATATGAATCACACATGCATTACGGTGTGTTGTACACAGAGGGTGTGAGTAAAGTGTTTTCACACATTCCATTCGGACTCAAGCATGCGGCTTTAGCTTCAGTGGCTGTATAATTATGAAGACTTTTGTGCTGACGCTGAGTGCATTAATCAAAAATAGATAAGCGTGGGACTGCAGGGCTTGGCATGGCTGCAGAATGGTTGCCTATTGTCTGCATCAGCTCTTCTGCTGAAGCCAGTAAATTGGACTGGGTTAGGACTCCAGCAATAGTCAGTAGGAAACTATAGAGGGACTCAATCAATACACATACTACCTAGTTCATGGTGTGCTTCAGGGTGACCTTTCTGTAGGACACTGAGAACAATTACATGTGTGCAAGAGAAAGGAGAAAGAGTACATTCATAAGCTTTAGGAGTGAAAAATGCACCTGGAGGTGATGATTCGACAGCATTGAGTTTGGAACCAAAACACAGAAACAAATACGTTTTAACATATTTAATTCAAATAAATGTAGTTCCTTATATTAAGTTAAAATCTCCTCATGGTGGTGCAGTTTTGTTGTTACCGTCACTACTACTGCTTCACACATTTTACACGCAAAACCAGAACTGAGAACAATCATCAGTTAGTAGTTAAAGACAGAGTCTAAAACCAGTGGTTTAGTCACATTCTCTGTGTGTCGTTAGTAGAGTTCAAGCCCGATGCAGGAAAGCACCTGTTTGACTTAAAATCAAGTATTTAAGTCAATGTAATTACTGCCATATACAAAGGTTCTAACACCCCCTGTCAAATTGCAAGTTTCGTTGGTTTCCTTTGTAGAAATAAGTTCACATCTCTCATCCTGTGGTCTGAATCAACTCTCTACAGGGAACAAGCTTAAATATGGCAATATTCTGCTCATTTTAGTGCACAATTCCTATTTATTTAACACATTGCAAATAGTAAAATATAAAATGTACTACAATTGCGCACAGGTTTTAATTCAGTGTATAACTGTAACTGTGCACTAAAACCTATGTTTTTTGTAGAGGATGTATATTTATTCATTTGGCATAAATGTTAAACAATTCACTTAATTTCGCTGCCCTACTATAAACCCTTTTTTGTCTAAAATAGAAGTCCCCAGATAATTATATAAAATATGAAATAGTATAATAATATGTCAAAATATAGAAAAAAGGAGGTGTTAACTGTCTATATTCCACTACTGTGTTATCTCAGGATTCCTGAATCAACATATTAATTACATAATTCAGTTTTTCAAGAGATAATTGTAGCGTAACTGTGGTGAGGTCAGGGATTTACAGTGCCGGGAAGTATATGTTTGACACCTGCAGGTGGTAAATGGGGGAATCCTTGCCATTATGGGAGCCTGTTTTCTCTGGAGGTCAACAGCAGGCTCTTCTTAATGTAAGCTCCCACTTATTGATCTGTTAGTGGTCTGTGTTGGTTAGGAGGGAGGTGTGGCTTCAGGGACGTGCGTTAATGTTTTACCATCACCAGAGGAGACATACGTCTGAGTTTTTACAGATTGGAAACTTCCATCATTTTAATTTGTCTTATGTTAATAAAATCAATTCAATTATGATACCCATTTTCATTCAGTCTAATATATAGCAGAGTCACCAGCCCCCATAGTTTAATTTTTAAGTGTAATTGACTCATTTTTAAGATATCCGTAGTGGTCTGTACAGTTACAAGAAGTATCATTCCACTATTATGATTAATTCCACCTTTATTATTAATCATATATTAATATATTTGTCGTGATATCTCTGCAGTTATAGTTTCCAAACCTGTTACATCCCAAATTGTTACCAATAAGTGCATAAATCATTCATTATATTCAGTACACCTGCCTAATATTGTGTAGGTGCCACTCATGCCACCAAAACATCACTTACTGTGATGGACTATGTGTTCTGACACCTTTCAGTCAGGGTTAACTTCTTCTACAGTAAGAACTACTGTGGGATCAGACCAGAGGGATTAGAATTAAGTCCCCTTGGTCACCCATGACCCTGTCACTGGTTCGCCAGTTGTCCTTCCTTGGACCTCTTTTGGCACGTATTGACCGCTGTATACCAGGAGTGCCACAGACGCTCAGATCCAGTCATCTAGCCATCACAATTGGACTCTTTTCAAAGTGTCTCAGATCTTTACATTCACCTATTTTTCTGCTTCCAACACACCGACATCAAGAACTGGCTGCCTAATATTTCCCACCCCTTGTCAGGTGCCATTATAACGAGACCATCAATGTTATTTAAATCACCTATCAGTGGTTTTGAGGTTGTGACTGATTGGTGTATACAGAAATTTGGAATGAACCTGTTCAATTTGTGTTTTTTTTCTGCATTGCATTTCAGCTGTGTTTCACTTCTTTTTTTTTTTCTTCACTTGAGAATTCCCTTCGCACATGCCTCCGCTATGAGCTTTCAGCTGCCTGTGCCCTCGGAGTTATCAGTGAAGTGTTAGTGGACAAATCTCTCATGGAAGAGTGTTGTTTTTCTTTGGAAAAAAAAATGACAAGAACATCGCTCGCTGACTGGCTCTGCGGAGAACTCAGCCACGGTTGACTCACCCATGTTTATCTGTTTTTCTGCACAGCGCAGTGACTGAAGAGGGTCAATGTGACTTCAGCTTCTCTGCTTAGCTGCAGTTAGAAGCTCAAACATCCGTTTCCATGGCTTCCTCGCTCCTGCCACTAGCGATGCTTGCTGTAGGAATTCAAGATTTTTGCTCTATAGATTAGGGCAACGATCATGAGGCTACTTCATAAACCTTCATTACTACTGACATATAGCTACACTGCATGGACAAACGTTTTGGGACGCCTGACCATTACACCAACAGGGACTTTAAAGAAATTGCATTCAAATACATAGACTTTAATATAGAGTTGGCCCACCCCTTTGCAGCTAAAGCTGCTTCCACTCTTCTTGGAAGGCTTTCCACAAGCTTTTGGAGTTTCTGTGAGAATTTGTGTCCATTTATTCTGTATTTATGAGGTCAGACACTGATGTTGGACGAGAAGGTCCAGCTCACAATCTCTGTTCCAGCTCATCCCAAAGGTGCTGGTTGAGGCTGAGGTCAGGGCTCTGTGTGGGCCAGTCAAGTTCTTCCACACAGAACTCATCCAGCCACGTCTTTGTGGAGCTCACTTTGTGCACTGTAGCACAGTCATGCTGGAATAGAAAAGGGCCTCACCAAACACTGCAAAAAGTTGGAAGCATGGTGTTGTCCAAAAAGTCTTGGTCTGCATTAAGATTAAGGCCACGTGAATTCAATAGTTAAAGGATATGTCCTAATACTTTTGTCCATATAGTGTATACCATGAAGGCTTGTGTTTTTTAGCAAGCTTCAGCTGTTGGAACACTCTCTGAAATGAAAATTTGTCGAATGAGCCTTTATAAATGTTCATGTAGGTTTATGTCAGTTGTCATTAGGAACGGACTGGGCCAAAAAAACGGCCCTGGCATTATGGGGTAGAACAACATACCACATACGATTACGCACACCACCCATCTTTGCGCTCCCATCAATGTGTACACCAACAAAGTGGTATTTAATAAATTGTGAACTTACCCAGTAAAAAATGAATCTGCAGCAAAAATTTTTATGAATATTTAGGGGAAAAAAGGGAGGGCATTCTTTGTGTGTGTGCACATGTGACAGAGAGAGAGTGAGAGAGAGAGAGAGATAGAGAGAGAGAGAGAGAGATTTTAAAAAGTGAGGATGTCTTTCATGTCTGTATATTGTTCACAAATGCCTACTGAAAAGCTGCCTCTAACACCATGTCCCAAAAGTTGCCTACTACTCACCCCACAGCCTATAATAGATAAGTGCTGTCTCACTGTTAATGTTGATGAATGGTGGTTAAACATTTTCCTTCAATATGACGATTGAGTTCAGCATGGAAGACATATAAGAACTAACTTAGTGGTCTATTGTTTTAGTCCGTGAACACAACGTGTTATAAATAGCTATTCTCCTAGCGGTAACACTGATGATATTATTAGCTTATTATTATTATTATTTCAAGACAAACTAGTGCGGCCGTAAAACAATTGTTTTATTGGCGTGTTATCACCATAACTTTGCAAACAGCTAGTTTATATACCACCACTAACAGTCTGGCATGGCACAGATTTACCAAGGGTGGTTAATGGGTTCCTTTACTCATAACTGAACGCATTCCAACTTACCGCAGGTTCACTGCCACCACCGCCACCATCATCAGCTGATGAAGGTCCGGCAGCCAATTTGTCTGTAATTTTGACACCCTTGGCACCGTCAGCTTGACGTGACAATAAATAAATAAATAAATGACCGAACGGTGTCGGCCCAAGTAGCACGTCGGCCCATCGGGAAAATGCCCGATACACTAGATGGTCGTCATAAAGTGCTAATGTAGGTGTCATGTAGCCTTTTGAAAACTTCTCTTCAGTAAACAGCTAATAAATATTGAAAGTCAAAAACGTTCACAATTAATTGTCTGAATGAACTCTACACATTAAAGGTGGACGATGTGGCAAAAATGTAGTATTATAATGCATATATTCAAATTTAATATCACAAGTAACTATAATAATTATGCTTCTTTGGTAATGACTTATGCAGTTGGTCAGAGTTCTTTAAGGGCAAAAACATATTTAGACGCAAAGCAAATAGGGGTGTGGGTTGTGTATTTATTATACACGCCTTATCTGAGGGTCTGATATATGTAAATATATGAGATACTAATATGAGATCTTTGATATCCACCTATTCAAATAGACATACTGGTTTAGGGCCAGGCCTAAGGTCCTAACATAAAAAGATCCTTTGCATTACGTGAAGGTTCTTTGAACTTTAAAAAGGTTTTCCAACATGGAGAATCTCGTGTATGAAGAGGTTAGTCACTTAAAACGTCTGTCTTTAACAGTGACATCTTGTACGTCAGGGTATCCTCTAGTAGAGTTTTTTCTCCGTCTAACATCTCCAGGAATGGAATGGACATGTCTGCCAGGGACAAAGCAGGCTTTTTTTTCCAGCTACCTGTGGATGAGGGGGGGCTGTGTGTATTATAGGCTCTGGTCATTTAATATAAATGGTATGTGTGTTTGTGATAATTAATACATAAAAGACACTGCTTTGTCTTTTATGTCTTTATGTCTCTTATGTCCTATGTTCTGTCTGCGACGAGGATATTCAAGTAAGCATTTCATTGTGTTCTGTACACTGTACTTTGTACATATGATAATCAACCTCGACTTCAACTTCAACCTAATGTGTTTCCTCCAGCAAAGTTAACGTTCGAATAAATTCAAACAAACAAGAAAGCAGTAGAAAGTATCAAGATTTGTTTTGTTTGTAAAAATTGTAGTTGATATTGTGTGAGCTGGTGAGGAGAACACAGGTTCGGTTCCAGATTCCCGGTGCCTCCAGCTGTTGTTTGGATTTGTGAAACTCCATCAGCAGCTCCTGATTTAATTTAATGAAGGACTGACTAATTCAAACCAGGTTTTTGATGGGAACTACAAGTAACACTGGGCTTCACCAAGAAACACAATATACTGTACATAAAATCACTATTGTGGAATGATGTTATTTATAAGTATTATTTTTAGTTTAATTTAGCATGTTTAATAATAATATTAATGTGAAAAGACATTGCTCATCTAAATCATTTTTTAGATATTATTTTTACAGGCACAGTGCTGTGTATAGATGTACAACTCCATATTTAGGCATACATGGAGGCTTTGCCTGCTGTTCCTGCACATGCCCCCCACTCCTTTCGCCCACTCTCCCTGGCTAACATGTGTTCCACAATTAATGTGTCTGTTATGTATGCATTTATTCATATATTTGACTGCTATCCAAATTTGCTTTGCTTTTCAAACAGGCCTTTTGTGTTTTGTGCCCAGTAGCCCTCAATGCGCTTCTACCCTGGACGGCTTCGCCGGATGCTGCGCGTTAGCGTGTATTTGTAGGTGCCTCGCCGCTTGAATAATGCGTTCTCTGAGGCATTCGTTGCCTCGCTCCGAATAAGAAAGCGCATGCCTTTTTCACTTGGCTGTTCTTGGCAAATGTTACCCGGCCTTTCTTCTCCTCTTTTATGTTCCCTGTCCAAGTTAGTTCCTTTATAGCAGCGGCAAAGTTCCACTCGCCAGCACCTTATACTGCTGGGACCTTTTTTGTGCTTTGACACATGTTATTCTGAGGCAATTACGCAGAGATGACATATTCATGTGATCCCAGGACGTCCCGGCGGCAGTATAGGGATTGTACACCAGTCCTTAATGTCCAGGGACCGTCGCGTACTGCCCTTCAGGCTATAATGACACGCAGGCATGAAAGAGTGACGGGGATCTGTCGGGTGCTTACAGCCCCTCGCCCCCTCCGGGCCACCTTCTGATATGCAGAGGCATGCGGAAAAAATGTATGCTGGTAATAAAAGAATGCAAAGACGTGGCATTTAGAAGAAGGCCCGTGATATACGCCCGCTCCCGTGTCAGCGCCGGAGCACGAGGGGGGCTCCTGTTTTTTTATTGTTGTTATGACAACATGCTACTGAGGGATTTTGCTCATTGATCTGTTCTTGTTTGTGTTTATGTATGTTCCTTGACATTTACTGCTCTTCATGAAAAGTGCGCCCACGTTTCATTTTACGCATGACGGGGGCTTCTGAGAGACAATTTTCATTTCAGAGCAAACTCTTGCTGAGATACGAGCTTTATTGTCGGGACGTGCGCTCTTTGGGTAAAGCTCCTTTGTGTGTTTTTTTGACATATGGCTTTTTTTTCCCCTCCTCTTTGTCTTTTTCTTAGGCTTGGTGAAGTTGGGGATCCACTGTGTCACATGTCAGAAAGTCGCCATAAAGATTGTGAACCGGGAGAAACTCAGTGAATCAGTATTGATGAAGGTAAGATCACGTTGCTTCTTTGGTTTCAGAACTCGCCTGTGACTTTTATTCATTGTACACAAAGCTATAACACCTATGACACGTCTGTGTGCAGATGTACTGCATCCACTGTGTGCCGTAAATAATACAGCAGTGATGCGAAAGCAGTAATAATGGTTTGCACAACACAGAGTTGTAGCTTTTTTATAGCACATTAGAGCACGTAAATAAAATATTCCAGCATTAACCTAATCAGGCATTAACCTGTTTCAGGCAGATACAGTTGATTACCATATTTTAATGCATTTCCCTAGATGGAATACAACCCAGTGACTAGAAAGGCTCTTATTATTGAAGCCAGTGGACAGGTTCCTTTAGTAACTTCCCATTACCTGCATTTATTAGTGTTCTGTACTATTCTGAATCCACATGTGCAAGATTGTTGTACATGTTTAGTTCAATGTACCAGAGTTATGGCACCTTTTGCATTGTGCATTTTTATCAATATATTAAACTCAGCAATTCAATAGGAAAAATTCATATTTGAAAAATACTAAGAAAACCAACTAAACGAGGGTGTTCAAACTATTGTCTACAACTTTATTACACAATAAGTTACATTACCAAGCCAAGCAACATTTAGCTCTTCTGTTTCATTTTACAACTAACACTTGTAATTTTCACACCAGTTTTTATTCATATGGAGTTTCAGCAGCATTTCTCTTCTAAATCTGAAGTGCAGTTAGTCACAGTAGTCTGGTTCTGCAGGGTGAGCTACTTGGGCCGCTGCAATGGCAAATGTAATTTTCGCACGAGGCTGCTGTCTAGGGCTGCCTTGGTGGATGTAAAGCGATTAAGATGGACACTCCAACCCCTGCTCATTACTTCTCACAGCTGCACCAAAACTCGCAGAAACTCTTGGAACACTCTCAGATTAAAACTGGCTTTGGAGGCCAGCGAGATTGGATGGTTATTACTTGGAGTTCAGCTGAGGTCCGCCGTGACCTCTTGTTGTCTTCCTCGGGTCTGAGCCGTCCCAGGACAGATGCTTGTCCCCCGTGTATTTTGAATAGGATGTGACAGCTTTCAGTCGTATAATGCGTTCAGTGACTGCTGATGAGAGCCGCATGATTCAGCAGTCGTGTTTGTCTGGGCACAAGACAAATTGTCCTTTTGATGAAATCTCAATGCATTTAAAACCGTAGTTTGACAAAAATAAATCTGAAAATAAATGTATCATGTATAGTATTTTTGAAAAATAAGAATAAGAAAATAAACCAAAAATAGTAAATATTTACTTGGACCCTACTACAAAATATTGACATAATCCTACCCTATATACTATATGAACAAAAGTATTGGGACTTTCAGTAAAGGAGCCTTACGCAAACCCTGAAACACTCCAAAATTATGTGGAAAGCCTTCCAAGAAGAGTTGAAGCTGTTATAACTGCAAAGTGGGGACAAACTCCATATTAAAGTCTATGTATTTGAATGCAATGTCATTAAAGTCCCTGTTGGTGTAATGGTTATGCGTCCCCATACTTTTGTCCATATAGTGTAAGTTATGATAGATGTCATTAGCTGTCAGACAGATTCTGTTCAGTAATATAACTTTTCAGTAACTGTCTTGACAAATGTCATGATGTCATGATAGCATATGTCACATATATAACCAAGATATTATAAATTTGTTCTAAAGACAAATTGTAACATGACACTATTATATCATGTAAACGAAAACTGTTAAGACAACTCATGTGCGAATATGACACTTGACATGTGATGTTTATAGCATGGTTATGTCAAGTAAAGTTTCCATTTAGAGCAACTTCCTGTGAGCAACTATTTGATCAGTGATTTTTCTTTAGAATATGAAGCAAATTTTAATACACTTTACTTCTCGATGCCATACAACTTTCTCAGTCAACAGCTCCATTAATACTCAAATATTTTTATAGCTGCCTACAAATAGTCTGACCTGTAAAAAATAATATTGTCCAGTTTGTATGTGTATCAAAATGTGTTTTATATCGTTGAAAACATTGTTTCCAAATTTTGAATGCTAATGTATGGACTTTCTTAATCTGTATGATGTTCTGTTAAAGCACAAAAGGACAGAACAACTTAAAAGGTTTCACTCTAAAACTTATAGAGAGTGCCATACAATGTCAGAGACCAAATACTTTTTGATGAACCCAAATTGCAGACAAGAACCTAAGACCCCACACATGTCTCGTCTGATCAGCTGCATTTGTGGTAAATCTGATTAAAACTGAGTAACTATTACTTGACTCTTGCAGTGTGAGAAGCATGGATCCATGCTGAAAGTGCAACAAATGATAAATTGTCTAAAAAAACAGCAAAACTTAGAAGTTTCCCCAGTTTGTGTTCTAGGTGTCACACATCATGCTGAGGTTTGTTTGGTGTTCCTATGTCACATAGTTTTTATAAATTTAAAAAACATGTATTAATAATAACAACCATAACTGGCATCATGCGCAAAAACCCATAAATACTAAAAATGGCCAAATTTATTTTATTTTAGGTTTTAGAAACAAACAGAAAAATCACAAGATCTTTGAACCAGGGAGAACTTTCAGGATAGGCCCCGCCCACAAGTGGGTGGGGAAAACCCACAGGGGGAGGGGTCCGGAGAGCGGCTGAGTGGCGGAGTGCCAAGCGAAAGTGTAGGAATGTGCAGGAGATCAAACGCCGGTTTTGTTTTTATCCGTTGAAATCAGATTTTTCTGATACACTCTGAGTTCCAAGGGCTAAAAAACATTTCTTACGACTGATAATTAACAAACATATTCTACTATATGAATGCATGTACACACATAATAACCACACATACGTCTGTTCGTGTATCCTTCCACGTGCTCAGACTGATTGATATCTTTTTGAAAACCATGCTGGGGGTCTGATGGGAAATGAACGGTCAGTAATCTGATTAAGGCTAACAGCCTTTGAAAGTGTGCTGTGGACATATCTGGGGACCACCAGACGCACCTGATTTGAATATAATTGATGTAAAAGTGGATGCAATTTCATGCAGCCCGCGAGCATTTCTCTGCTAGTCAATTTGTTCCCATGCACAGGCACACATGTACTACGTGTAAAACAACAGCGATCTGCTTTATATTCTCTTTATTGCATGGGGAGGAGATCTATTAGCCTTGACAAAGCCTAGACTTTGGCGCCGCTGCTTGCTGGCTACGGTTAGAAGACGAACACATCACAGGCTTTCACAGCGGAAAGAGAAGGAGCAGGCCGTGACACGACGTCCTTACAAAAGTGAAGGAAACTGAACAGAAATACATTTATTTTTTGTTGTCAAACACTTTCTGCTGCGTGGGGAGTTCTGTTGATTAGGCACTACTCAGGCTTTTCATGCATTTTGGCACAATGTCCCCGTGCATGCAGTAGTTTGTGCCTTTTTTTTTCTTTTCCCTGGCCGCCTTTCTGATGTGGAGGACCAGTGGCGCTCTTCTGGAACGCTCTGCCGAATCAGCAAAATGAGCGATTTGCTCCCAATTACCAGCACTGCCCCCTTTCTGCTGATGCCCTTCTTTTAACATTAACGATAGGTGAAGCCTAAAAATGGAGGGAAAAGCTCAAATCCCCCAGCCCAACCAACCAAAAACAAAACCAACCCCCCCAATACTC